>JAXQQM020074608.1:0-25269 GCA_034641835.2 Pinus albicaulis | reverse complement strand
AGTTGCTATCAGCAGACCCCTTTGAAAATCCTTGTTGATGAAGATATTTGTCAAGACGATAATACCATGCCCTTGGAGCTTGTTTGAGACCATATAGAGCCTTTTTAAGTCTACAAACAAGATTTTCATCATTCCCAAAATGAATCCTTCCGGTTGTTCTATATATACTTCTTCTTCTAGATCACCATTAAGAAAAGCAGATTTAACATCCATTTGATAAACTTTGATTTGTTGATAACTTGAAAAAGCAAGAAACATTCTTATGGCTTCAAGTCTAGCTACAGGGGCAAAAGTTTCTTCAAAGTCTATACCTTCTTGTTGAGTATACCCTTTGCAAACCAGTCTAGCTTTGTTTCTTACAACATCCCCATTCTCATTTAACTTGTTTTTGAAAATCCATTTAGTTCCAATGACATTTTTATCATGTGGTCTTGGTACCAATTCCCAAGTGTCATTCTTTTCAATTTGATCAAGCTCTTCATTCATGGCTTGCTTCCAACATTCATCTTTGCTAGCTTGATTGACATTGTGTGGTTCAATTGTGGATAGAAGTGCCAAATGACTAGATGATCCCACAAGAGTTCTCCTTGTTCGTACACCTGATTCCTTGTCTCCCAAAATTTGAGATTCGGGATGATTATTTTGAACATATCTGGATGGAGCCTTTTCAGATAGATCATTTTCAGGTTCTTCATTGGATCCACTGTCTATATCATTTCTATTTGATGTAGAAGGACATAAGTCACCATCATCTTCTTTTGTTGTTTGTTTTTCTTCTTTAGGAGTTGCAGGAGACTCATCAATAACAACATCAATACATTCAACAATCTTTCGAAGCCTTTTATTGTAACATTTGTATGCTTTTCTTGTAGATGAGTAACCAAGAAATATCCCTTCATCTGATCTAGGTTCAAACTTTCCAAGCTTTTCATCATTATTTTTGATAAAGCATTTACTTCCAAAAACTCTAAAATGCTTCACAGAGGGAGAACTACCATACCAGAGTTCATATGGAGTTTTGTCACTATTTACCTGAACATGAGCCTTGTTGAGAATGTTAGCTGCTGTATGTGCTGCTTCACCCCAGAACATGTCAGGAGTTCCAGAATCATCAAGCATAGCTCTAGCCATTTGTTGAATTGTTCTATTCATTCTTTCTACTACGCCATTTTGTTGTGGAGTGCCTGCTACAGAAAACTGTCTTTTATGCCATGTTGTTCACAAAATTCAAAGAATTCATTTGATGTATATTCTCCTCCTCGATCAGATCTAAGACACTTGATTTTTAGATCTAATTCATTTTCTACCAATGCTTTGAAAATCTGAAACTTTTCAAATGCTTCATCTTTGTGTTTAATGAAACCGATCCAACACATTCTAGAATAGTCATCAATAAATAAGATATAGTATTCTTCCCCACGTAGTGACTTTTTCCTCATAGGTCCACATATGTCAGTATGAATGAGTTCAAGAGGCTTACTTGAAGATCCTTCTTTGGCATTAAATCGTACTCTGGTCTGCTTACCGAATTGACAAGATTTGCATATGATACTTTCTGGTAGATTAATATTGCGAAGATCATGAATAGCTTGAAGTATACTTGCTTTGTTGATTTGAGAGAAGCTTAGATGCCCCAGCCTTCTATGCCATAGCCAATTTTCTAAAGACTTGCTCAAGTAACATTGATCTTTGCAGTTCAGTACATACAGGTTGCTTGGATTTCTTTTCCCTTTTATAATAATTTTACCTGTATCAAGATCACGAACCACACATTCTTTTGAAATAAAGACAACTTCAGTTCCTTGATCACACATTTGACTTACACTCAACAGATTATGCCTTAATCCATCCACATACATGACATCCTTAGCCTTCACCTTTTCTTTTAGAAACACAGACCCTTTTCCTTTAATTATAGCAGGAGAATCATTTCCAAAAGTTACTTTCTTTTCTTTTTCTAGAGCATTATATGCAAGAAGTTTGCTTTTGTCACTTGTCATGTGTCTTGAGCATCCACTATCAATGTACCATTGATTTTCTTCACCTTCTGCAAATAATGCTATCCCACAATTTTCAACCTGTAATTCCTTCTTTTTCCATACTTTGGAACTTGAGGGAAAGTGATGTTTTGGCTGGACTTTGCTCCTGCATTCAGATTCTTCATGGCCAAAGTTATTGCAATAAGCACATTCAACTTCATTTTGAAGAGGAGAAAAGTTGTTATAGGTATTCTTCTTTGGTTTAGTATCCAACCTTTTCTTTCTTGCTTCTCTTGTCATGATGGTTTTGCAAGCAACACATTGAGCAGCTTTGTGACCAAAATTGTGACATGTAAAACATTGTCCATTGAAATATACATTTTTGTAATCACGAAATCTTCTATTTGGATTTACCTGCTGGTTGGAGCTCTTTTGAAAGTTATTCCTGTCAGTGTTCCTTGAAGTGCAATGATCCTGCTTTACCTGTAAAGAATCCTTGCTTCTTTGTTGAGAGGCAGAATATTGTAAACCAGTAGTTGTTGCCTTTAGATAGTTTGGTGCTGAAGCCTGAGAGGATTCTCCAATATATCCAAGACCTGTTTTTATGAGAGGAGAACGTTGAGCATTGATAATTTCATCTAAGGTTTCTAAACCTTGAGCAAATCTAAGATTGAGAGTTTTTTCTTTCTCATTATCTTTCCTTAGACTTACTACTTCACACTCCAATTCCTCAATGCGTTTTTCCTTTGCTTCAAGCTGATTTTCAAGAGTCTCTATGATTATGTTCTTTTCTTCTAGGCTTACTTTGAGTTGATTGTTTTCTTCAAGAAAATCATTGTCTTCCAGAGCATCCACAAAAGTATCCTTTTCTTCTCTTTGTTCAAATGCCATGAGAAGTCTAAGATTTTCTTCACATTCTTCCTCACTATCAGATGACCCATCACTATCTTCATTAGTATAGTAACTTTTCTTAGAGCTAGATTGGTTCTTATTCCTTCTTGCTACTTATTTTCCTTTAGTAGATGTTTCTTTATAAGGACATTTTGCAGCATAATGACCAACTTTTCCACACTCAAAACATTTGAAGGGAAGCTTACCTTTGAATCTTCCAGTACCTAGTTGGAGCTTTCTCACAAAATTTGCTTCTTCTTCTTCAGATATATAGCTGGATTCTTTGACAACTTCCTTTTCTTTTCCTCTTGCGGATACCTTAAAAGCAGCTTCTTTGATTTGAGACGGACCTCCTTGTCTCATTTCAAAAGCAGTCAGAATACCATGTAATTGAACAATAGTAAGAGTTTGCAGATCTTGCCTTTCTTCAATAGCTGAGACTTTAGAGTCAAATTTTGAAGTCAAGGATCTTAAGACTTTTTCCACCAGAGTAGTATCAGTTATGGTTTCACTCAAATTTCTCATTCGATTTACAACATCATCTAGACGAAGGAAGAAACTGGCAATACTTTCATCACTATGCATCTTCAAATTTTCATATTCAATTCTAAGAGTTTGGAGTTTTGCATTTTTTACCTTTGTATCTCCTTCATAGCTCAGAATGATTTTGTCCCATATTTCTTTTGCTGAATGTAGCTTCATCACTTTAGCAAATTCTGATTCAGACATGCTTCCTAACAAGACATTTACTGCTTTGGCATTGGTTTCATACTTCTTCCTTTCTGCTGCATCAGTAGGAATACTTGCCGGGTATTGATAACCTTCTTCCACGATTGCCCATACATCCGCACCAAGACTTTGCAGATATGCTTTTGTACGTACCTTCCAGAATATCAGATTGCTTCCATTGAATAGAGGTGGCTTTATAGACATTACTCCTTCTTGACTTCCCATTGCGATGGATCTCCTTCAAGCGATCAAGCTTCTGCAGAAGGACCTGCTCTGATACCAATTGTTGGGAAAAATACTGAGAGGGGGGGGTGAATCAGTATTTACTGCATATTCAAAAAAATTTACTTTTTCACTCTCTAAAACCCATACGCTACTTTCCTTTAGTAAACTCGCGTATACACGCGGATATCCTTCATACAACTCGAGTATTAGCAGAGATCTAAATATGCAGATATTTATTAACTTAGTTCTTTGCACTGTTCATTCATCTGATGTTAAGTTAATAGTAAACATGTGTAGTAACAACAGAATAAACCATCACACAAAGCATCACACATGAACACTAGGATTTTTAGGTGGAAACCCAAGTCGGGAGAAAACCACCGCCGCAGTTGCTCAGCCTTCAATATTTTATTATAGAGAAAACATCTTACAACATATGTGCTGGCGCAGACTTGACCAGCACGCAGGCACCCACCTGCGCTCGTTTACCAGCCTCTCCCGGAAGGGAGCTCCAACCCCCTGACTCGTTTACCAGCCTCTCCTGGAAGGGAGCTACGACCCCCTGATCTCGTTTACCAGCCTCACCTGGAAGGGAGCTACAACCCCCTGACTGAAGGCTACAACCCTCAGCACCTCTATGGACCACGTTTCATCAATTTTCACACTGGATCCACTCCACACATTTAAGCTCAATAATATAACCAAACATATGCAGAAAACTCAGAACTGTAGAATACAGATAGTAGTAACACAACAGAACAGATCAGAAATTTCATACCCCATGCATCAACAAACCCTAGTTTGCATACGCGCTTTCCTTTCATTGATACCGCGTATATACGCGCCTTATACCATACAAACCCGCGTATACTTCAACACATATTTCAGAGCTAATTTCACTGCGCATACGCGCTTTCTCTTCAGCGAAGCCGCGTATATATGTGCTTCTCCTGCGGCAAACTAGCGTATGGTTCTTCAAATATTTAGGTCATTTCAATTCTTCAGAATAGATACATCACACAGATTTTACCCTTTACTTCAGACAGATGTTCGCCTCATCTCAGATCTAATCATTCCATAAACAGATCTAGCAATTACAAGTATATTTCATATCTAGATCCCCTTCTTCATCATTGGTGCATCATACATTCAGATCTGTCATTCAACTGTAACCCTTTCCATTCAGATATCCTTTAGAGAGAAGTATTCATTCAAGCTCAGACATCTTGCACCCACACTCATGATTTGCACAATGAATTTCTTCTCCTTATATAGATTTATCCCTTTTCAATACCATGAGCCAAAACCACATTACTTCCGATGGTATTCCTGGACGGGGTCATTTAGACGAATCATTACCCAATACAATGGGTCAATACCATGGTGGTTACCCCTGGTTTTGCACTTTATGAGCGCTTTTGCCCATACGCGACTTGGCACGTTGTTTCCCGCGTTCATACGCGACTTATCCTAGACAGATCCGCATATGCCTTGAGACATACTCTTTTCACCATAGATTTAGCACATGCTGAATTCCTTTCTTCATTGCCTTCCGTACTCTCTATAGATATATCAGATTTACATCATTTAATAGGTCCATTAAGTCACGAATAACTTCATCAGATGGATTGCCATCAAGGACAACACATGCCAACATTCTCATGTCTTCATCTTCATTCAGTGGGTTGCCATCAAGGACAACACTCTGCATCATATTGCCAACAGATTTCTATTTGATATCCTAGGATAGTGGCAATCCACTTACCTCTTCTTCCATCAGGGCCATCCTGAGTCAGAATGTCTTTAACTACAGAATTAGGGACATAGGCAATTATGTGGGAATAGAGAATGTAAACTCTGAAATATTTTATGGCCTTAACCAGAGCTAAGTATTATTTCTCCATTATGTTATATTTCAGAGGTGCATCTCTGAGAGTCTTACTGAAAAAAGTTGTAGGCTATTCAAAACCTTGATCATTTTTCTGGAGTAAAACTGTAGCAATGGTATGTTCTAATGCAAAAGAAAAAATTATAAAGTCTTTCTTGAAATCTGGACTGATTAAGACAGGTGTTTTAGTTAAAGCCTATTTTATGGAATTAAATGATTGTTTGGCTTCAAAATTCCATTTTAAAGTTGAGTCTTTTTTTAGCATGTTATTCAGTTCTCTGATGATTTCAGCTAAGTTAGAAATAAATCTTCTCAAAAGATTAATTTTACGTAAAAATGATTATAACTCTTTGATATTTCTAGGTGGATGAATGTTTAGAATAGTTTCTATTCTAGCAGGGTCTATTCTAGTACCTTCTTTCGAAATTATATGTCCTAGTAACTTACCTTCCTCTAGTCCAAAGAGAGTTTTCTTAGGATTTAAAGAGATGCCAAATTTCCTACATTTAATAAGGACTTGTCTCAAATGATCCAAGTGCTCATTATTTGATTTGGAAAATACAGTAATGTCATCTAGATAAATTACCAAGAAGTCATGAATCTTATTTGCAAAGGCTATGTCCATAGTTCTTCGAAAGGTTTCTCCTGCATTCATCAGACCAAAGGGCATTTTCACATACATGAAAGTGCGCTAAGGAGTGGTGAATATTTTTTTAGCCTGATCTTCCTTTTGGAATAGGATATGGTTGTATCCTGAAAAACCATATAACAAATAAATTCTAGAGGAACCAACTACCCTTTGTAATATATGATCCATGTTTGGTAGAGGGTAATTATTCTTTAAAGACACTTTGTTAAGATTTCTAAAGTCGACACATATTCTAATTTCCCCTGTTTTATTTCATGTTGGTACTAGGTTTGAAACCCAATTAGAATATCTGATTGGTGCAATAATCTGAGCATCATACAAACGTTTTACTTCATTTTCTGTCAAAGGTAATAGAACATGATTAATTCTCCTCAATTTTTGTTTGAATGGTTTTTGATCATCTTTTATGGGAATTTTGTGTTGAATTATGTTTGTGTCATAAGCTTTAAGATCTTCATAACTCCAAGAAAACACATCTTGATATCCCTTTAAAAGATCAATGTATTGTTCCTTTTCTTGTGGAGGTAAATATTTAGACAGTTTAATCATTTTTGGTTTTAATTCTATCCCAATGTTACATTCCTCAATGTCAAACCTAATTGGTTCCATTTTTGGATTTTTAGGCACATCATTGGAATAAAAAAGGTCTTCCAAAGGATTTAAACCTTTAGGAAAAAAACTATCTTTTAGATCTAACATGTCAATTTATTCTTCAATGATTTGCTCAATATCTACCTTCTCTAAGTTATCTATGTCAAATTGAGTAAATACAGTGGGTTTCTTAAATTGATTTACATCTATGTTATCTATTTCACAATTAAAATCTGAATCTATATTACAGTCTCTATCTATTTTACAATTTTGAAATTCTTCCTCATTATTTAAAAAATGGTAAATCTGTTCATCCTGAGAGAAAATATGCCAGTACTTGAGGTTATCTGAGATAATTGGTCTATGTTTAACCTCAGCAGTATACCTATGATTTGGTCGGAAGGGTAAGTTACAACTACTAGAAAAAGTTGCTAGAGAGCGTGCTTGAATGTTTTGTTTTCTCGGTATAGATGCAAAATTGCATTCCAATAAATCATCAGTTAAATCAATTTTTGTCTCTCTGTATTTGGCTAGTCTAGGATCATAAATAGAATAATATCCATTTATTTTATTAATGATCAATTCTGAATATCCCATGACTAGTATTATTTTTCCTCCTAAGTTTCTGATGATCTAGAGGCTTAGAATGAGTGCTTCATACTCTGCCATGTTGTTGGTACATTTGAAGTTGACTTTGAGGGCATGTCCTTCTGAATGAATAGTTTCCACATTTGTAATCCATACTCCTACTCCTGCCCCTGATTTTTTTACAGAGCCATCAAAGTCTAAGTGCCAAAGGGATTCATGAAATATGTTGTCATTGTTTGGCTTTGGCTTTTTGTCAATCAGTTCATTTTGGATTTCATTATTATCAGAGTTACACAAAATAAAAGAGTGAAGGTCAGTTGGTGTAGAATAGATGGGGTTATTTATGAATCTCTCAACACTACTCACAATGAATTTCATTAAAGTTTCCCTATATAGCTTTTTGGGTTGACCAAACACTGATATTGTAGCATAGCTCATGTCCAATTGTAGAGATCCCTGCAACTTTTTTCCCCATGAGTGAGAAATAAGCATACCATACTTTGGTGGGATATAAGCTACTACAATGTCCATTACCATACTCTTACAAGGGTACTGAACTAAATTGACACATAAGTCTTTAATTAATCCTAAGCACTTAACTTTTCTAGAATCAAATGAAAATAAATCTTTGTAAGGCCTGGTTATTTCTAGATTAAGATTTTCCATGATATCTTTGGGCATTAAATTACGGGAAGCTCCTGAATCTAACATAGCATTGTGTAAAATCTAATCATGAATGGTAAGACTGATATAGAAACAAGGGATTGATCCATCTGAATGTTTACCATTCACATCAAGGCCAAAAATCAACTTTGGTTGATCATCATTCAAATTAATAGCATCTTCCCCATCATTCATATTCAAAGTTTCAGTTATAGTTGATTTGTATAAGTCATTTTTAACCAATTCAGTTAAAGGAATAGGTATTTTTAACTTAGCAATTTCAGACTGAATATTGAATGAGGGTTGGGATTTACTAATTTTAACTAATTCATCGTTAGTAATTGTAATCTGAGTTGGTTTATCATGATTTTTCAAAAGTTGTATTTCTATTTTCAATTGTCTTGATATTCTTTGTCTGAGTTTCTTGACTTTTTCTACTTTTAATTTTATTTTCAGGGATTGTTTTTGTGGGAGCAGAAGTTTTATTAGACTTAGAACTATCTACATGTGTTCTGAGATTATCTTTTTTAGCATTTGCTAATTTAGGATCAACAAGAATCTTTTTAGGATCGGAATTTGTTGTTTTTACTGAATTAGAAGCTTTAGCAGTATTATCTTTTTTTGTATCTTTGGAATACTAAGCTACTTCATCAATAATATCAACAATATTGGGACTTGTTGGTTTTTTAGGACTCGAAGGATTGGAATTTTTCTTATTTTCCCTTGGGAGAATTTGGAAAACTTTTGTTTTTGAGGCTTCTACATTTTTCTTATTTTGAATTTGGGAATTGTTTTTTGTGGAAGACTCATTATTTTTCTTATGTCTAAGGTTATACTGACTTTGAATTTCATTAATATCGAAGTCATAACCTTGTTTGTAGTCAAAAGATTCACTGGAGTTTAATTTGAGTTGTTGAAGCTCAAATAGTTCCAGATCTTCCTGAGTGAGGAAAATGGTGTTGTTTTCATCTATTCCCATTAGATGATTGATATCATCCTCATCTTCATCATTATTTTGAGAACTTTTAGCACAGTTCTCCTGAAATGGGGGCCTAATGTTTTGGTCTGTAGCAGCTTCTTTAGCTTTTCCAGGGTTATTATTTTTTTTTAAATTGGGATTTCTAATCCAAGGTTGGTTATCCCTTTGAGATTTTATATCTATATTATCTAATCTTTCTACCACCATTTTTAAAGTTTTATTAACTAAATGCAATTTAACATCAGAGTTTGAACTTTCTTATTTAACTGTAATTTGTAACTCTTCTTTCATTTCTAAGTCTGGCTTTCCTAGCTAAAATATTAATTTATACACTGAAATCATGTAATTGCATCTGTTATAATGTTTGGGCATCTCTTTCTCTTAATTGATAGGCCATATCTATATCAAATCCATCATGTAAATTGAGAATAACAGAGTAAGGTGTAGGTTTAAGAGCTGTAGGAATAGAATTATAGAGACTGTTATACCTAGTGCAGTAGTCTTGGACAAACTCAGTAGGAGATCTTTTCAAAGCATCAAACTCAGACAAAATTTGGAGGGGGTTATTTTTCCTTTCCCATTTATTTAAAAATATTCTATGAAATGTAGCTAAATCAGCTACACTACTAGCAGCTAAATTTTTGAAGCATTTTTTAACTTCTCCTATCAAAATTTGGGAAAATAACCTCATCTGGACATCTGACTCATCAATTTCATAAATTTCACAGTAATCTGCCATTTTAGTTACATGTTGTTCAACAATATACTATGAAATGCCATCAAACAGTGGTACCTTTTTTGGGTAAACTTGAGGCATATCATGGAGGTTTTGGGGTAAGATAAGGGGATCATACCTAGCAATGATGGCTTGAAGCTTTGCTGAGTTGGGAGGTATAACAGTAATGATAGGGGTAGTGCTGGATAGGTAGCTGATGAACTAACAAATGTAGTTGAAGAGTTGGAAAATGAAGCTAGTATGTAAATGGAATTGCTGGGAAATAAGGATGTGGTGCTTATAAAATATGAATGCAAAGTAGTGGAGGCACTGGATTGAGTGGATGAAGGAAATAATATCCTAGGCTGCAAAGGTAACTTAGGAATGAAATGGTCTATAGATGAACTTGCAGTGGTATCTATAAATGAAGTGAAAACATATAAAGATGAATCTGTTGTTGGTATTATTGTTGTAGGCAATTGAGAAATTGGAGGTTTTATGTAAGACAACAAATGAGCTAATTAAATAGCTTCATTAATATCTTTAATCAATGAAAAATTAATCTTTTCAACTATATTTTGATATTTATATTTATTTGAATTTGTTCCTACTAAAATATTTTTCTGTTTTGCATTCAAAACTGAAAGGAAAATAGGATATATAATAGTATTTTTCAAATCAGTTTTAGATTTAGTTTTAAACAATGAATATTCAAACTTTAGATCAAAATCAATGTCATTTAAACTCACTAACTCTTTGGGTAAAGAATTGGTTTTTCTTAATGGTACTTCAGTTTCTAAATTGACAATTTGTTTTTTTCTTTTTTCCAATCTGATCTGGGTTATCTACTATAACTGCAAGCTTAGGATCCGAATTAGACCTGGTATAGTAGGTTTTCCTAGAATCTAGAATGACTATTTTGAATACCCACAACCTATACAAATAATCTTAAAGTAAAAAGATAAATGAAAGATCCTCCTTTAAGACTAAATTTAAGACTGGAGATTGGTTAGTTCCCCAGTATGGTCGCCAGTATGTTATCACTCTAGTAATTTCAAAAGTTTTTGGATTTGAGTTTTTAGTCTAAGAACAATAGAGGTAACCACAAACCTACTTCAAATTCTAGGATCTAGCCTTCATAGAATTCAGAGAGGGCTCTCTCTTTAAGGTTTATCTTTGTTTTTTATTTATTTGTTTAGGCTAGTTATCGTAGAACAATTGGTTTTGTTTTTAAATGTTTTGGTGGGAAAAAATAACTCAGAGGTGAACTGGAGAGAAATCAACTTGTCCATTGGGATATGGAGTCTAAATCTAGCTAGCAGCACTAGTAGTCAAGGCCAAAAAGGTAAAACTGTATTAACGACAAGATATATAACCCTCAAATATTTGGGAAAGTGTTTTTTGGTGAAATGGTATGAGCAGGATGAAGGGAAATGAAGGATCCTTTGATCCGAAAAATGGGAGAAGGAGGCAGGGGCCAAATTGGAGTAGGAGCAATTAAGAATTCCTAACACCGGAAATCAATAGAAAACATTAAAATGGTAACTAGTTAAAAATAGGGAGCACTAGACTAACCTGTACTAATATTCCTAATTACACATTTAGATAGAATAAACATATAATGAATTGCATGAAACTCAGAAAAGAAAACAATGAAAAGAAGGGAGTACTTCACTCATCCACATATCACAGGGATCTTGAATTATGATGCCAGTTTAGGTTTTTCCAGTTTTCTACTTTGAAATCAACACATAATAGCCTCCAATGTTCAGCAAAAAAGTCCATAGTAAAGTCTAGCAATTTTATTCCACACTGAATACTTCTAATGTAGAAGTATTTATACAAAATGTAGTTACAAATATCCTAGGAGACATCTAGGAATGGCTTTAGGAAATAGAAAATATCTTTACAAAATAAGAGGGACAACTGCTTAACAAATCAGCAAGCTATCCTCTTATCCAAAATAAATAGAACTACTTTATCTAATCGAGGAGCTTTTGAGTTATTAGTTGTCTTTCTTTACTGGCTGCTAGAAAATATATTCATTTGAGTTGCGTTAGCTGATACTCTTTCATCTGATACTCTTTCATCTGATACTCTTTCATCTGATACTCTTTAACAATGCTCTTTAACTCTAATACACTTTTGACTGATATTTCCATTGTTTTACTTCTATAAAAATATTTCTTTTTGCAGTAAAAAAAATCAACAGACTGTCCTTTTACTTCACTATTTGTTTTTAACTGTTTTCAAAGTAATTTCTTCACTGTTTTACCCCTCATTTTTACATTAAATCTATAAATGTTTGCCACTATTCTTCAATGGGAATTTTCACATTCTTTAGCTTTCTAAAATTCTCATCTACCTCCGTGTATTTAGAAAAATTGGGTTTGAACACAAAAATATGTTTGATCTCATGTTGTAGAAAGAACAAACCTTCAAAGTGCTCAAAGAGGACTTTTCTTGTGGGAGTGCCTTGTGGAAATGGTTTGCTGACTTGCTCCTTGGAAAATTCCCTGAACTTCTTATCATAATATTTCTGGGGCATTAGTTTTTCATTGAAGACATGAATGTATGGCAAGCCCTTCTGGCTTAAGTTTGTATATTTAACCATAAACTTTGTTATGGCAATGTTCATTGATTCACACTTCTCTTCCAGGTAGTTCATTAAATTTTTATTTGTTACCCCCTTCTTAATCTATAAAATGGTCTCTGTTCTATCTAATACATATAATTCTTCCAATTCTTCTCTGTTCTTGCTGTTCATGAATGTGACAAGTTTTAAATCCTAATCTGGCTTATCAAATAACTCATCCTTGGTCTTTTGAATCTCTGCCCTTACTTCTAGTAATAAGTCTCTATACTCATATATAACCTAAATTGAAGGCCATTGAGTGTGAATGGCTTCAATTATGTTTGTCCATAGATGATTCTTTACAAATGAAATTTGGTCAGTGAATGTTAGCTCTTTTTGTAAGCCCTTGATTTGTTCCCCAAGTCTAATTTCCTTCTGTTTATGGGTTTTAGCATTTATTTGAGATAACTTATTTGTGGCTTCAAGAATATCAGTCATCTTCTTTAGAATGTTGATTTCATTATTTTTCAAAGACAATTCCTCCATAGCCTTTACAATCTAACCTGCTCCATCTGTTTGTTGGTCTTGTGTTGTAGAATAATTTGTGTTTGAAGTAGTAGTTGAACTCACTGGCACTGTAGTTGCCAGTGGCTCCTTTGGTGCTATTTTTTCTCCTAATGTGGAAGCCACTGTTATGCTAATCACTAGTATAACTGAAGGAATGATAGGAGTGTCAGTTTATTTCACATTTTCCTTCTCTTGGACAAGCTGGTCGATTTGGGATTCCATATCTTTGATCTGAGCAGTTAATTTGAGGATGAGATTCATCGTCTCTTCTTTTTCACTTTGCTCCTGAAGGATTTATTTGGTCTGTGGATGCTCACTTTGATGAATCTTAAGTTGTTTCCTCAAAGCTACAATATCATCATTCTTTTTCTTGATCAACAATTATGTTGCTTGAACATTTGAGGGATCATATCCCACCTGTAAAATTAAATCCTCTAAGGCTTTAATCATTATTTACCTCTGGCTCATTTGTATCTTCAATTTCAATTATATTTTCTTTCCCAATTGAACTAAATTTGAACCTTTTATTATAAATCAGTTTGAATTTAGTTTCTAAAGTTGTTTCTGATGTGTATTCTCCTTCTTCTCTGCTTCTTTTGGCTGAAATCTCTGGTTTCTTTACAACTTCAAGGGCTTGTGTTGTAACCATTTTTCCTGTTGTCTCTATATTAATAATTGTATCTATTAGTGTGTTCTCTACCCATTATTCTTGATTTGTAAAATTTTCAATCTCTGGCTTGGGCTCATGTATGAAAGGTGTTAATTTACATTTTACCCTTAAATTGCTTAGGATCCCTTGAGGATCATAGTTCCATGGAACACTTTATTGAAATTTGAACTTTACTAGTCTCTTTGAGATTTATTTTTCTTCCTCTCCGTTATTTATGATGAAAGGACCAATCTGACTCTTTAGCTTAAATTGAGTATTTTTCCTTGCAGCTAAGAAGTTAATATAGTCAGAATTGAGAATTTGTCTTAAATACTCCAATGAAAAAATTCTCATGCTAATATATTTGGGCAACTTATAAGGTGATGAGTTGGATACAAAAATTCTTATATTTTTATTCTTCTCATAAAGAAACTAGTCTTCCATTTTATTCTGTTATAATAGTTGCAAGATTATTTTCACCTCTTCAATGACTCTCGGCTACGCTGCTTTGTACAAAATATTCATTGCTGGATGGAAGAAAAGGTTTGAAAAATATGTATAAGTGAACTCACTATTCTCTTCCTTGAGTAAGGAAGTCCATAAGACAATGGACAAAGGCTTTCCCTATAAGTCCATCTTTTGCAATGCAATTAGAAAATTATCAGCTTGGAAGAATAAAAATAAGTGAAACAAGTAGGAAGTGTATCTGAAAACCCCTTCAGTGATTATTTTGGTTAGCTGATGATGAATATTGTCTACTATGAATGTAGCATAATAAAAAAATGAGTGCTAGAGGATGGGTTGGAGATAAGGTGGATAGAAAGCCAAGAGTGTATTCATCAGTGAATCCATCTATAAAGTATCCCAGTATAAAAGATAGCATTGAAATAATATGCCTAGACCCTTCAGGAAATTTGGTAGTGGAATAAAGAGGGTTCAACTTGGGAATGTCAACATGGGAAGGCAAAAAGTCTTGAAATATCATAAAATTCCTTGGGAAATCCAGGCCTAATTACAACTGCGTCAAAAATTCTATAGATAGGGGGACTGATTGAGGATTAGACTGTAATTGTAGCATTTGATTTATGGACTCTGTTGTGATGGTAAAAAGGATTTCTTTGTCAGCATTAACAATGGCCCTTTGGCCTAGTCCATAATGTTTCTCACATAATCTAACAAGGTCTTGTCCTGGGTGGGTCAATGGAACTACATACTTGGGCAAATGAGTCTCCCAAAGAGGAATTTCATCTTTGTCAAAGTATTTATCATAACACCAATTATGTATTTCTAAAAGGTTGAATTCTACCACTCGATCAACAATATTGTAGTCCATATCAGTCAATGGAAGGGTTTCTTCAACAACTACAGGTGGATGGAGGGGATTTACTGATTCAATGGATTTAGCAGTAAAGATTGGAGTAGATTTAACAGCTTTAGGTGTTAGAGATTTAGGAGGTTTGGATCCTCCAGGCTTGGTTGGTTTAGAACCTCTAGGTCTAGCTGTGATTTTCTTTTTGGTCATTTTGGACTAACAACTACAATCTTAAATTGTTTGCAGGAGTTGTTTTTATTTGTCAGAGGATGTAAACTAGAATAAGACAAAAAACAAGGGTTTCCTGAATAGATTGGCTGCAAAAAGGGGTTTTTAAGATATCTGAAGGCTTTAAACCATTTTTTGTATTTGAAATTAATCTTCAGAGGTCAAAAATTGAGAAATTTGGCTAAGAAAGTGGTTTTCCAGAGTCGAAAATTTCTAGGAAAAATTGGCTAGGGTTCGGCCTCTTTTCAGGCTTTTTTAGGCAAATTGATTTGGTAAAAACCTTTAATTACAGGCCTGGTTTAATTATTTATGGTCTAAAATTGAAATTGCAGGTTTTAACTATCAAGAAATACCTTTAAACGCAGGTATTTGGTTGCTTGAAGGGTTCTTGAGAAGATATTGGTTTAATCTGAAGACTGGTCTGGATTGTTGGTGCAGTGAATAGCATTAATGGTCTTCAATGGGGAATCTGCAGTGAAATTTTATTTTTTCTAGGTATAAGTGGAAAATTTGAGCAAAGGGTTTTTACACAGTCAAGCAGAGCTTTTTAACAGTTTGGAACGCACAAATAAACATCAGAAATGGTATAACAAAGGTTTTAAACTTTTATTTTTAATTATCAGAGATGCATTAAATGCAGGTCTCATCATATGGCAGGAGTGGATTTTATTTTAAAATGAGAAACCGACAGTAGTTTTTGCGTTGGGTTCAGGAGGTAAGCTATCTTTATTGAAACGAACGTGATCCTATGAGAGGATGCCACGTCAGAGTAGGCAGGAAAAGTGAAACAACCCATTTCGCGTCTGTTTGGGATTTGGGTGGACGATTAGTTTGTGGGTGCGATATTTATTTTGTGTCATCAGATCTATGGAAAGGAAGCGAATGGCCATGATTTTCTTTGGAGATGCGGTCAAAAAGATGGTGGGACCGGGCTTTACATGGGCACTGGTAGTTAAAACACGGTTAAAAAAAACCTTTATAAAATATAAATTTGGTAAAAGGTTTTATATATGCAAATTCAGGGATATATATGGGTAAAAAGGGTCAAATAATGGTATTTATATGTATAAAAGAATTTTATATACAAGGGCGGAGCCGCATGATGCAAGGTTGTATCTTTAACTACGGTTTAGCCTATGTAAAGGTAGGGGCTTTACATAGCGAGGATAGTTAGGGTTTTAAATTAAGGTTAGTTTTTTTACCAAATGGGGTATTATTTGGGTTTTTAATTTATCAGGCGGATAATATCTTTGGTCTAAAAACTTTATAACAGTGGGTTTTCGGGGCTATTTAGATATAAAGGGATTTATATAGATAGGATAAGATAGTTTTAGGGAATTAATAACATAAGTTAAAAGTTAATATGACAAGGGGAGATGGAATACACAAAAATACACTAAATGACCAAGTAGAGTGAATAAATAAAAGCAAAGCTTATTATTTCATCACTTCACCAATTTACTTAGGATTGAGTGTTTTTGAGGGTTTTCGTATTCTTTATGAATGAAGGAAGTTAATTAAATGGGATTTTAGTTTTCATTAAGTAAGAATGATTCTTTACTTATGAAGATGAATTAAATGTATGAATGAGGGATAAATAATGGTAAAGGGGATTTTATCATAAGAATTCAACATTTTCCACTATCCAGTCATCAAGCCTTGGGTCCGGTCACAACAAAAGTCAGAGAAATGCTCTGAGCCTTTTTGACTATTAGTATATAATATTGAATACTTACAGGGAAAATGGAAATTAGTGATTTTTGCCCGGTGATAAATATTACATGCTTTTTCCCACTTATTTCTACCTACCCAACATTACTCTAAAAAAATTTCTTCTTTTAGCAGGTGCATTTAAGCTTGCTACCTTGAAACATTTTATTCTTTTGAAATCATAAAACTATATAATTCTACCTTATTTCATTCGAGAGCTCAGATTAAATTGATGAGCTCCTCATTATTCTCTACTTATCTACTGATTAGTCAGGATTAAACTGTCTGACCAATCTTTATTCACTATCTAAAACATGGAAATTGAAATCATGACAAGTCAAGTTTAAACAGTTTAACTCATCATGGATTATGGAATTTATTGACACTCTGCCATAATCATTTGAAAAAATTAAAAGGTAGTGGCATTTGGACTTGCACACTTTCATGTTTTATTTTCATCTTTTTCTTTTGGGGTCTATATTTTTTAAGTCCTTTGATCTTTCTTTTAGGAATTTTTTACCCTCTTCTTGATTTTTTTGATTTTGTTTATTATTATTTTTTTAAATATGGGAAAACAACTTGCAAAAAGAAAGGTATGTACATATTTTACAATACTATCATAAGTCAATTCAAAATTATGAATCCTATACTTATAGGACCCTAACAACGCCCATAAATGAAATAATGGAAAAATGACGTCATGAATGACTTATAAATTAGGTCTATATGTGACCCTCGCTATGCTTGGCACTCCCAAGTGCATTTCAAAATTGATATTGCTGCAAAAATTAAATAACCAATTAGTTGTAAAATCCAAAATGCATAGAATCAATTTTGTTAATTCATGATAAGATTTTGATCAACTACTCATTCTCACCATGAAGATCTAAAGCAATGGAGAAGATTGTCCTTCCTTGGCAGATGGTGGAGCACCTGGTGATGGATATAGGCATGGTTCATGGCTGATGGATAAAGGCATGGAGGAAGTGAAATAGGAAAAAGTTTGTGGGTGTGGGTAGTGACACACCCCCACCGATTGTACGATAGTGGGAATCACCCTAGGGCAAGTGATCACCCTAGGGGGGGAAATTAGATTGTCAAGGGTGGATGATTGAAGCAATGAGAAGGGTGGATGAATAAATGGTAGGGGTTGGAATTGGGAATGGTTTGTGGAGGTGGTTATAGACATGGGAGAATTTATGATGGAGAAAGGTGGTCGGTGTGGGCGACAATACATCCCCACTGGTTGTACAATAGGAGGAAGCACCCTTGGGGAGCAAATTTGGATGCTAATGACTGGAGTAGTGTTCAAACTGCTATAGTTTTTTTCACCAACATGCTCATCAAATAATTGAAGTCGACAAGCTGGAACATTGTGAGATGTGGGTCCCTCGACTATAACAATACAAAATTTCATATAGTTATGAAAATGTATAAAAAATGATAATATATCGTATTTCACATAAAACAATGCATGCCATCAAATTTCCATACCATTTTTCTGTAGAATTGAATGTTGCACTAGCTCAGGCATGTGGCCCACACTTCTTTGGTGTTGAGAAGATAACTCCAGTTTCTCATCCATGTTTCTTTTTTTGTACTAACTCGTCCAACCTTTTCAAAATGTGGTTTATCTTTCCCTGATTTTGACTTGCGCCCACATTGCCTTTTCTTATTGAATGGGCTCAAGAAACTATGTTTTCTTTCAGTAGTGATCTTCTCTGGAGTTATAGTATTGAAAAAAATTCTATTATATTCTTGACATGCTTTGTCTACCAAATTGTTCAATGCATTTGCTTGCTTCAAATTTGTAGGTATTATGGATCTCAATTTCTCATGAGTTGATGATTTAACACGTTTCATCTCATCATCTTCAAATAGTGCACTATCTGGTCATACATTGGTTGATTCAACATTATAAATTATTTTTTGATTATAATAATTTATATTTGGAGGAGAATCAAAGCATGGTGGAAGCTCTATTTGGATTTCTAGGCCCAATATAGGTATTTCATTCAAATCAAATAAAATTGTAGGCCTTTCTGTAGTAGGATTAGTGACTATAGGTAGTACATTTTCACCCAAACTAATGTTAATCACCAACATCTCAACTTTCAGTACATTTTTACAAACATTTCCATTCAAGGCCCAATTTAAATTACCGATGTTAGGTCCCTATATTACTAGTATAGTCCCTTATTGTTGTTAATGTAACCCCTTACTATTATTATTGTACCCCTGTAACCCCCATATTTTTATTATTGTGCCCTTAAATTATTATTTTTAGGTCGGCTAGGATTACATTGTGGCCCCACTAGGATTACAATGTGGCCCCATCGATTCCTGTATATAGAAAGGAGGTTTTGTAATTTGTATCATCCAAGAATTGATAATAAATGTAATGTATTGGAGGTTTCCCCCTCGAAGCGGCTTATTTCTAAGGCGTTGATATCTCTTTTATTCTATTTTTGGAGTTGGTTTCACAACATTTCGTATCAGAGATTTGAGATTCTAGGGTTTCACTGCTCCAAACAGGTCAGTGTGCCATTTTTGTTAGAAATTTTTTTTCTACAAAGGTTTAGAATCTGAAATTTTTAGAGTGCGAAGCCAAAATCCTAAGGAATATTGTTGCAAAATTTTAGATCTTGGTTCACAATATTTTTGGAGATATGAGCTATGAAAGTTAGGTCATTTTGTAGGCTTCTGAATTTAACCTAAACAGGTCATCACGGTATTTTCGTAATAGATTTTTTTTCTACAAAGGTTCAGAAGATGAAATTTGTAGAGTGTGAATCTAAAATCGTAAAGAACATCGTCGTAAAATTTCAGATATTGGTTTACAATATTTTGAGAGATATGATCTGTGGAAGTTAGGGCTTTTTGAGACTTCTGAATTCCATCTCAAAGAGGTGATCATGGGAAAATCTTCATAGCTCTCTCTCTGAGCATCGAATTGGAATGCTGTAAAAAGTGGCCACAACTACACGGATTTTAATTTTCTGTCTATCAATTTTAGAGCCAAAGGAGGAAACAGTGACACGTGGAAAGTCGTACAAGTTCGCTCTACTGAACCATTTCAAAATTGGGTCATTGTGGGAGATTGGACATAGCTTTGACTTGAAGAATCCAAATCAAATTAGACCTATGGCATTTGAAAAAAGCTTCAGAGGGCTACTACAGGGTTGAATCTTAGATATTGAGGATCCACAATTATAGATATAATTCAATTTCAATATCGAGCTCCTCAAAAGCAAGTAAAAGGTGTGTATTTTTTTTTTTCTAAATTGCATCAGTCTTGTTTGAAGAATCAAGTTGAATTTATTCCATGGGCATATTGTAAAATAGATATTAGTATTGTATTATAAAATGACCCATAAAAATAATTCAACACCCATTAAGCCTTTAGAAGGCTCTACTATGACTCATGAAGACGAAGAATGGAAACATGACATATCAAAATTACAAGAGCAAGTGAAAAAAATTTCGTTGTCACAAAGAACAACAAAAAATGAAATGGAAGTTTGATGGAAGGGATCTTGTAACATGGATGCTATATATGGAGAAATATTTTGATCTCCATAATGTGAAAAACACACAAAAGGTACGCATTGAAACTTTACATTTAGAACAAAATACATTTGTATGGTATCGATGGCTTTGCTCCCATAAGAAAATTGTCACTTGGTCATTTTTTACGGAGAAAAAGATAGCGCATTATAAGGATATGAAGAGAAACACCTTCTTTAGCCAATTGATAAATCTCAAACAAAAGGCTTTAGTGGGGGAGCACATTGAGGACTTCCAGAAATTGAATATATGGGCAACTGATACTTCAAAGGAACACATGATTGATCTCTTCATAGGTATTTTAAAGGATAACATCCAACATGAAGTTCACGTTTTGGAACCTGATTCATTGGAGAAGGCATTCAGGTTGGCTAGAAAAATTTAATGTAAAATTATGGAAACAAGGAAGCCTACCACTGACTTCTATAAAGAGGTAAGTGTTGCTAATCCTAGATTTTCACAACCTGCAAGGTTGACACCACAAAAATTGGAAGAAAAAATAGTAGAAAGGCTTTGCTACAGTTGTTATAGAAAATACACTAAAGGTCATATGTGTGTTGAGAAGAAATTATTTTACATAGATTGTGAAGAGGAAGAAGAAAATGAACAAGAATCTTCAAAAGAAGAGGATATACACCACGAACCAACCCTAGAAGAGTAATAAATGAGTCCGACCATATCTTGTAATGCATTGGCAGGAATTACCACTCCTCAAACTCTCAATATAGAAGGACATATCAATAAGAAAAAGGTAATAGTGTTGATTGATTTAGGTAGTACCCATAATTTTATTCATTGTAAGGTAGCCAAGGAATTGAATTGTTTCCTATACCCAACACCAGAATGTCAAGTGATGGTTGCAAATGGAGGAACTATAAATTTCTCTGGAAAATACCATAATATCAAGCTAACCATGGGGGAATATGTATTGAATTGTCCAATGCTTTCCATTCCTATGGGAGGTGCTGATGTTGTACTAGGAGTACAATGGTTACAATCTTTGGGGACGGTAGATTTTAATTTTCAAGAAATTTTCTTGAAATTTTTTTCAAAAGGAAAGGAAGTCGAATTATGGGGAATTTTAGGGAAGCCATGAAAGATAATAAGCTCTAATGTCATGACAAAGCTTCTAAAGAAAGAACAATGAGGTGTAATTCCACAATTATGCTCACTAGAAGTTCCAACACCAAAATCATATATTTATTCATATCTCCAAAAAATCTTGGACAATCATTTTAAGGTGTTTGAAACTCCCAAAGGACTCCCACCTATTCATGATCATGATCATGCTATTCATTTGATTCTAGGAAGTCTTCCTCCAAACATCAGGACTTATAGATATCCTTATGTCCAAAAGAGTGAAATTGAACATATGATTGCAAAAATGTTAGAGGCTGGTATAATTCAACCTAGTCAAAGTTGTTTCTCTTCTCTTGTAGTATTGGTACAAAATAAGGATGGATCATGGTGCATGTTTCCAGATTATAGGGAACTCAATAAGCTCACCATTAAAGATAAATTTCCAATTCCTATGATTGAGGAATTACTGGATGAATTACACGGAGAAATTTATTTTACGAAGTTGGATCTTCGTTCAGGATATCATCAAATAAGAATGAAGACTGAAGATATTATGAAAACAACATTTCAAACTCATGAAGGTCATTATGAATTTTTGGTCATGCCTTTTGGCCTTAGCAATGCACCTTCTACATTTCAATGGTTGATGAATTCCATTTTCAAACCCTTAGAAAATTTTTGCTAGTATTTTTTGATGATATACTAATCTAAAATAGGTCTTGGAAGGATCATGTTCAACATGTTG
Organism: Pinus albicaulis; assembly: GCA_034641835.2. NCBI lineage: Eukaryota > Viridiplantae > Streptophyta > Pinopsida > Pinales > Pinaceae > Pinus > Pinus albicaulis. Next base: position 2,939 of record JAXQQM020074608.1, on the reverse strand, counting down.
ACAGGGTCCTCAAACTATTCCAGGAGAAGCAACTATATACAAAAACATCCAAATGTTTCTCTGGAGTGCAAGAGGTGGAATATCTGGGTCCTATTTTATCTCATGAGGGTGTTAAGGTAGACCCTAAAAAAATTAAATCCATTAAGGAATGGAAAGTCGCCACAACCATAAAGTAGTTGTGAGGATTTCTTGGGTTAGTAGGGTATTACCACAAGTTTTTTAAAAATTATGGGAGAATAGAAGAACCTCTAACAAAATTATTTAAGAAAGATGCATTTTCATGGACTCCTTGAGCAACTAAGGCCTTTGAACATCTTAAAGAAGCAATGTGCCTAGAACAAAAACCTTTATTTTGGAATGTGATGCCTTTATTTTAATGCAACAAGGAAGACCCATTTCTTTTTAAAGTCATCCAATCAAACGACAGTATTTACAGAAAGCTATTTATGAGAAGGAAATGTTAGCAATACTGCATGCACTAAAGAAGTGGAAAAATTACCTCATGGGAAGACACTTCAAGGTAAAAACTGATCATGATAGTCTTAAACACTTTTTGGAACAAAGTCTATCTTCAGAAGAGCAGAAAAAATGGGTCACAAAGATGTTGGGTTATGACTTTGAAATAATCTACAAAAAAGGGAAGCTAAATGTTGTTGTAGATGCACTCTCAAGAAAGAATGAAGAGGTGGAAGCATTATTTTGTGCCATATCTATTATCCAACCAGATTGGATAACCGAAGCAAGGGATGAATGGAAGAAGGATGAAGAAGTGTGGACACTCATTCAAAAATTTCAGCAAGATCATTGTACATCTGATACATTTAGTTGGAAAAATGATTCCTTATGGTACAAAGATCGCTTACACCTTTGTAATAATTATGAAATAAAACAGAAGATTCTTTTAGAATTGCACATCTCCTTTAGGAGGACACTCATGATTTTTAAAAACATACCACAGGGTGAAGAAAGATTTTTTTTGGGATGGCCTTAAATCTGATATTCAAAAGTTTGTAGTGGAATTTTTGGTTTGGCAGCATAATAAAGTTGAGACAATTAAGACCACGGGTCTTCTACAACCTTTATCCATTCCAAGTTGACGTTGGGAGGATATTTCAATGGATTTTATCATAGTTTTACCTAAGTCCGAAGGAAAGAGTGTCATCATGGTGGTATTTGATAGACTTACCAAGTATGCACACTTTTCTGCATTATCTCATCCATTTAAAGCAAGTACTGTTTCTACTGCATTTATGGACACAATTCAAAAGCTACATGGAAACCCAAGGGTTATTGTGAGTGACAGAGATCCCATTTTTACTGGAAATTTTTGGAAGGAGTTATTTTCTTGTCTGGGTTCTCAATTAGCTCATAGCTCATCTGATCATCCTCAATCTGATGGTCAAACAGAGATAGTAAATAAATGTTTGGAAGGATATCTTCGTTGTTTTGTGTCTGATAAATAAACACAATGGGTCAAGTGGTTACCTCTCGCTGAATGGTGGTATAACACTCCCTTTCATACTGCAGCAAAAATGACCCCATTTTTGGCACTTTATGGATATCATCCACCATCCATCACATCATCTTTACAAGAAAATTTGAAGGTTCAAGCAGTGGAAGATCACATTGAGCATAAAAAAGAAGTTATCCATCTCTTAAATGATAACTTGAATTTGGCACAAAATCAAATGAAATAACAGGAAGATCAACATCACAATGAGAGAAATTTTGATGTAGGAGACTGGGTATTTTTACGGCTACAACCATACAAACAGATTTCCCTCAAGAAAGATAAGAAAGATAATAAATTATCGCCAAAGTACTATGGTCCTTACAAGGTGTTGCAAAAGATTGGTACTATGGCATACAAATTGGAGCTTCCTGCATCTTCACAAGTGCATCCAATTTTCCATGTTTCATGCTTAAAGAAGGTTATAGGTGAAAATCTTCCTGTTCAAACAATAATGCCAAAACTTGATGAAGAAGGAAAAATGATATTGGAACTTGAAGCGGTCATAGAAACAAGAACTCGACAGCTACAAAATTGATCAATTTCAGAGTATCTCATCAAGTGGAAGAACTTACCTACTGAAGATTCTATATGGGAGGATGAGAATTTTATACAGAAGCACCCAGAGCTACTCAAGTGTTGAGGACAACAATTTTTTGAAGGAGAGGGGAATTTTAGGTCCCTATATTACTAGTATCGTCCCTTCTTGTTGTTAGTGTAACCCCCTTATTGTTATTATTGTACCCCTATACCCCCATATTGTTATTATTGTGCCCTTAAATTATTATTGTTAGGTCAGCTAGGATTACATTGTGGCCCCACTAGGATTACAATGTGTCCCCATGGACTCCTATATATAGAAAGGAGGTTTTGTAATTTGTATCATCCAAGAATTGCTCATTAATTTAATGTATTGGAGGTTGCCCCCTCTAAGTGGCTTATTTCTAAGGTGTTGATATCTCTTTTCTTCTATTTTTAGAGATGGTTTCACAACAACAAAAGTGTAGATTGGAACATTTATATATGAAATTGTACCAAATATCACGTATATCCTTACTTTGGCTACGAACCCAATAACCATTTTTACTCTTTTCATCAGGCACACAATCTTCATTTGGGATTTGACTAGCTCTACACTTGGATGAATTCAATTGTTCCTCAATTTTTCTAGGTCGTACAAAACCAGCTTCTTTTAAACGTTGCATATGATTGTAATGTAATACAAGCTTTGTCAACAACACATATATTAACCAATCGACACGTCTATGACATGCATTATTCTTTTCACATAGGTACCTTTCCTTGATATGCTGATGATAAGATTCAATGGCATTATTTGTATCCTGATTGGAGCGTGGAAAATTTTTGTATGCTTTTTCCCACATACCTGTAGAAAGAAATTTATTAGCTATGAATTAATAATACAAAT
>JAXQQM020065634.1:0-64047 GCA_034641835.2 Pinus albicaulis | reverse complement strand
TACACTGAAAATTGTCATCCTGACATTATTCCATGTGTATGAGCTCATTATTACTCATACTTCTCCCTTTTGCAAGTATAACATATCAGTTCCTCATCTCAAGCCTTGAAAATCAGAAAAAATTCCTAAAAAGTCTCCTAAACTTTGGTGTCGCACTTTCTGGTTATCTTTCCTGCGGTCCCGCACCCAATGTTCAGATTTCCTGTGTTCCTGAATGCACTTTATCTTTGTTATAGGTGCGGACCCCTGTAAGATTAAAAAGGCACAAGTAAATCCCAAAAAGCTCAATTAAAGTAAATTCTGGAAGCTTCTAGAATGGATCTTGCGGTGGCAGAACCGCTCTTGTGAGGTGCATGAATCCCTTACCTTATGGAGCTAACCCCTTGATGTGAGGAGCTTATCCCTTTGAAGGAGGATTCTATCCCTTCATACTTGGAATAGAAAACCTCCTCTTTTCCACTATAAAAAGAGGCATTGGGTAGCCTCAAAGGGAGTTCAAGCTTTTAGAATATTTGAAGTTAAGTGTTGTTGAGATTTAGACTCAGTTAACTAAGAATTTTGTGAGGAGAGATTGCATACCTCTATTTGTCTTGATTGGAAGGGTGCAGAGCTTATCAAAGTAAAGGAGACTCCTGCTTCGGACCCCGGAAAGTCCTGTGCAACATCAAGGCTCAGGTTGTAAGGATTTTCTTCCTTTGAAATTAATACAAATATACTCATTTTTCTCAATAAGCTTTCAATCAATGGTTTATTTCATAGATTCCTTTATCACTATGATAAGCATGGTTTATGATGATTTCTATACAGGTGCTATGTAATATTTTTCTTGTTTGTGACTGCAGGTTTACGAGGAAAACTCCTTCAAGCGCGCGAGGGAAATCAACGACTTCAAACAAGCACTGGACAAATGGTAAGTCCTTAACACCTCTATAGAGCTTTTCGTAGATCGTATATGCTTAGAGAAAGATTAGTCTGTTTGGCTGTTTGTTGCTAGATAATTTTAGTACTCCACTGGGGAAAGAACTTGTTGTTTTTGGTTCTCTTTTATTTTGACTTGAGGAAACATTTTTCTTGGTTTTTGATTGATTGACATCTGCCTGGGTAGCTTAGGTTTTCTCTGTTTTTGAAAATTTTGAAATCCTTTAAGTTTTTCTCTAGTTTTTCCTGGGACCGCACTTTGCCTTGTTTTCACAGTGCGGGCAGTTTCACACTTTTCCTGTGTAAACAGTGCGGGACCGCACCTGTGATATCCTGGAGCCTATGGACCCTGTTAAAGTTTTGAAAAACTTCAGATTTCTTTCTTTAGTTTATCTTGATTTTGATTTTCAGTTTTTGTTTTCTGCCCAGATTGATGATTGTTTCTGTCAAAAGCTTTCTGTTAATAAATCTCAACAGTATTGGTGTTTTGATGATTTTCTAGAAGTTTTGCATTTTGGATTGCATTTCACTTGGTCTTTGTAGCGATTTGAAGAATTTGACACTTCGAAGTACCTCAGATTACCTTGGTCTTTTTGGTCTTTTTGCTGGATCTGACCTGATTGTGAAATCATCCTTTATTGAGAAATAGAGTTACCTGTTTCTTTGCAAATCTTCGAAAAGAAACTTTGTTATTGGTTTTTGAATTTCATTTTTAATAAAAACATAATTGAGTGTTTTCGATCTGTTTGTTATTCTGGACGAATAGATCCTTAGTTTGCTGAAAAACTAAGTAAAAACATTCTTCAAAAAAATCTTAAAGCTTTTATTCATTTAGATTATTAAAATTTGTAGTTTTGAGTGCTATTAAACTTTGTAGATCTCGAAATTAGTTTGTAGTTTTGAGTGCTTTTAAAATTTCTAGCTTTCTTTTGAAGGAAAATTGTTTTGTAGCTTCGAGTTTTTGGAAAGTGAAAGGATTTTTATTGTGAGCTTTGATAATTTATTGGAAAAGACAAAAATATTTTCTTTCAAGTATTCTTTATGTTTAAAGAAGGAATTGTTTATTAAAAGAGTTGCATTCTCTAACTTTTCCTTAATTAGAATTTCATTGAAAGAAAACAATCTCATTATCATTTTTAGGTGCATTTTTAGTGTCTTTTGGAAATCGAGTCTTCACACCATCAGAGTTTCATTTCCGCACCCATTGACTTAAGAAACAACTCTTAAAAGTAACGCTTAATTAAAATTCATCTAGCAATCTTTTATTTTCTAGGGCTCTTATCACCAACATAGCTTAGGCTAGTATCTTGGAGTAGGGAGTAGTTAACTCTCCAAGGTAGTAAAAAAAAACAAGTAGACAAATCTTGCGGTAGGAGATAAATCCAATTGTAATTTGTATAATCTGGGAAGCTTCTCTTAAAGAAGTCAATCACGAGATCATGTCCGAACCTTTGAGACAATCAATTATGTTTCATTGGGGAAGATAGAATATTTTGCGCGTATTACAAACGGTAAACCTCGGATTAACCATTGTCGAGGAGCTTGGGGTCACTTGTCCGTAAACCTCAGATTAACCATGTCGAGGAGCCTTCAAGGGGATTGAGCTTGCTACTCTACCCTTGCGCGTGAAATCGGATCGTAGACTGTTCCCCCAGTTATATTTGTTACTGTTGGTAACCTTAGTGTCCATTATCTTAAGATTATTTCCTAAGGTGACGGTGAAGGAAAGATCTCACTGTACCTGGAGCAGACGTCGACTAGACTCACTTGGACTCTCTAGGGGGTTCTCTTCACATGAGATGGTTTTGTGAGGAAACTTGTGCCAGTCTGTTTCATTAAGCAGGTTGTCGGGGTAACTGTTCCAACCGCCCTTTCTGTGTTAAATTTCTACTAAGTTGGATTTCATCACCAACTAGTGTTTTTAGTACGGAAAGTTACTGTTTGTGTGTGGTTTGAACTCTTAGATTTTTAAGTGTGTGATTCAGCTGTTTGTTTCTTTAGAGACTTTAGGTGTTTTCATTGAAATTTTCTTTGTTTGCGTGTGATTAGTTAATATTTAATCGTGGCGGAATTGCCGAGACAATCCCGGAGACTACAAGGGAAACCCCATGAATATTCACCAAGTCAGCTTGAAGGGCTTCGTGCTCTGGTATCATCCAGTAGTGGTAGGATTAGATCAACAGAAATTGGAAGTTCATCCATAGTTGTCCATCCTGATCATCAAATACCTACAACAGAATACATTCAAGAACCGATTTCAGTTTCTAAAGTTATTGGTAGTATTCCTGCTTCCAGTGAACTGGCTGACGAACCTGAAATCTCTGAACCTGAAACTGAACCTTCTGTTTTAGAAACATCCTCAGGATTTATTTCACCAACTTCTAGCGATCTTGGTTCACCTAGGGTAAGAAATATCGTCACTGACGATCTTCCAGCTGGTCTTATTTCCATTGAAGAACTTACTAATCCAGATGAAGATATATCTCTTCCCGACTCCCCTCAATCCTTAAATCTTAGGGAGCGTGAATCTATTTTCTACAGCCCTATTCGAACTAGTGCTTGGTATCTATCTTTAACAAAATTTTTAGAGAATCCGGGTCTTGCTTTTTCTCCACCTCGAGTTCCATTTCATCCTACACCCAGAGGTTACTATCCGCCATCCATTATGGCCGGAGAGTCATCCATATTTTCCCAGACACCGGAATCATTTTTACACGGTGGTCCTTCTGTTCCTTCGGGATATCAGGCTCTGTCTGGTACTTTCTCGGGAGTAGCTTCTCAACCAATTGAACAAATGTTGTCATCTGGTAATAATGGTGTTAAAACTGAAACGTCGAACGCAGCGCAAATCTATATGATGTCTGGTAATATTCTGAATCCTCAACCTCAAGGCAGTCAGTTACCGCCTGGAGGGCCAATACAGGGAAATCCGTTACCGCCTGGGGGGCAACCTTCAGGTAGTCAGTTACCACCTGGGGGGCAGCCTTCAGGTAGTTAGTTACCGCCTGGGGGGCAGCCTTCAGGTAGTCAGTTACCGCCTGAGGGGAAACCTCAGGGTAGCTTTTTCCCAGGACAAACTGTGGAATCATATTATTTTGGGGGACAACCCCAAGGGCAGTACACACCTCAAGGGTATCAACCTTCAGGACAGTATATGCCCCAAGGTCAACCTCAAACTCAATATGCTCCTCAGAGTCCTTATCAACCCCAGCTTCAGTACGCGCCTCAGGGTTATCAACCTCAAGGTCAGTACCCAATTCAAGGTTTCCAACAGCCTTCTGGTCAGCTATCCATTCAAGGAACCGGAAATGTACCACTTACCTATCAACCCTACGTTCAACCAGGTTATGGTCCTTACGTTCAACCTTCTGCGGGACAATACCCCGGAATGAATATGGTGTGGGATCTGTCCCAATATCAACAGCCTATGCAGCCTAATGTGCAGTTGCCTTATCAGCCTGGACAACCTTTAATTTCTGGTCCAACTCAGCAACCTGTCCAGCCTACTATTCAACCTTCTGCACCTAGTACTGTTCAGCAAGCTAGTCCTAGTTCACCTAAGACTCCGCCTCAAACTGCTGCAACTGCTGCTATGCCTGTTCAACCTGTAACACCTGCTTCTGGAGTATCTGTAACCCCGAGTTCGTCTATCCCTGCATCCGTGCAAATCCCTCAAGTCTCTGTACCCCAGTAAGGATCTTCGGTTCAGACTTCGGTGCAGATGCCTACGGGATAAGCCGGTACAAGTACAGTTGTCACAAGTCAACCACAATTCATGTATCAACCATACCAGGGACAGCCGCAATTCGGTCCCTATACACAAAATCCAAACTATCAGTATCAACCGTACCCTGGCTATACTTATCAAAAGCCTCAACAACCCCAGTTCGGTCCGGTTAATCTTGGTTTTCCAGGAGGTTATACAATTCCTAATGCTAATCCGATTCCCAGTTATCCTGGGTATCCACCTCCTGGAACTGATTTGGCTACTCAAGGTTTTCGTGACCCCAACCGTCAGTTACCATTTATCGCAACTTTGGATTTACCTGATTTGACACGCCTTACGAATGATCCAATTTTTTATTATCTGTATTGGCCGCCAATGCCGCATAAGTTTCCCAGTGATATACCAAAATTCGAAGGTAAGTCAGGAGAGGATCCATCAAATCACGTCATGACTTATCACCTTTGGTGTGCGTCTAATTCAATCATTGATGATTCGATTCGCTTACGTCTTTTCCAAAGAACTCTTATTGGTCTTGCAGCCAAATGGTACATTGAGTTACCACGAGGCTCGTTTCATAACTTCAGTCAGTTAGCAACTGCCTTCTTGACTCATTTTCAGTTGCCAGTCAGATACGACAATGGCACGGAATTATTAACTTCGCTGAAACAATCCACGTCTACGTATATTTCTGATCATATCCATGAATGGCGACGTAGGAGACATTTGGTGAAAGTTTATATTCTGGATCAAATTTTGGCGGAATGGTTTGTTAAATCATTGTTACCCAAGATTACTGAAGATGTAGCTAAGGCTGGTGTTGTTACTGAAGAGCAAGTAATTTCTCAAGCTCAGTACCTTGACCTCGTTTATACGCAGTCGGGTACTTTACATGAAAAAATCCCAGACCTTCCAAAACAAGGTCAAATAGCTGCTGCTCCTTCAGGGTCTCATGCCGCTAACGGTATGATTGGTACGGTCAATACTAAAAGTAAGAAGAAATCTTCAAAGAATTCTTCTCCAATTATAACTTTACCTGATTCCCCGAAAGGAGAATCTTCCCCCGAAGTTTCTGCCGATATTCATGTTGTGGAGACATCTACAACTAAATCTAAATCTGGTAGTAAAAAGAGAGGGAAGAGTAAAAACAAAAATAATTCGAAAGAAAAACCTGATAAAAATGAATCCAATGACGAAAAACGTAAACCACGTTATCCTTGTTACATTTGTGACGAAGATCATTTTACTAAGGAATGCCCACATCGGGCCGAGGTTGCAAAATTCGTCAAAGGTTCACAACCTGCTGTCTTGAAGGATCCCTTTCCGACTCAAGATAGTAAGATGGTTGGTTCTACCTCGACTACTTCAGAAGAACCAATTTTGATGATGTCTCATGTAAGGATTGCGACGCGATCGCAAGATTATGGTACTAAGAATCCTGTTGATGGTAAAGAAGAAGAATCTTCTAATGAAAATACATCAACTACACCTCCTCCTATTTCTGGTCCGCTACAGATCGAGAAACCAAATCCAGACTTAATAATAAAACCGCCTGCTAAAGGTGTTCTTCGTAAATCAGCTTTCAATCCACATGCGAGAGCTGCTCAGAATTACAACATTGTTGAAGACTTAGCTATTTCTCCTTCAGCAATGTCGGCTTTGGAAGTGTTGCAATCATGCCCAGCACAGTGTAAATTACTTTTTTATGCTATAGGAGCTGTTGATATTCAGGATTCTAACCTTATAATCTTCGATTTAGAAAATAGTACACCTCGTCTACCTCACCAAATGGCTTTCCAGATTCCAGTGTTAGTAAAAAACAGACCAATCTTTCGGACTGTGATTGATGAGGGAGCTTCAACATGTATTATGTCGATTCAGTGTTGGAAATCACTTGGTTCTCCTACACTTAACCAATCTCCGACGATTCTTAAGGCTTTTGATGGTCGAGGTTTCCACCCTTTTGGTATTTTGCAGGATTTACCCATAGGGGTTGAAGGTAAAATTGTAAATCTAGATGTGGAAGTGGTTGATGCCCCTCTTGATTACAACCTTCTTCTGGGTCATAGTTGGTCTTATGCTATGACTGCTATTGTCTCTTCGGTCTTCCGACTCATAAAATTTCCATATCAAGGAAGGATCATTACAATAGATCAGTTAACTTATTTTTCTTCTGACCCAGCCTCTACAGAAACAATCCAGCATGTTGGTAAAGCGACTATCCCGTACAAGGATGTTGGAGTAGGTTTGATTAAAGATTCTGGTTTGTTAGGAACTTTTTCCATTCCTCCTCCTAATGTATCGCCTTTTGTTGCAACTATTCATATGATTTCATCAAACTCTGTTATGTTTGATGATCCTTGGATCGTACCTTCCGAATCCGAGTTAGATTCAATTGATGGCATGATGCCTTTGAGTCCATTTGAACTTGCATATCAGGCTGTACAGTCATTTTCTGACCCCTCTTCAACCGAAATTGATCCAGTGAATGGGATCCACGAGGAATCACTTTCTATATCTAGTTCAGCTACAACGGCATTTCCTGAACTTGTTCATACTGATGAGCAGATTCGTGAGTTCTTGTCTGTTGACGATTTACCATGGGAAGATCTACATCACTGATCTTCATTTTTACCTGAACTAGATCATTTTGAAGATGATTTCACTTCAATATTTACTGCTGAATATGTCAAGGAACCGCAGAATCCATTGAAAAATCCTGATTCTGAGTTAAATTTGGAAAATATTTCTCGAACAATTCCAATTGACATTTCAGTAAAACCTGGAATAATTGAAAACATTCATATAGGTGCTTCCTGTACTGAAGAAGAAATTCAAACTTATAAAGCCCTATTTCAAGAATTCCGTGATGTGTTTGCCTGGTCCTACGAAGAAATGCCAGGAATTGATCCGTCAATTGTCGTACATGAAATCAAGACTTACCCGGATGCCAAGCCTGTTCGTCAACGTCTACGTCAAATGCATCCTAGAAAAGCTGCTGCTATCAAAGCAGAGGTTGAAAAATTACTTCGTGCAGGTTTTATTTATCCGATTCCTTTAACGGATTGGGTATCTAATATTGTTCCCGTGACTAAAAAACAAGGAATGATACGAGTATGTATCGATTATAGGGATATTAATCGAGCTTGTCCTAAAGACAATTATCCAACTCCCTATATCGATCAAATAATCGATGATTGTGCCGGCAGTGAAATGTTTTCCTTTATGGACGGATTTTCAGGGTATAATCAAATAAACATACTCCCTGCTGATCAGCCAAAAACAACTTTTATTTGTCCGTGGGGGACATTTTCTTACTGCAAACTACCCTTTGGATTGAAGAACGCTGGAGCAACTTTTCAAAGGGCAATGTCTTATGCGTTTCATGACATTAAGCACATTGTGCAACCGTATCTCGATGATTTACCTGCTCATTCATCACGCAGGGCTGACCATCTCACACATTTACGTGCTATCTTTATGAGATGTCGACATTATCGAATTCGGCTGAATCCACACAAATGTGTTTTTTGTGTCGAGTCGGGTCGTTTACTGGGATTTGTTGTCTCGAAAGCAGGTATTCGCGTCGATCCGTCGAAGGTCAAAGCTATTGTCAAATTACCTCCTCCTTCGACTTTACGCCAACTCCAAAGTTTGCAGGGGAAAGCAAACTTTTTACGTCGATTTATTCCTAACTATGCCGAGCTTACGAAAGGTTTTACCCGGTTGCTGAAACAGAACATTCCATTATTTTGGGATGAGATCGCTAATCGATCTTTTGATGCACTTAAACACGCGTTGACCCATGCACCGTTATTGCATCCTCCCAACTACAACCAGGATTACATTTTGTACCTCGCTGCTTCTCATTCCACTATTGGGATGGTTTTAGTTCAGGAAGACGAATCTAACGCTGAACATGTGATTTATTATCTTAGTCAGAATCTGCATCCGACCGAAATCAAATACACACATGTGGAGAAATTGGCCTTGGCAGCTGTTCAAGCTGTCCAACGATTTAGACATTACATATTGTTACGCAAAACTATGGTAATTTCTGATTGCAACCCTATGATGTACATTTTGACCAAACAATTGCTAGGGGGCAAGTATTCCAAATGGATAGTCATCCTGCAGGAATTTGACTTGGAGTTTGAGAAATCCAAGGCAAAGAAATCTTTGGTATTTGCGGAACTAATGTGTGATTTCCCCTCTACTGATACTGAAACTGTGGCAGAGCAGCCCATTGCAGACGAATCTTTGTTTCTTATCAGTACTCTTGATCCATGGTATGGAGATATTATCGTTTATCTCCAAACCCAATCTTTTCAGCCCGAAATCTCTCGATCTCAGCGACGGAAAATACGTTTCCAATCCCAACAGTATAATATTATTGGTGATACACTTTATCGTCGTGGAGCAGATTTTGTTTTCCGACGCTGTCTTGTTCATGAAGAAGCTGAAAAGGTTTTAAATGACTGCCATTCTGGAGCATGTGGCGGTCATATGTCTGGGTATGCCACAGCCCAAAATATATTGCGCGCTGGTTATTTATGGTCGTCGTTATTCAAAGATTGTATTTATGCAGTCCGGAAATGCCACAATTGTCAACTTTTTGATCGTAAGATGCGCGCGCCACCCGCTCCTCTTCATCCCATAATTGTTGTTGGTCCTTTCGCAAAATGGGGTATCGATTTTATTACATGTAACCCTCACTCGGCCGGGGGGCATGCATATATTATCTTAGCAGTAGATTATTTTACTAAGTGGGCCGAGGCGATGCCTACATTTTCGGCTGATGGCAAGACTGTTGCAAATTTCGTATTTAATCACATAATTGCTAGGTTCGGTGTTCCTCAAGCCATTATTACTGATCATGGAAGCCATTTTCGGAATGTCATGATGACTGAACTGACAGAACAGCTTGGCTTGCGCCACGATAGTTCCACTCCATATTATCCGCAAGCCAATGGTCTGGTCGAAGCCATAAATAAAGTTTTAGTCACCATGATTAGACGAATTATTGGTATTCACAAGACAAATTGGCATTCCATGTTATTTTCAGCACTTTGGGCATATCGAACCTCAGTCAAAACATCAACTGGTTTCACTCCCTTTCAACTCGTTTACGGTTTGGAAGTTGTGTTGCCGATTGAATGCGAAATTCCATCTTTGAAATTAGCCATAGAGTTACTCCCAACTACGTCTGAAGAGGAGAAACGTTTTTTGTACTTGGCTCAATTGGATGAAAATCGGAGAAACGCTGCAATAGCAAACGAGGCTCATGTCAAAAGAGTAAAAGCTCAGTATGATAGAAGTGTTACCCCTCGAAATTTTTCAAAAGGAGACCTAGTCTTAGTTTATGATCAAGCCAACGATAAGCTAGGAGCTGGGAAATTCGTGCCCATGTGGCATGGTCCTTTCATTGTTAAGCGAAAGCTAGCAAAAGGGGCCTATGAGCTGATAGATTTTGATGGTATCCCTTTAGATAAGCCCAGAAATGGGTTATATCTGAAGCGATATTATGCTTAAACTTGGTGTGGAGATCTTTTATTTTTTAGGTTAGATTTCTTTACTGCTGGTGTGTCTTAGATTAGAAAGGTGTGCCTAGTTTAGAAGTGTGTTTTATCACTATTCCTGCTTATCTGAGTTTTACTCTTGATATTGCAGATGTCGACGTCTCTTCAAACCTACATTGGTTTTGCTGATGGTGCTTGTCGTAGTACATGGAACATTTCTTCCGCAGCTTGGGTTATCTATTCACCCTCTGACGAGTTAGTTTCCATGCATGGGGTAAGCCTTGGTCAAACAACGAATAACATTGCCGAGTATAGTGCAGTGATTGAGTTATTATCTGAGTCCATATCATTTGGGATTCAGAGTTTGATTGTGAGGTTGGATTCTGAACTTGTTGTATTACAGCTTAACAGGGTTTATGCCATTAGAAATCCAGTGTTGTTACGGTTATTTTTAAGAGTTCGTCTCTTGGAACGTGAATTTGACTGCATTGAATATCAACATATTCCGAGACATTTAAATACATTAGCAGACGCAGTTGCTTCTAGTATGATAAATCGACATTTGCAGTGATCAAAACAATAAAACAAACAAAATTCATAAAATGTACGCAGGTAGCCGGTAAATAGTGATATATATCATAGGATAGAAGTGTTTTCAAAAAATATACATCGTCTTCGATCATAGGTTGGAAACACCTTATGATCGGCAAATGATAACACAAAAAGTCAAAAATATGAGTCTACAACACGATCATCCATCACTGATGGTGATCACGATAAGAAACCACTGCCCGAGCCACCCTGCACAGGAACCTCCTAAAAGGTCCTGGAACACTAATCATGTATCTTTGCAATCTGAGTGGAATGTCATCTATGTCTGTCTCCGAAATATCTAGAGTCAAACGCTCTAGATGATGCTCTAAATCAGTCAAGACTTCTGCTGATTGGCTTGCTGGAGCTGGTGCGGCTGCAACTGGTTGTCTTCTTTCATAAGGTTGGAGATGGGCTGGTCGCCGTGGGCCCACATCTGTATTCAAAAAAAAACTTTTGGTTATTATTTGACAAGACGATCGAAAATAAAAAATTTAGAAATTAGAAACTGTTGAAGAAATATTTTTACCTGAGTCATCCCACTGTTCCCATGCTGGGAGAGTCATCTCTCGGTCGCCGCGGAAATCTATCCCGGTGTATGGAAAGTCCTCTATGACAAAAATTTGGCGATCCAGCCAACGAAAATATGAAGAAGGAAATCGAACAATCTCAGCGCCCTCAATACCGTGACGGGCCATCAGTGCGTACCAACGAACCATCCTAGGTTCTCTAAGTCGACCGGTATCAACAGGGATACTCTGTGGAGCTAGCATCGGAATCCTCTCTAGAGAAAAGGAGACGACAATGGATCCATATCCAAAGTTATTCAGTTTCCCATTTTTTTCTCTAGTTAGTTGGCCTTTTATATTAGCCAACACAGCATCACACCAGTTGAAAATGGTGCCGCGAAAACAGTCCACAGCAATGCGCATCTAAGAACCGGTAGCTACATGTAATGCTGCACTCCCGCACAACCTGGTAACAGTAAATGCAATAACTTTCAGTTCAGGATGGATGATAGTTTTTATATCAATCCATTTGTCCCTGGGGTCTGCTTCATCATTACAGAATTCTTGCTAAAGACTAGCGACAGTCTGGCCACCTGGCCTAGTCCCAAACAAGGAGAGTTTTTCGCCCCTCTTGGACAAACCAGTTAGAAAATAAATGTCCTCCAGCTCGATTTCGAGCCGGTGGCCGCCAATAACGAAACACTGGTCCTACACATTCCACCTATTTACCAGCCATGTCAGGAGCTCTACCTGTGCTCTCATGCCTTGAATGGCCCAGAATTTATATAAACTGCATGCTCTTAATATTTGCATTGTGGGCATATGGAGCATTGCGGCATCATCCACGTCCTCGTGTTCACGTTCTCTCCAAATCAACATCTTGTTAATCCTACAATACATAAAAAGATAGATTAGAACAATCTAATTTGAAAAATTTTGGGCGGCAAAAGAGAAATTTGAGTTTTAAATTGAAACGCGCGGGGACCGCACTTTACCTTTGTAAACAGTGCGTACGAACACACGCACTCTGTAAGGAAAGTGCGGACCCACGACTTTTTTCCTTGTAGAAAAATTAAGGGTCCGCAGGTACCATGTGTGTCACCTGCGGACCCCCATGGGCGATTTTCGAACCATATTTTTCCCTTAAAAATAAGATTTAAAGCCTAAAAATGAATTGTAAACGGATGAAATGCAAGATTAAGAGGTCGTGGATTACCTGGGATTGACGGTTCTCGATTTCAACGGACGGATTTTCCAGAATATTCACAGGAACGTTTTTACCCAAAAGCTTCTACTTTTCACTCTGAACTTGAACGGTAAAAATGAAGTTGAAAAAGTCCTTTTTATAAGTTTTTTCGAATAGATGAATTTTTAATTTATTTATTTTTTACTTTAAAAAGGGTATTTTTGAAGCATTTTTACTCATCTTAAACAGGTATGTGTAATGTTTCAAGTTTTTGTGCAGAAATTGGATTTTTCAGGAGAGTTGATCATTTTTCAACAAAGAGCATACTTTTATCACTTTTTCGGACTCTTTCAAAAATTCACGAAAAAGCGAAACATTGGAGTCCTCTTTTAAGCCCTTTTCAAACTCTCTAAACATGAAAAGATCGTCGAGTACTTGATTGTTCGAACTCGTTAAAGTAAATGAATAATCGTCCCTTCAGTATAAGTTTACCCCTTTTACGGACTGAAATGGACTATTTACGAAAAAGGTATACGTTGACTAAATACGGTCAATAGAGTTCTCTCCCGCATTATTTTATCCTTTTTCGGGCTCAAGAGACTAAATTTACGAAAAAGTACACCCATGGGGTTTTCTTAAGTTTTTCTTCTGACTCCCTAAAACTGAAAAACACCGAGTTTCTCCTATACTGGACTCGTTAAAACTTAACAGTAAAGGACCTGTTTAATTTTCAACAGGAACGAACCACTCCTTCTTAGGGTTCGAATCTTAAACTAATTTGGACTCATCCGAAGGATGAGCTTATAAACAAGCAAATGTTATCCTCCTCAAGCTTGTCAAAAATAAAGAGGTACTTGCCAGAAATGGTGGGGGAAAAGAGAGGAAAATGGGCGTGTTTGTTGTATTTTGATTCTTCGAAAATTCAGTCAACCACTCTTGAACACGACACTTTCATTCACCTGGGTTTGGAAATCCTTTGCCTAACAGTTAATCAAACCTCATTGAAAGTATTCATCCGGTTTCTGGGTATTATCTTTGGGTCAATTGTCTCCAAGCCATCTACAGTGTCGTTATGTGTTCAAGAGGACAGTTCAAATAAACCATTCATCTGCAAAATATCTGTCATCCATTTTGACCATCCCTGAGTCAGTCCTTGCTAATATATTTTCAAAACTTGATCTATGATTTCGTGTTGTGGGCTTGCCTACGACGGATCGCTTTCTATCGACGACAACTCATTATCTGGGAAGTTGATCTAGAAATCGTCAGTACCTTGAAATCTGCATGCCTTAATGGCAGGTTTCTCGCTTTCGACGACGGGTTACATCATCGACCTTCTATCGAATGATTCCATGAGATGTTCGATTTCAGCTCATTCATTCACTTTTCATGGATTGTACTGGGTACTTTGAGAGTCATTGACATTACTGGTGGCTACTCTCACACTTGTTAACAGTTTACATCATTGACTGGTAATCAGGTGGTTTCTACCATGTTCAACTTCGACACATTCATTCGCATGGATAGAATCGTACTAGTTTGAGATGCAGAAATCAAGACCCTGGATCTAGTTTCTACCATCCAGGTTGCGAGGAATTTTGTTATCATTTATATAGTGGACTATTTATAAACAGATGGTTGCGTCCATACTATGTTCACATATGTCTATACTGTGATGTACTCAAAATCATTCCTGTATCAGAACAGTTGAATCAGTTTTTAGTTAGTTTAATCTGAGTATGGGAATGCCTACCTCAGTGATGATATGTATACATATATATTTTGCATTGAATGTTTTTACAGGTGCTGACTGGGGTGACCACGGGATGATCCTTGAAATGATAAAGTACTGCACTCTTCATATATGACAGACTTCAGCATCATCTATTCCAGACTTTGCACTTTAGGGGGCAATCTGTTACACTAAAAATTGTCATCCTGACATTCTGCTATGTGTATGAGCTCATTATTACTCATACTTCTCCCTTTTGCAAGTCTAACATATCAGTTCCTCATGTCAAGCCTTGAAAATCAGAAAAAATTCCTAAAAGTCTCCTAAACTTTGGTGTCGCACTTTCTGGCTATCTTACCTGCGGTCCCGCACCCAATGTTCAGCTTTCCTGCGTTCCTGAACGCACTTTATCTTTGTTATAGGTGCGGACCCCTGTAAGATTAAAAAGGCGCAAGTAAAATCCCAAAAAGCTCAATTAAAGTAAATTCTGGAAGCTTCTAGAATGGATTTTGCGGTGGCAGAACCACTCTTGTAAGGTGCATGAATCCCTTACCTTATGGAGCTAACCCCTTGATGTGAGGAGATTATCCCTTTGAAGGAGGATTCTATCCCTTCATGCTTGGAACAGAAAACCTCCTCTTGTCCACTATAAAAAGAGGCATTGGGTAGCCTCAAAGGGAGTTCAAGCTTTTAGAATATTTGAAGTTAAGTGTTGTTGAGATTTAGACTCAGTTAACTAAGACTTTTGTGAGGAGAGATTGCATACCTCTATTTGTCTTGGTTGGAGGAGTGCAGAGCTTATCAAAGTAAAGGAGACTCCTGCTTCAGACCCCGGAAAGTCCTGTGCAACATCAATGCTTAGGTTGTAAGGATTTTATTCTTTTGAAATTAATACAAATATACTCATTTTTCTCAATAAGCTTTCAATCAATGGTTTATTTCATAGATTCCTTGATCACTATGATAAGCATGGTTTATGATGATTTCTATACAGGTGCTATGTAATAATTTTTCTTGTTTGTGACTGCAGGTTTACGAGGAAAACTCCTTCAAGCGCGTGAGGGAAATTGATGACTTCAGACAAGCACTGGACAAACGGTAAGTCCTTAACACCTCTATAGAGCTTTTTGTAAACCTTACATGCTTAGAGAAAGATTAGTATGTTTGGTTGTTTGTTGCTAGATACTTTTAGTACTAGGGAGATCGGTCTTGTCCGCAAGACGGATTAATCCTCCAACACTATTAGTTCCAAGTTGCTAGAAATATGTTAGAAGTTTTCTAGTATTTACAGGGTACTATAGAAGGTTTATAGAAAACTTCACAAAGATAACATATCCACTCTTCAAGCTACTTACCAAAGATTGTGAATTCAAATGGAATTTTGACTGCCAGTTAGCATTTGAAACTCTGAAGACAAAAATCTCTGAAGCACCCATTTTAAGAGGACCTAACTGGAAACTACCTTTTCATATATCAACAGATGCTTTAGACACAGCTCTAGGAGCTGTGTTAGGACAAAAAGACTTGATCCCCTATGCCATCTACTATACAAGTAAAAATTTGACTCCTCCAGAGTTGAATTATACTGTAACTAAAAAATAATTCTTAGCTGTTGTTCATGCTATTAATAAATTTAGACTTTATATAACAGGCTATGAAACCTTTTTTCACACAAATCACTCTACAATTAGGTATTTAATGAATAAATCTATCACTAACAACAGAGTTATAAGATGGTTATTGCTTCTACAAGAATTTAACATCACTATTCTAGATAGGCCTAGAAAACAAAATACAGTTGTTGATTTCCTATCTAGAATCCAAAATATTAAGGACAACACTCCAGTTGAAGATAAATTTTCTAATGAATATCTCTTTGCATTAACTATTCAAACTCCTTGGTCTGCAAATATTGCCAATTATTTAGTTTCAGGAAAATTTCCTTCAAATATGAATGCCAAAGAGAAAAGAAGAATCATCCAATCAAGTGAAAAATTTTCATGGATTACTAATGAATTGTATAGAACAGGTCCAGATCTTATTATCAGAAGATGTGTTCGAGAAGATGAGATGCCTGAAATTCTTAAGGCATGTCATGATGAACCCTGTGGTGGAAATTTTTCTGATAAGAGGGCAACTTATAAAATCCTTCATTTAGGATATTATTGGCCATCCATCTTAAAATATGCTAAAGAATATGTCAAGAGGTGTGGCAGTTTTCAAAGGGTAGGGAAACTTGCTCCTTCAAATGAAATTCCTTTACAACCTTAGGTACATATTAAATCTTTTCAAAAATGGGCTTTGTATTTTGTCGGACCTATAAATCCTCCATCAAAACAAAGGAAGTATATCCTAGTATGCACTGATTATGTCACTAAATGGGTAGAGGCTAAAGAATTACCTTTTTCTAATGAATCATCTGTAGTCAGTTTTATTTTTGATGATATTTTTACTCGTTTTGGTGTCCCAAGAGAAATTGTCACAGATCAGGGAGCTCAATTCACATCAAATTTGGTACAGAAGATGGTAGAGAATTACAAAATCAAGCACAGAAAGTATACTCCCTACCATCCACCAGCAAATGGTCAAGTTGAATCTACCAACAAGGTGATTGAAGGAATTCTCATAAAGACTGTTCATCTACATGGAAGAGATTGGGAAGAAAGGCTTTCTGAAGCCTTATGGGCCTACAAAACCACATGGAGGAACACAACATGACATACTCCTTATGAACTTGTTTATGGGAAACAAGTCCTGTTCCCCATAGAGTTTTAGATCAAAACCTTCAAGATGAAAGTCCAACTGGGACTTGATTTGACTGAAGCACAGAAGCACAAACTGGAGAAAATTAATGAACTAGATGAAATCAGATAAGATATAGTCCAAAGAACCAACATAGTCCAACAAAAAATGACTAAATGGCATGACAAATATATGAAAGAGAAGAAATTTCAAGAAGGTGACTGGGCACTCTTGTTTGACTCGAAATTCAAGGATTTTCAAGGGAAATTTCAGACTCATTGGCTTGGGCCATATGAGATTGAAAAAGTCTTTGAAAATGGAGCAGTAAAGATCAGAACAACAGATGAAGAAAAGGTATCATTTCTTGTAAATGGTCATAGAAAGAAAGTATATCATAAACCACTTTCAAGAGAAGAATTTCTCAGAAAATTTCAGGATAACATTGATATGGAGTTAGTGAAGAAGAATTCTTCTTCTTCACTAACTTAGATTTTATTTTTATATTATTACTGATAAAAAAAAATAATAATAATAATAATAAATAAATAAAATAAAAATAAGTATAAGTATGAAAACCAATCAATGATTTCCATACTTATGCAGAAAGTGCAAGGGGAAAATCAGAACCTTCTGACATCCTATACTTTCAATTTTATCTTTCTATAACTAAGTGTTCATAATTGCAAAACACAAATTGCAAATTCATTTCATTTCACTCCATATTTCATCTCATCTCACTTCCATTTTTATTTTTTTTCATCATAGAATTTTTCACTCCATATTCCATCTCACTCCACATTCATATTCCATATCCATATTTCATATTCTTTTGATAGACACATTCTACAGTTGTTCATTCTGTAGCTGATTATGTTCTGCAACTAATCTGATTCTACAGCCTACTTCAACAAATAAAATATGATTGTAAGAAGGGACTATGGAACTCTACTCCAAATATCACCATGCCACAGAAAGGAGAACAAACACAACAAACAAACAAGGTCAAAGTTTTGAGGTAAATTGTGTAAAACTATTTTAATAGCAAAAAGGTTAAAACATGAAATAGATACAATGTGTATAATCATATGTTTCCTAAACAACCTATCATTCAAATTGATTGAACCCTTGTCATAAAAAATCTTGACCATATCCCTTATCTCACGTTCCATAATGACCCATCATTAAACCCTCAATTAAATGACTAACGGTCATAGTCATAAATGTGGCTTATTAGACCACGTCTCCCTAAGATCATATCATTCACTTATGACCCATACATTCCCCAACAGATCCGTAGCCATTTCTTTCTATATCAAATCCACAGCTTGATTACCTCCATCATTCGCTCACCTCCACCACACTCTGTTGTCAATCCATTTTTAAGTACAAAGAGGTAACGCTGAGGGTAAAGCATCATTCTGCGGCTAATCTATCGTCAGACACAGAGAGACAGTTTCAGAAATAGAATATCAGACTCTGCAGCCAATTTAGCTTCAAGCATAGAAAAGTAATTCTGAAAGGAAGATAATCTATACAGAGGAGGAATGGGGCTAATTGTTAGGACATAACCAGTTGGAGTCAAGTACTTAGAAGGATATCCACAAGTCAAGGGGTTATTACAACAATAAGGGTGGTTAAATTTTAGAAATAAATTTGATGACTTCCATAAGGAGTTTACAAAATCATTTGCTAGGTCTTTTGATGGAGTGGAAGTGGAAATTGAAGACATCAAATTCACCATCACAGAATCATTTGTAGTTGAGGCAACAAAACTACCAAGGCAAGGAGAACGATGGTTCAAAAACAAGGAATTTCAAAATGAATATTGGAAGCAGATACTGAAGAATCCAGGTATGGATGTCACAATATTTAGGAAGGGTATTCCAAGTACTGCTTTAAAAAGTCAGTAGAGAAACATGTTGTTAATTTTGCAAAAATTTATAACATGTGAAGGAAGATTTGAGACAATATATGTTTATCATATCAGGTTACTCAATAGCTTGAAAATAATGGCTTCCAATGTCTAAAAGAAAGTTCAATTTTTAGAAACCACTCTACATCACCATGGTTTAATAAAGATACTGATTGAATTCCACCTGGAGAATATAGGAGATAATTGGGAAAAATTTCTTGTAAGAAATCATTTTCAAGAACATGCAGAAACACCATCTATAGAAGAAAATGTGAGGAGAAGCAGAAGTAGAAAAACTGATATGGCTGTTGAAAATAAACTTGACACTCGGTCATAGGAAGAAGATGAAGAACTAATTTCTGAAAAGTTAACAGAAATTAGAAAGCGGATTAGGACCAAAAGAATATAAAAAACAACAATTGAGTATACTGATGAAGAAAAGGGGAGTCCACCAAAGTTAAGGAGAAGTTCTAGACTCAAAGGAATAATGAAAAATACATTAACGAAAGGGGCAGGGATTATAAATATTGAGCATGAAGAGACTCCAGTTCAAACACCAGTTAACAGATCTCCTACACTTAGTCCTCAAAACTCTCCTCTACAACATTTTGAAGATGGTACTAGTAGGAGGACTCCTGATATAGATCTAGTCCAGCAACAATTCTATGACTATGTGGAATCCTTGGAAAGAAATGCCTCAAAGAATCAAGAGAAACCTATTAGTCCACAAGAACCTCCAATAGAAACCTTAAAGCAAGATAAATATGAATTGGAGATATTGAATAGGCACATCAAAAATGAGAATGAGATCTTAAGAGAACAGGTTAAGTTGAAAAATTCCATGAATAGTTATCTCACTTTACAACTGGGAACACTACACAAAGAGAACAGGAAACTGAAGAAGAGGAATAAGAAGATGAACAGAGCCCTCATAAATCTTAGGTTTAAATTACTCATGAGAAAGCCTAGAATGACACTAACTTCTAAAAGAAACAGGAAAACAAGGCTGGATGTTTTGGATCAAGTGTCAGAGCATATGGAGTAAGAAATAAGAACTTAAAGTGTTAATAAAATTGCATGAGGACATGCAATGGTTTTGCAGTGGGGGTATGTTGAGCTCTAGAAATTCCTTTTCTTTTACAAAACCATCATCTCATTTCACTCATCTTTCATCAACTCATAAGCCTAAAATAAATGAAGAATGGTTAGGATTGTCTTAAGGATACATGAAATTGATTAACATGTTGTATTTTCATGGTTTTTGTTGTTTTAATAATTTTGTGCAGTACAACTACATAATACAGACATTTCATAGCTGGTCAGGCATTCCACAACTATTTTTGTGTTTGAATATGATACATGTGTCAGTTAAACAAATGGCTTATATGGGTAGTTCTGGAATCCGTCCTACATGATTTCTTCCTATCCACGAGGACTAGATCGACGATTGAAGGAGTCTAATCCAATAGTCAAAGCTGAAGTCAAAGAGACCGTTTTACATAGAAATTAGGACTCTTGATTTGCTTCGTAGCAAATCATGAATCCTAAGAGTCCTAGTTTGATTATAATTTGAAGTTACACCTATAACTATTCCTATTCGAAGTTAGTTGTGCAATTTACATATAAATAGAGGTTTTGTAGAACCAAGAACAAGTTAACTATTAATAGCATAAGTTCGGCATTATAGTGTGATACTTTGTTTTTATCAAACTCCGTTTTTAATAAAGGAGATCAGTTCTTTGATACTATTTTGATCACATCTTCAAGGAGCTAAGGAATTCACCAAATTGGTAGCAGAGGGCCCCTGCTGCTAAGGAGGTTTTTATGCTTTCTAGCTAGGTTTATTTTAGTTTCTTTGTTCAAGTATTTCTTTCTACTTATGCTCATTTAATGCTTTCATAATTGACAATTGCTGTGTCCAACTGAGTAAAAACCATTTGTCTACATTACCAAATCTTTATCACTGAATGGTTAGTGACTTATAGGTATAGTGGTTGTTTATATTTCATTTATTGCTTTCATAGTTGACAATTCTTGTGTCCAACTGAGCAAAAACCATTTGTCTACATTACCAAATCTTTATCACTAAATTGTTAGTGACTTATAGGTATAGTGGTTGTTTAGATTTCATTTAATACTTTCATAGTTGACAATTACTGTGTCCAATTGAGTAAAAACCATTTGTCTTCATTACCAAATCTTTATCACTGAATGGTTAGTGACTTATAGATAGAATGGTTGTTTAGATTTCATTTACCGCTTTCATAGTTGACAATAATTGTGTATCAACTGAGTAAAAACCATTTGTCCACATTACCAAATATTTATCACTAAATGGTTAGTGACTTATAGGTACACTGATGGTGTAGATTTCATTTACTATCTTTCATAGTTGACAATTGCTGTGTTCAACCAAGTAAAAGCCATTTTCCTATTTCCAAATCTTATATTAAAATGGTTAGTGACTTATAGAAACAATATTTGTTTAAGAATTTTCATTCTTTCTGTCGTTCACTTAATTAGTTGTAGTTAGAAGATCCTCATTCCATTGCAACTAATAATCTCTTTAAAGGAAATTCTGATTGAAACTGAATCTGAATATGATTTGCAAGAATGGCTAAATGATTAGATTTAATGCAATGTTTGAGTTATCAATTTCATTTCCTGTTTTCATTTTTAAATCTCAATTGAGTCATAGATCCATGGATTATGTTTATTCACTAATTGAAACACTTTTTTTATATTTTTAATTAGAACTAGACCTTAGAACTTGTCCATAAAACTCTAATTTCTTTATAGGAAGTTAACTAGTTTGACAATATTTCCTTTTTCTTCATTTTAATTAGATTTATTCTCACTTTTGAAACTAGGATAACACCCTAAGGAATAAAAACACAAAACCCCCAAAACAATAAGTAAAACATCAAAACAACGAAGTAAGGAAAAGGACACTTAGGCACATATAGTGCACTACATTTCATCACAGTTACAAGCCCTGGTTGATAATTAATGGAAGTATCCTTCCGCTGATGAATGAGAAGCTATGTAACCACTTGATGTCTATCCCACAATTATTGGTTGGTGGAGACCTACTTTCGATGATCATGACCAACCTCCAAACATGATTACTTATAAATTGTTTATCTTGTCCTTTTGTTTTCTGTAATCTATTTCTATAGCTCTCAACTTCTAACTAATACAGTTATAAGTTTTTATTTAATCCAGCCCACAATTTTAACAATATGCTTCTTTTCACTATATTTAATTCATAATCCATTTCTTCATTAAAATTTTATATATGTTTTACTGTAAAATAATAATAATAATAATAAATAGAAACTTGGACAAAGTCCCTTGTTGCAGTCTTCATCACAAAAATATAGACGAGGTACGATATGGAGGTGTGAATGTGGTAACGTATTAAGTTGAATATTTTAAAGTCTACACGGTGAAGAAATTTCTTGATTTAACAATAACAATTAAGTTGAAATCATTTCATAGTCATGTGAATGGCTTTGTTACGTTAGTTTTGGATTAGGCACTCACTGTGTTGTAATGATGTTGGGTTCCGAAGAATCTATGACTTGTTTGAAGTGTTTGTCACGAAACAAATTGTAGCCAATGAACCAAAGAGAGGTATGTTTAAATGGAAATGAGACTCTAAACATAAAGTTCAATTTATTTAAAGGGAAAAAGGTGCATTCCACTCCTCAAACGTAATTCCATTACATATTATCACAATGAAGGCGAATAGCTATAGATGAGAAATATGCCACCCTTAAATTATCACAATGAAGGAAAATAGGTATAGATGAGCAATCTGCCACCCTTAAAATATGGGAAGAAGCGTGAACCCAAGACCCTACTCAACAGATTATAATTTGTGTTTTTCCAACCTTTAGACTAGCAGCGATGTAGATGTGAAGTGAGAGAGATGCAATCATTGAAAACAGTAACATGAATGATAAAATATCAATAAACAAAAGATGTGGGACCAAAAGACACGCTTTAAAGGAGGGGATTTAAATAAAAGTGGATATGTACAGTATGTTTCAATCATAATTATAATCAGTGATCGAGAGGTGCACACAGGTTGATATTTATAGCCAGTATCCACTTTCATTAGATGCGTTTTTATGTATATTGAGTGATAGTGAGTATAAATTTTTAGGTAAAATTTTTGTAGGTTATTTTTCAATTTTTATTGAGGATAATGATAATTTTTATTCTTCCTAACGGGTGTCATTTCTCACGGCGTGACAAGTTGATGGAGGTGGAATTTGGTCTAAACATCTAACACCTCCTCAAGTTAAATTCATGCACGTGGGGTAGCGAAATGAAGTTGTGAATTACAATGGAGGTGAGGTACGCCACTCACCTCCACACTTATGGTTTTATGGATACCTGCTTCAAGGTTTCCTTTTATTGTGTTGATTGTGGTGGTGATTCTCGAAGGTTATGGCTTTTTCCTACTATTGGTCATGGTGGTTTGTGTAATGTTCTCATGTATTTTTTTTTCTTCCTGCACTCTACACTATAAGGGCTAGTTTTTTAATTAGTTGCAGTTCTATCAAATTCACATATTTTGGAGTTGGATGTTAAAATAGCTAATTAATTCTTGTATGAAAAGTTAGTCAATTAAGTAAGCATTGAGTAAGTTGAGTTGTGTGATAGATGAATTTGGTAAGTGAGTTAGAGAGTCAGTTAAGTGAGAGTTGAGAAAGTAGAGTTATGTGATAGATGAGTTTGGTAAGTGTGTGCATGTCAAGCGAGTTGTTAGTCGAAAAGGATAAATACCCTTCATCGGGTTCATTATATTCAGAGAAAGTGATTGAAGTTCATGTGATTAATAGAAGAGCCACAGCTCGTGTGTGTTATTGTGTGTGAATTATTTGTGTGATTTGTGCCTTTACTCTTCTGCCTTTCCAACATTGGATTTTTGAGGTATCTTGTACCATTGTCTAGTGTTGGTTTACGACTATTGGTATTCTGGTCACTTTTCATTATGATTACAATTATTGGTCTTTTTTACTTCAATGGGTGCATGTTCATTTCATAGAATGGAATTATCGTAATTATCTCTTGTATTTCCCGTCATGGAGTCTGTCGTTGGTGGTTAGATGCCATAGTATGCAATATTTGTCCTTGGTTGTGTTGGTTTCGAAGGCTTGGCCTCAATTGCAAGATTCCTAGTGTCAATTCTAAGGAACTTAGGTATCACCACAAATTCAGTCCTTGGAATTTGGTAACCGGGGTTTTTCTTCTAGCCTTAAGTGTGTACATCACTAGTAACCTTTTGCGTTATGTCATCTATTCTAGTTTTTAGGGGATGATATTACTGTCCTTTGGTATGGTCTTAAAAATTCAATGGTTCACCCTTTGGTTTCTTTTGTTCAAAGTGGTTCTTCAGTAGGTTGTTTATTTCATCTCTTGGTGTTGGAAGTTATGGCTCCCCAACAATGAATGGTAAGTTGTTGGGAAAGTTTTGGTCAATGGGGGGTTAGATGGAGTCATCGGTTCGCAAGTGACTCAATTGTTTCTTTCTTTAATTTTGTACCCTTGGAAGTGCGTAGGGAGATTCTACTTTTGAAATCCAAGGATCCTAGGGAACGTTCCTATTTCTTAGACTCGGAGGTTATCGATGTTAGTTGGTTACGGATCCTAGATCCTGGTAAAATGAGGAAAAAAATATTGTTTTTCATGAATTCCATATCTATGTGGTTGCAATTGGACTTCTGGTTTCACTTCAGGGGTGAAAATGTGAAGTTGGGTTACACTTTTCGCCCTTTTTTGAGAAAAAACTTTCATTTTTTTCTGTTCTTCAATTTTTTGCAAGATAAAACAATTTTTCTATTTAAAATTTCAATTTTCGATAAAAATAAAAGTTGTCAGAAATTTTATTAGCTTTCAATTAATTATTTTTTGGAATTTTTTAATACACATTTGATATGTCAACTTAGTGTTTCTTTGAGTGTGTTTTTTTTAGCAATCAAAGGATTCATAAGAATTCATGTTAATACACAATGTTGTATTCTTTGAAACCTTGTGTTTTTTAGAAACAAAATGTGTTACAACAATCTAGACAGAGTCTACTTCGGTTTCGTCATATTTACAAAGCCAACGGATGCATATCATAATTACTAGAATTTTTTGAACTGGTCCAATATGAAAAAACTGCGTATTTTGAATATGTTTCACGACGCAAGAAATTCCTTAACATATAAGTTATAAACTAAAAATCTAAAAACTGCCCATTAGAGACGATGGACCAATGTAATGCACCATAATTTTTTCAATTTTTTTTAAAATGTATTTTGGAAGATACAAAATTATGATTTCACTGAATGATAATGACCTTCAGAAATTGTTTGTACCCATTTTATTACAAAATTAATTAAAATTAGTAAATACTTATGAAATTCCATAAAAGTTATATTTCCTAAAAGTAGATTCAACTCTGAAAATGCTTGTCTTGGTTCTGACATTTAATTCAGAATGTTTCATGGAGTTTAATCAGTCCAAAGTTGCAGATACGTATTCAGAGATTGGGCCTGCGTAATTGTTGACGCGTTAGTTCGGCCGAACTCTTAAAAATAGTTCGGACGAATTCTTTTTGCGCCGACATCCCGTCAAGTCTAACGACATAAAAATTTGGCTGAAATTTCACCCAATTTTCTGTCGGTTGAAAAATATTGCGGAACCCCTCCAAAAAAACATTTCGCAGCAATATAAATTGTCGTGAAATCGTTCATTATTTTCGTATATTTTCACTTAGTTCTTAAAGGCAATCAAGTTCATAATTACAACATCTTCTCAGGTTTAGAGGATATTAAGAGAACTATAAAAAATGTGAGATTTAAGATAAATGAAATGGATGTAAGTCTATGTCAAGTGGATAAAACTTTGGTTTTTGATTCAGGTTTTAGGGACCTCACAGACCCTCGAGGAGACCCTACTGGAACTCCATTTGAAAGCTCTTTGGACCCTTGGATTCATATGTCTGATTAAATGACGGTGTCTTTGGTTCCTCTGCTATTATATCCTTTCTGAGGTATGGGTATAATACTGCATATTTTGGGTGTGCTCTTTGGACATATATGTAATTGATTTTTGGTAAAGATGGTATAGTTTTCGCGACCTCCTCTCTCTCTGCTACTTGGTCATGACCCACTTTCGCTTTGATTTTTGGTTAGTGACTCTTACTCCTTTTTGGTTGGCGAGGTGTTTGGTTGGATCTGTGTATTTGTGGGATGGTGCGTGTTTTAATTGTGGTTGGTGTTTTTTGGAGGTATTTCATTTTCTTTAAGGCTCTCTGCCATGTAGTTTTAGTGGTGTTGAACAATTGTTTTGATGGAGGTTGGCATGGCCATATATGTGTTTCATGGTTTTTTTCTCTGCGTGTTGGTGCTTCTGGTCAATGATGGTTGTGGTTATAATGTTGATGTATCCATTGTTTGTAATTATTTTAGTTTTTGCTCGTAGTGGAGGTTGTTGTTGTTGTTGCTTATGTATTATGAGGTGTGATAAATGACCTCCTATTGCCTTGGTAGACTA
Source organism: Pinus albicaulis (assembly GCA_034641835.2). Taxonomy (NCBI): domain Eukaryota; kingdom Viridiplantae; phylum Streptophyta; class Pinopsida; order Pinales; family Pinaceae; genus Pinus; species Pinus albicaulis. The sequence goes on along the minus strand of JAXQQM020065634.1, from coordinate 37,660 downwards.
TATGTTGTTGTTCCTTATGTAATCTCGTTTCAAACAATGAATTATGGTGCTATTATTTACAAAAAAAAAATGACAGTTTTTATTCAAATAAAATTGTATCATCTAAATTATTTGATACTAGTTTATGAATGATAGATTTTCACTTTTACTATTTTTTTAATCTTGGATTGAAATAATTTGAATTATTATTTTAATATTTAAAGTTATTTTTAATATAAATAGTATTTTCAATATAGTTAATATTCTTTAATTATTTTCAATGGAGTAATCTATTTTTTAATAGTATTTATCCTTAATCAAATACATGAAACTAGTTTTTCTCTATTTTTTCTTTTTATTTTATATGAGAAATTTCTTTATATTCTATATGAAAAATATTTTGAGGTATTTCTCAAATTCAACACTAAGGTTCCAAACCATTATAATAAAGTTCATCATGTCACTTGCTATAATTAAACCTAGGTGGGGACACTAACAATCATTCCTCACAATCACTAGAGACAAACCCAACCCAATTGACAAATACATGAAACTAGATATTAAAAATTTAAACTTAAATGGTATCTGCAAGAAAGATAATTATTGGTTACTTTCAAAGGAATCACATTTATGGAGTAATGTTTAATAGTATTTAATCTTAATCAAATACATGAAACTAGAGTTTTCTTTTTTTGGGGTTTTTTTTCTTTTCTTTTTTCTTTTTCTATGAAAAATATCTTTATATTCCATATCAAGAATATGAGATTACTCAAACTCAACACCAAGGCTTGAAGCCATTACAACAAAGCTCAACATATTACTTGTGAGAATTGAACTTGGGTGGAGATGATAACAATCATTCTCAATTGGCAAATACATGAAACTATATATTATTGCTTTGATTACAATATAGCCTCTTACTTAAAATTGAAACTTAATTTCTTATTTATATATATATACATGACATTTTATTTATAAATATACCTATCTCAATATACCTCTCTTGGAGAGTTGCATTGCTAGGCAACTACCTTGGGCCATTAAGTTCCAAGTAGACTAGATGGAACTTGCTAAAGTCAAGTTCGTTTTTTACATATGGAAGAAACATAATGATGTTGCTTTTAATTCAATGTTTTGTATCTATATTTTCTCCTAGTAAAATAGTGCACTAACTTGTATCAGTTAGTACTTTCAAATCACATTGTGAGTGTGGAATTAAAGAAAGGAGATGAACCATCTCCAACAACATCTAAACTTTTGGGTTAAGACTCCCTTACCATGAGTAGGGAGTGGCATTTCTCCTCACACCTTGCATCAACAAGATGATTCCTATAAAGGAAATAATAAGCCTCACCATTGAGTCATTGACAAGTGTGATAGAGAATAAAATAGGTGGCATTGGTCGCCTACCTTCACTAAGGAATGATAAAAAATTGCTTACTTGAACCTAAGCCCTAAGATCCTCCCAATGATGAATGAGACTATGTGTAACGATAATAATGAAGTTAAGCTCATTTCATACATCATGTGGATGGGTTTGTTGGGTTGGTTTTGAATTGTGTATCCCCAATGTAATGATGGGTCCTTCCTTTTCATTTGTCATGGAAAATGAGAAAAATCATCAAGAAAACACTTCTTAAATTGTGTATCCCCCTTCTTGAATTGTGTATCCCCCAATGTAATGATGGCTCCTTCCTTATCTCTTTATCATGGAAACTGAGTGAAATCATTAAGAAAACACTTCGATAACAAAGCATCCTAACTCTTAAAAAATATCCGAGAGAGTGTGTTACTTTATTTTACACTTAAAATAGAAATTGCACCATATGTTGGAAAGGAAACGTTGTAAACCAATAACATAGGAAAAAGTATTATAGAGGAATTTTTTTTTGATATGTTATGTGATTTAATTTAATATTTAACTTATAAATATTAATAATTTTATTTAACAAAAAAAAAAATAGGTTTGGAGAATTGTTTGGATAAAGAAATTAGTTTTTTTTATAACCTAGTTAGTATAGATAGCCTATGGAATGTAGTGTGAAGAGTTTATGTGATAGTTTGATGTGATTTAATTGAATATTTAACTTATAAGTAACGACTCTCACATGAATCAATAATTTGATCATTTTTCTTCTTGAGTAATTATAAAATTTTCATGCTAAAGTTTGGCTTAATCATTGAAAAATAGAAAAGGTGGTCACTTTACTAAGTATTGATACCACTAAAAAAATTATCACAACCAAATTTAAGGAAGAATTGTTGTATAGTGAAAAAATATAGTAAAGAGAAAAGTAAGATATTATAAAGTGGTCATCAACTCCAATCTAAAATATTTTAATTATATTTTAATTATAAATAGCATAAATAAGAAAATCAATCTTTTATTATGGTTAGAAAGTAATAGAGAAAGAGTTAAAGGTCAAGCATGCCCTTTAGAATCTATCATTCAATCTTGGACCACCTAGTTACACTTTTAGAATCATCATAGATAAATGTTGTAATAATAAAATCCACCTTTGATGGATTTTGACATATAATGCCTGAAAATGAACTTTGGAATATATTAGAAGATTTAAATATTCCTCTTTATAATAAATAAAGTGATATCTTAAAATATACCCAAAAACAACTTTAAAACTTAAACTTAAAAAAATTATGCCCACAACATCTCCAAAACTTATAATCAATAAAGTACTATATTGAAAATTCAACCCTTATTTGTACCAATATAATAAAACATAAAGTATTTGATGCAGAAAATGGTGGGATTCTCCAGCAGAAAAATGTTGAGAATAGTTGGGGCTTTTATGAAATACGTACTTCTTCCTAGTTACTAGCCTACCAAGATCTTTCGGTTTAAAGAAACACCTGCAAAATCTACTATCACAGATACACAAAGCCTTCTGGTGCTCACTGCCAGACGAAAGATTCTATTAAGACATCCATTTTGGAAGCATAGGGCCACATTCATGCAATACTGTAGGCAAGAGAAGGTGACTGTACCTACAAAGGTAACTTAATTGGAAATATAGCAGTGCATCAATGTGGTTTTCTCTTTGAAAAGAAAGGTGCTCATCACTTTTTAACAGCCAAAGTGAATTTTAAAAAAAAGTGATCTTGTCAGAATTATCAATGATAATTTAAGCCTAGCTTTGTCAGAATTATCAATCATAGTTGAAACCCAACTTTAGGCGTTTTAGTTAAGATGCAAATCTTGCAGTGAAATCACACTGCATATGTTTGTTTATCTGCTCTAAGAAATTATTTGCATCATATTGGAACAAGAATAAATGCATTTACTGGAACAAAATGAGAAATTATATTCATCATTATGGAACAAGAATAAATGCATTTATTGGAACAAAACGAAGAGAAGAATGAAAGCCTCAATATTTCAAGTTTCCTTGACAAAACTTCAAAACAAAACACCATCTTTCCTATATAATGTGGAGCACCAACCTAAAAATAAATATCTTTCTTCAAATGTACTGTTCATCCTCAAATAAAAATTAGAGAACACATACAATGCGTTCAAGCTCTCTGTAGTTAGTGCTAAGATGTAATCAGAAGCTGTAAAAAACACGTCAGATTCTATAGTACCACTAGTTAATCTTCTCTCAATCTGGCGTCTTATTGCAATGGGAATTTTCAGCCATTATAACAAATAAGAAGAGCATATGCCTTCAATATTCCTACCTCCCATCCCATCCCACCCATTCTCTTTGTCTCCAAACAAAATAGAGATGTTATTTTATATCATATGGAGATGTTTTTTTCCTACATTTCTCTATGAAAACAATACATATATTATAACAAACCTGTACACCGTAAGAAGTTACACTCCGTGAAGATGATGGAGAAACAAGGCATGTTTCCATTCGTTCATCCACCAAAATCTGTTGATAACAACATTCCACATTGCGAAATGCTTTGTCACCTCTGCAATAATCAGGAAACAAAGAATGAGACTAGCTCTTAAGTATTTGAAAATTATAATAAAATTCAATGTGATCTCAAATATTAAAACTATATCTAATATAGAAGCCATGGTATGATCATTATAAGAGACCTGTACATGTAGATGTCCTTCCCATGGTTCAATTTCCGTATGCAGAGATAACATGCTCTGAGAAAATGGGCAACAGGAAACACTACTACATTTGAATTGCTCTGAGCTAGTGTTGTGACTTCCCATACTCCATTTTCATGTTGTTTCTGAATAGGGAATTGCATAGTTTCACACTTCGTACCACAATGACTATATATGTGTTTTGTGCTCGATTTTGGACCATAAGATGTAACACAAGTATAGCTCTCTGAATTCTCGATTCCAGACTTCTTCTAAGTGTTTGATTTTTTGAATCCATCTGGAGAACCAATCGGCATTATCACTCTTTTCTACTTGGGAGAAATCAAATTGGGATTTAAGCATTTTTTATGCCAATCAGTGATCCCCACTCCATAAAATGTTTTGATAGCCAGCGGAGAATTTGGGATTTTGACCCCCTCTGAATCTGAGGACCCCTTCAGATTGAAAGCTATGAATATATTAGAAGCATCGGGCCAGTGTCTGCCTCGATACAGAGTACAAAAATAAGGATACATACGATCCATCAACTCTGCCCCCAAAACTAGTCCAGAACCACAAATTTTTCCTTCCTAAAGCAAAAGAAATCCCTGAAACCTCTAAAACATCCTCCCCAAGTATTCAAATCCCCTCTTCAATCAATAACACAAACTCTTTCCATGCTGCTAAAAAAAGCAGGCACCCCTCTCTGAGAATTCTGATCAATGCCACAAAACTTATTTTATATTCTAACAACAGGAATCTCTCATAGATTGTCAGAAAAATGAGCTGCCTACTATTCTGTGCAAGGGGGCACACACCCACTAATATTTTTGAATCTGGAGGTACCCAATTTGCAATTGCAATAGACTGGGTAATTGCAACACTCACATACCCAAATTTATAGTTGCAATTGGAAAATCAACTTTGCAGTACTGGACACAGGCGTTTTTTTGACCTAGAGACGATCAAAATAAATGTTATGCATAACACAGAGCATGAGATCAAGCATTTTCTCTTCATGTGCGTGTTCCAGTAATTATTTATCTCATTGTCTGTTCGCCCCAACAATCTCCCAACAATAAGTGATCACCTGCATAATTTTAAGGACTAATAATATCAGTTCCGTCCATATGTGAACCTTTAGAATTGAAATTTCATGATAGATCCAGGTTTACTATGTCGATGTTAGTAAGGGAATTGATTGGAGCAAGAAATTAAAAAAAATTAATAATATACTTGTTACCAAGGAGGGAGTGGAGTTTGATGATGAGATCGTCTTCTTCAGAAAATATTCCTTGTTTCAGATCATGACACAGGTAGTTTATCCATCGCAACTTGCAACTCTTCCCACATCACAGCAGCCCAGAAATCAAGAAAATTGAGAAAAGTCGGAAATCAAGAAAGTCAAGAAATTCACGAAGAGTTAAATATAGCCTCTTGAATTCAGAAACATATATTAATTGAAGAATTTAAATACAAACTAACAAATTCAGAAGCAAATAGTGTAGGTGAAGCAAGAAAACTGTGGCCTTGGGAAGTGAACAAATATTAATTCCATTGCAGAGCGTAGGTAAAGCAAGAAACCTGCTGCCTTGGTAAGCGAATGCTAGGAACCCTCGTCGTGGGCTTCAATGTGTGCGATGAGACACTTGTCTAGGAACCTTGTCACAATAGGGAGATCTTTCCATCTTCATAGAAGAATGGTCGTACAAGGTATGTAATGGGACCGTTCTGAGCATCGCAGTGGCAAATGAAAATCCAACGAATATCTATTTCATTATTTCTTTAATTGAATAATAATCGTATTTAATCTGAAGATAGAAACTATTTCAATCATCTACCATCAAAATTAATGGTGCACAATGATACAAGTGGCAATTGAGAGGAGTTGTTTTCAAATAGGGACACTTTACAGCATAATTACTAATATTTCGACATTAAAATGTAGTTTATTGTTGTAATTGCTCAATTGTGTTCCATAAATGCATGTCCTTAAGTGACTTCAATAAGAACTCTTATGATTTCTTGTTCATTGATCTTCAACTCAAAGTTTGTGATTTCCTATTCTGTTTGAAGGTTGCAGAACATCTGTAAAAGCTCTTTTCCAAAATACAATTACACATTTGGTTCATAGAGTTGTTATTATGACTTCATAGTGTTTTTAAGTTCTAACATAACTCCCATAAATTCAAAAGACTTCACTCCAAAGAAATTAAAAATTCCAAACTAGGATATTTTCAATTATAATTAAAAAAATAAATTATAAATTTTTTAATGGGTGAAATAGATTTATGGTATAACTCATAAAGTTTTGATATAAACATTAAAACTAATACGTGAAAAATTTGAAGATGAAATTTAACCAACCTAGATTCAAAATCTCTCAAGAGTAGAGATGGATCAAATCTTTATTCACTCTAAAAATGTTTGCATGTCAAGAGATTTGAACCCTCTCACCACTTGGTAGATCCATAATAAGATGGATCTTAGTTAGTTTAATTATTAATTATAATTATTTATATTATTTTATTTTTATGTAATGTGACTGAATCAAAATGTTAAATAAGACATTACAACATCTCTATCATACTAGACCAGAGAGTGCATCTCAAATTTATACTATTAACCATACATCTCAAATTTTAATTCTTCTCAAACCTTTTTAAAAACCCAAATATCCAAACTCAATGAAATTGAAAACATCTCACATGGAAATTTGAGAATATATAGTTCATGGGAGTTGGTTTTTTTTTTTTATACCCAGTAAAAAAACCATATCTCTTAGTATAGATAATAAGTTTAAAAACTGTGAATGATCATCACAAAAGTATCTGAAAACCATGTTAACCATTTGGCATTAGTTAACTTTGGCATATAAATTTTAATAAAATGAAAAGAAAATCAAATTATCTATATAATATTGTATTCTTCTTATATTTATCTTGTTATTATAAAATATAAAAATAAATAATGCTTTTTCATTATAGATTTATATAATATTTTTAGAATAGACTTAATAAAACCCAATATCAGTAACTCAAAATATAAATTTTTTCGTTGTAATTACAAACTTATAAAATGCAAAGAAAACCTCAAGGGAAGCCATATAACCCAGCTAATCTTAAGCTTGTTGAACACATATTGCAACCCTTTGTACTTTTGAACAATCTCTAATGTTGACTCTCTCTAAATTGGTCTCTGCGTCAGAATTGACCTACACCAAAACGCCAAACAAATAAAGCTTAATGATCTAAACAGTTCGTTATAGAAAATCAAATAAAATTTTGTCAAAAAGCTTGTGCATGGTAACCTATCAAGATGTACAACATCCATAAGCTAATAGTGAACATCTCCAGAAAAAGAATGGAATAATTTTTTTTTTCCTTTTTGTGAATATTAGAGGAGAAAAATTCAACGAGTTTGTGTACTTTTTCATGGAATAGTCTAAAACAATTCAAAATGAAGTCATCTCAAACCTCTGCAAAATTAAAACCACCAACATAGTAATAAAAATAAATATCCAAAAACACTGCATTTCCTAAACTTCACAAGCACCAACATAAAAATAAAAATAAATATCCAAAAACACTGTATTTCCTAAACTTCACATGAGAGAATAATTCTAATTACAATAAATTACATAACAATTAAAACCTCCAAAATTTTACTTCATAAAACTACTTTAAAAAATCTCTATATTAACCTAAAAAAAAAATATAAATTATAAATTTATAATTACTACACCTCAATAAGCTCCCCTATTCCCAACTTCCAACCTTTACAATCCCACTGGTCTCACTCTCAATCGAGCTTGCAATTTTTGAGCACTTTTACTTGTTGGAGATCAGATGCACAGCGATCACTAAAACAAATACTCAGCAAATAAAATCATACACATGACACAGAGGTTTACCGTGGTTCACCCAACCATTCTGGGCTACGTCCACACAACATAGGCATCGGCATTTATTTATTAATCAAACAGGAGATTACAAACTCTCACACACTTCACACTCCATGCAAACAATCCGTATGGATACCTGTTATATAGCAAAGAGAATCAAACTGCCTCATAAATCCTCTCACATCAAATTTAGGATGCATTAACTCCCTCCCAACAAAACTGGAGCTAATCTAGGAACTAATTCCTAATTTTTGTCACCTACTGAGATTTTGCCTATTTTATCCAAAACAGAAAATCTCAACAATCTCCACCTTGACAACAATTAGCCTGATGCCCTGTTCTTCCTTCTAACTGAAACAGATTTCCTACTTTCTTAGCTTTCATTACTAGTAAAATACCTTTGTAGATTTTCATAACTCCACCTTGAATTACAGTTTTATATCCATTCGTATCCAATGCTCCTAAAGAAATCAAATTTTTTCTTAAGTCTGGAACATGTCTCACATCTGTTAAGTTGTGCCATCGAACATTTGTAGTTGTATACTTCCTATCCCAACAATATTAGATGTGACATCATTACCCATGTACACGACTCCATCATTAACTGATCTATATGTCTTAAACCATTCTCTATGAATACACATGTGGTTTGATGCACCAGAATCTAACAACCAATGTTGACCATGATTTGACATATTAACAGACAACACTTCGTCGCTCATACCTGAACCAGATGCCGAACCTGTATCTGTCGCATTTGCCTCCTTCTTCTCTGTCGAAGAGTCTCCTTTCTTCTCTGTTTGTTGTCTCTTCCAGCAATCTTTCTTCAAGTGCCCCGATTTGCCACAAAACCAGCACTTTACTTTTCTCTTCTTCTCTTTCGACTTTGAACGCGAATCGCTGCGCTTACCAGAGCGTCTTTCTCTAGAACGACCTCTAGCCATCATTGCCTCTGATGTAGAGGTGTCAGCGTTCGACCGCTTCCTGGTCTCCTCGGACAACAAAGCTCCAACCACATCGTCAAACTCAAGGATGTCTGCAGTACTAAAGCTTATGGAAGTAACAAAGTGATCCCACGATTCGGGCAATGAACACAATAGAGTTACTGCCTTATCCTCTGAATCAAATTTTACATCTAGACTTTGTAATTGTACCAATAGAGTATTGAAAACATTCAGATGGTCAGTAATCGAGGTACCTTCCTTCATCCGCAAACCATAAAGCTGCCGCTTCAGGAGAATCCGATTTGTCAAAGATTTCGTCATGTAGAGCTTTTCAAGCTTGATCCACAAGCCTGTGGCGGTCTTCTCTGACACAATGTTGAATAGAACGTCATCCGCCAGACATAACCGAATGGCGCTCAGAGCTCTGTCATCCAACTCATCCCATTCATCCTCCGTCATGGAAGAAGGCCTTTTGCTTTTCCCCAACAGTGCTTTCTCCACGCCTTGTTGAATCAGCAAATCGTGCATCTTTAGCTTCCAGATCTCGAAATTATTCTTGCCATTGAACTTCTCAATTTCAAACCGGGCATTTTGAGTTTTCGCCATCTTGTATCAGTAAAAAACACAATAATCTCCAAAAAACCAACTTTAAAGTAAAGAATGCCTTTTTTTTTTAAATAAAAAATGCCCTTTAAAAAAAAAATACCCTTCACCTTTAAAATGCCTTTCACTTCCTTTTAAAAAAAATATAACCTTCACCTCCTTTCATACCATATGAAAATGGTATTCATATTACAAATCAATTTAAAACACTTTTACAAAAGTGCACCTTATAAATCGATATATATAAATTGATTTAAAAAACATTTAAATAATGTATATCGATTTTGTTTTTAATATAATCGATTTGTGTTTGTTTTTAAAACATTGCAATAAAAAATTGATTTGTTTTTCAACGCATAAACCAACGTTATACAGACTGCATATCGACTTAAAATTCAACGCTGTTCAACGCACATGGTTCAAAAAATGGCATATGCTGTCAGATTTATAAAAGGCGTTCAAAGGTCCGACCTACACTCTTGCTGCAAAACTGTTCTGTATTCAAGCACGCCTCCTCACGCGGCTACCGAGCTGTAACAGCAAAGAAGAAATACCAAGCTAATCTCCTCACAGTGGCATGGATCAGGAAGCTCACCATAGCCTCCATGGATCTCGACACACCTTTGTTGGCCCAATCTCACTGCGCTTCCGCTGCATAGGCCACCAGACTTCAAGTGGATCAATAAAAAAATTCCTTGAAACGGGTTTTACAGACTTCGCTCGACAAAGGAGAAGGGAGCTCCAAATCCGACTGCAGCTCTGTTCCTCCAGTAAAGAGAATCAAGTCTTCGACCGGCGCCCATACGGTCTCCACGCACCAGCGCTCCAGCAACACCAGGCAATTCAGCGCACCAGCAATTCAACGCACTCCAACGTTCCTCTGATACCAATTGTTGGAGATCAGATGCACAGGAATATAAAACAAATACTCAGCAAATAAAATCATACACATGACACAGTTTTTTTACGTGGTTCACCCAACCATTCTGGGCTACGTCCACACAACATAGGCATCGGCAATTCTTTATTAATCAAACAGGAGATTACAAACTCTCACACTTCACACACTCAAACAATCCGTATGGATACCTGTTATATAGCAAAGAGAATCAAACTACCTCATAAATCCTCTCACATCAAATTTAGGATGCATTAACTCCCTCCCAACAAACTGGAGCTAATCTAGGAACTAATTCCTAATTTTTGTCACCTACTGAGATTTTGCCTATTTTATCCAAAACAGAAAATCTCAACATTACTTACATATATATAAATTTATCTTAACTTTTTCTTTACCTTTCTGTTTAGACTCAAGCAAATTCTTATATATATATATATATATATATATTTTTTTATCTTTTTTTTTTTTCCATTTTAAATCTTCATTCTTTATTCTCTTTTGTTCTAATTTTTTAACATTTTCTTCATTATCCTCTTTTTCGTTTCCTTTTCATTATTTTTTCTTTCTACTTTATTTTTCTATCTCACATTTCATCCTATACTATTTTTTTTTTAAATTTATTTTCTATCATTTGTCTTCACTTTTTTCAGAACATGAACTATTTTTTCCCTCCATTTCACATCCTCCTTGTATTTCATCTTCTACTTCTTTTTCTCTTTTTCTATAATCTGTGCCTTCGTTAACTATTTTCTCCCACATTTGAAACCCTTCTCGTTCCTTCCAACGGTTTGGTCGAGTACATCCTTATGTTAGTGACCATGGACCTTCAATCCACTACAACGCAATGCAATTCTAGGCTCGGCCCGACCGTACAGAGAGATTTATGCGTGAATGGATTGAACAGATTCTAGTGGAAGGAGAGCAACGGAGGAGAGAAGATAAAAAGTTGATTGAAGAAAGAGAAGCATTAATATTTGATAATAATTTGAATTGATCCTCATCCATGAAGAACCTACAATTATTTGGTTATCAAATCTTTTATTTACTAAATCAATCATGCCTACTAGATTATCATATTTTTTATTTACTAAATCGATCATGTCTTCTAAATGTCCATATTGGTCAATAAATTGAAACTTGAAATCATAATAGACTTTCATCAAAATCTGTACCGAAGCCACCTTTCCTTTTTTATAAGTAAAAGTATTTTCTATTTCCTTTGATGATTAATCATGCTATATTAAATTTTTATTTTATTTTTATAATAAAATCGGGAGGGAAATTTACAAAATGTTGCTTCATATGAAAGTTATTTAGTTACTCTTTATTCACTTTTTTTAATCATAATTTCATTCATCCAAATCAAATATAAATCCAAGAGTAAAATAGTTAAACTACTCTTAATAGATTTTCATTTCAAAATACTTCATATCACTGAAACAAAAACCTTGAATTTCATATCACCGAAAGAAAAACCTTGAATTAAACGTTCATGAGTTGCCTCATTGGCAACGGCTAGTTCAAGAAAAACATGGTTGGTAAGATAGACGGAAAAGCAGAAAAGCATACCTTCATATCACCCACCAAAACCCACGTTCATAAGTTGCCTCATTGGCAACGGCTAGTTCAAGAAAAACAGGGTTGGTAAGATGGACGGAAAAGCAGAAAAACATCATATCCACCGAAGGAAGTGGAAGTGATCAATTTAAATATCAAAACTTGTGCAGTTTCAAATCATTCTCGTCCTTCTCTATCTACCATTTGTATGCTTCTCTATCTACCATTTGTATTAGTCCCGGGAGGATGGTAAGTCTTGTAGTCTTGTAGTCTAGGCAGAATTTCTTAATTTGATTTCTTCAGTTGAAAAAAAATGTGTCCGCCGTCGTTGAGTCTTTGTGTCTGGTTCAGTGTATGTGTTTAAAATAATCCGTGTGGAGTTTAATGTCCTACGGAATAATGTTGAGATTGGATTATGTTTTAGCAGCAGATGGGCAGAAGGGACATATTGACTCAATAATTTCTATTGCATAAGATCCTAAGTTCTGATGAAGAGTTCTGAAGATTTTACAACTTGATTGCTATTTTGGTTTCCAAAAATAAGAAGCGGATTGATGAAAACTGTTAATACAGTCTTGCAATTCCTCTCCAATTTCTTGGTTGTTTTCTCTATAATTCTCTCAAGTTTTTCAGTGGTTGCCTTTTACCTAATTGATTTCTTGGACCTTTTCTCCTGGGCATTACTTGTAATGAAGAGATCATGACCTCGTTATACATAGGAGGATGTGTTGGAGGAGTGCTCTTTTCTGACAAGGGAAGGATTTACTTCTGCTAAGGTGTGTCTAGTGTTTTTCCCAAGGATTTGTGGTGATTTTCCCAAGGATTTGTGATGGGTTTTCCATGATGGTGGCCACAGGCCATGCAGAAGTGGGTACAATATTCCATTATTTTCTTCTCATTGCAATCTCTATCTTTCTTGAGAATCAGAGAATTTTTTTTCTTGTCTTCTTCTCTGGAGATTTATTTAAAATGTTGATGATGATGATGATTGTGGAAGATAGTTGAGCTGCTCAAACTTATCTGTTAAGGATGGTAAGTATTATTCAGAGTAAATTCATTCATCTTTTCTTTTTATCTGATTCGATCATAAATTGATCTCTGCAGTTTTGCTTTTCATCTTAATGGGAGTGACCAATGGGAGAGTTATTCTGTTCGGATGGAAGGAAGCGCAAAGAAATCCACATCAAATGGTGGTTGTTGTGTATCTCAAATCACTGTTCATAGGTATGTATCTCATTTCACTTCAACTGGGCTCTGCATTGCTCAACTTGCCTTTGTGATTGTTAATCTTTCTCAACGCACGAGCTCATGATTTTGTTTTAATATTAATTTTAATGTACTTGTTTTAGGGTTTTCCTTTGTGTGTTGCATCTCCTTCCTATAGTATATTCTAAAAACCAGGGACATTATATTTTATATGCCTTATGTATATAATTTTTTAAATCTTCTTTTAAGAAAGGAATTTAAGAAAATATTCCTTTAGTTGTTGGATTCTGGTTTCCGGCCAAATAGACCCAAGACTGCATCCTCAATGGCCAGTTTAATTTAAATAAATTCCAATGCCAGATTTAATTGAAATTATGGTCAGGCGATTCATCGGATTCATTGCTAAACGCATAATCTTTTTTTCACGCATCCCAAAAGATAAAAGAGAACCCAGATACTTTGCCAATGCCTTGTATAATAATTTATGAAGCGTCACCTCGTCTATATAATCTTCTTCCTCATCTGCTGTTATGACAAAGAAGTGAATCCTTCTCCCTCCCTATCTGAGCCCGAGATCAATAATGTCCACACATTAAATCTCCTATTCCAAAACATCTATTTATTGATCGATTGGTAGATTAGGGTAACAATGTTGAGATCCCATAAATTTCCAAATGCAGCCCAACGGTAGTCAGATAGATAATTCAAAAATAAATACCATTAATAAGGTGGTCTTGAAAATCATGCGTAGGTTGCTCTTCATTGTACTACAAAATAAAATTGCATAAATCCACTTAAAATATAGGCAGATTTTCTATGTTCAGTGGATACACGATCCACTATTAGGTCCGAAGCTTTTCTAGGTTAAGTGGATAAACGGTCCAGTTTTTCTAGGTCCACTTCCGCACTTGACTTTCCAAATGTCCAATGACAAGGAGCTTTAGATTTATGTGCTTAGTGTGTTCATTAAGCTATTAACACATAAGTGGTGATGAGGTAAGCTTTGAAACAATATCAATAACTAAATGGATTTTGTGGAAAGTATCAAGGCTAACTAAGATTTTTTGTATGTGTAGTCGTAAGAGATATTTGTGTAATGTTGATGTAGATTTGAATGTGGGAAATTTTTTATCCACATTGAAACAGTTTTTAGTAGAATTATTTTTAAATTTTGAGAATGTGGATGGATATCATACCATTTTAATTATTTTCATTTTATACGTTTATCAATGTATTCTTATAATTATTATATATTTTATACATTTATAAATGTATTATTATAATAATTATAATAAGTTTTTTCCTAATTTAGATTAAAATATCATTTTATATATTTTTATATATTGTGATTAAAAATCAAATTTAATTCATGTTGACTATAAATTTGATTGTGATTAATTATATTAGTGTATGAATATAATTCAAAATGGGTGATCATATTAACTTTGATTCACTATGTTGGTTATTTTTTTTTGCATGTGTGAGAGGAAGGGAGGGAGGGAGAGTTAGAGAGGGAGTGTACGGTGAGAAGAGAAGTAGGATGGGAGAGAGAGGAAGGGAGAGAGTGGGAGAGAGTGTGTGTGGTGGGAAGGAGGGAGGATAAGCGTGGGAGAAGAAGGGAAGGAGGGAGGATGAGAGTGGGAGAAGAAGGGAGGGAGTGAGAGAGAGGGAGAGAAGGGAAGGAGGGAGAGGAGAGAAAGAGAGAGAGACAAAGGAGAGAGAGTGTGTGCGGTGGGAAGGGACGGAGGATGACAGAGAGAGTGAGAGAGAGAGTGTGTGTGTGGTGGGAAGGAGGGACAACGAGAGAGAGAGAGAGAGAATATGGCGGGAAGGAAGGGAGGATGAGAGAGAGAGGAAGGGAGAGAATGTGAGAGAGAAGGGAAGGAGGGAGGATGAGAGTGGGATAATAAGGGAGAGAGAGAGAGAGAGAAAGAGAGAGATAGAGAGAGGTGGGAAGGGAGGGAAGATGTGTGGGAGAGAGGAAGGGAGAGAGAGTGAGAGAGAGAGTGTGTGTGTGGTTGGAAGGAGGGAGGATGAGAGTGGGAGAAGAATGGAAGGAGTGTGAGAGAGAGGAGGATGAGAGTGGGAGAAGGGAGGGAGTGTGTGTGGTGGTGGATAGAGAGAGAGAGAGAGGTGGTGGTGGGGAGAGAGAGAGAGAGAGAGGGAGAGGGAGGATGAGAGAAAGAGTGGGAGAGAGAGTGTGAGTGGTGGTAAGGAGGGAGGATGAGCGTGAGAGAATAAGGGAAGGAGGGAGGATGAGAGTGGGAGAAGAAGGGAGGGAGTGAGAGAGAGGGAGAGAAGGGAATGAGAGAGAGAGAGAGAGAGAGGTGGGAAGGGAGGGAGGATGTCAGAGAGAGTGTGTGTGTCTGGGGTGGGAAGGGGGAAGGATGAGAGAGAATGGTGGGAAGGAAGGGAGGATGAGAGAGAGAGGAAGGGAGAGAATGTGAGAGAGAAGGGAAGGAGGGAGGATGAGAGTGGGATAAGAAGGGGGAGAGAGAGAGAGAGAGAGAGAGAGAGGTGGGAAAGGAGAGAGGATGTGAGAGAGATAGGAAGGGAGAGAGAGTGTGTGTGTGGTGGGAAGGAGTGAGGATGAGAGTGCAAGAAGAAGGGAAGGAGGGAGGATGAGAGTGGGAGAAGAAGGGAGGGAGTTTGAGAGAGAGGATGATGATGAGAGAGAGAGAGAGAGAGAGAGAGAGAGAGAGAGAGAGAGAGGTGGGAAGGAGGGAGGATGAGAGTAGGAGAAGAAGGGAGGGAGAGGGAGTGTGGGAGAAGAAGGGGGGAGGGATAAAGAGGAAGAGTATGGTGGGAATGGAGAGAGGGTGAGAGAGAGAGAGAGAGAGAGAGGAAGGGAGAGAGTGAGAGAGAGAGAGAGAGTGTGTGTGGACATGGTGAGAAGGAGGGAGGATGAGAGTGGGAGAAGAAGGGAGGGAGTGTGAGAGAGAGGAGGATGAGAGTGGGAGAAGGGAGGGAGTGTGTGTGGTGGTTGATAGAGAGAGAGAGAGGGGGGGGGGGAGGGAAGGAGAGGGGGTGAGAGAGAGCGCGGGGGGGGGGGGGGGGGGGGGGAGGGATGAGAGGGGTGAGAGAGAGAGAGAGAGAGGGGGGGACGGGGAGGGAGAGGGGGTGAGAGAGAGAGAGATAGAGAGGGAGTGAGAGAGAGAGTGTGTGGTGGTGGTGGAGAGGGGGAGAGATAGGGAGTGATATATGGAGAATAAAGAGAGGGGGTGAGAAGGAGAGGGAGAAGGAGAGCAAGAGAGAGAGAGAGAGAGAGGGGGGGGGGGAGCGACAGAGAGGGGGGATAGAGAGAGATAGAGAGGGAGGGAGATGGGTGAGAGAGAGAGAGAGAGAGGGAGATGGGGGGTGAGAGAGAGGGAGAGAGAGGGCGGGAGAGACAGAGTGAGAATGAGAATGGGTGACAAGAGAGAGGGGGAGGGAGTGGGTGAGAGAGACAGAGAGAGAGAGATAAATAGGGGAGAGAGGGGGGAGAGATGGAGAGGGAGGGATGGAGAGGGGAGGAGAGAGAGGGGGGAGAGAGGGAGAGTGAGAGGGAGAGTGGGGAAGAGGGGGAGACGTGGTGAGAAGGAGGGAGGATGAGAGTGGGAGAATAAGGGAGGGAGTGTGAGAGAGAGGAGGATGAGAGTGGGAGAAGGGAGGGAGTGTGTGTGGTGGTTGATGGAGAGAGAGATAGGGGGGGGGGAGGAAGGGAAGGAGAGGGGGTGAGAGAGAGAGAGAGGGTGGGGGAGAGGGAGGGAGAGGGTGAGAGAGAGATAGAGAGGGAGTGAGAGAGAGTGTGTGTGTTGGTGGAGAGAGATAGATAGAGGTGGTGGTGGAGAGGGGGAGAGATAGGGAGTGATATATGGAGAATAAAGAGAGGGGGTGAGAGAGAGGGAGAAGGAGAGGGAGAGGGAGAGCGAGAGAGAGAGAGGGAGGGAGATGGGTGGGAGAGAGAGCGAGGGAGAGAAAGAGATGGGGGGAGAGAGAGATAGAGAGGGAGAGAGAGATAGGGGGAGGGTGAGGAGAGAGAAAGGGGGAGAGGGCGGAGAGAGAGGGAGAGAGAGGGCGGGAGAGATAGAGTGAGAGTGAGAGTGGGTGACGAGAGAGAGGGGGAGGGAGTGGGTGAGAGAGACAGAGAGAGAGAGATAAATAGGGGAGAGAGGGTGGGAGAGATGGAGAGGGGAGGAGAGAGAGAGAGAGGGGGGGGAGAGGGAGAGTGAGAGGGAGAGTGGGGAAGAGGGGGAGGGGGAGGGTGAGGATGGAGAGAGAGAGAGAGAGAGAGGGGGGAAGGGAGAGGAGGAGAGAGAGGGGGGCAGGTGTAGGGGGACGAAGATAGGGAGGGGGAGGAGGAGGAGAGAGAGTGAGTGAGGGAGAGGGAGAGGGAGGTGTAGAGAGAGAGAGAGAGGGGGGGTGGAGAGAGAGAGAGAGAGGGGGTGGAGAGAGAGGGGGAGAAGCGAGAGACAGAGGGAGAGGAAGAGGGAGGGGGTAGAGGGAGAGAGATAGAGAGAGAGAGAGAGTATGGTGGGAAGGGAAGTAGGATGAGAGAGAGAGTTTGGTGGGAAGGGAAGTAAGATGAGAGAGAGAGGAAGGGAGAGAGTGAGAGAGAGAGTGTGTGGGGTAGGAAGGAGGGGGGATGAGAGTGGGAGAAGAAGGGAGGGAGTGTGTGTGGTGGTGGAGAGAGAGAGAGAGAGAGGGTGTGTTGGGGGATGGGAGGATGAGAGTGGGAGAAGAAGGGAGGGAGTGTGTGTGGTGGTGGAGAGAGATAGAGAGAGGGTGTGTTGGGGGATGGGAGGATGAGAGTGGGAGAAGAAGGGAGGGAGTGTGAGGGAGAGGAGGATGAGAGTTGGAGTGTGAGAGAGAGTGTGTGTGGTGGTTGGGAGAGAGAGAGAGAAATATAGAGAGAGATGGTGGGCGGTGAGGGTGTGTAGGGGGGAGACAGATATAGGGGGCAAGGGGGAAAGAGTGAGGGAAGGAGGTTTAGAAAAAGAGGGAGGGGGTCAGAGAGAGAGGGATAGAAGGATTGAAGGGATATTGATATGGATTTTCATCATGATGATATGTATTATGATATGATTATACGAAATGATGACATTGATGATGATGTTGAAATTGTTGATTATTTCAACACCATTTCTGAAGATCACATAAATGTTGTTTTGATGGATGAAGAAGAAGATTAACAATGCCAAAATGTTGTAATGTACAAGGTATGCATCTATATGTTTTCAGTTGTATATTTTTTCTCTTTCATTTAACTTAATTATTTTTTTCTTACTAATTTATATTTTTTGATTGATTCTTAGTATGTTTCTTCAAAAATTTTATAGTAGATAATTTGGGTGTTGGGAATATTGAGAGTGATGTGAGGGAGGGGAGGGAATTTCAGCTTCAAACTTCACGTGGTTGGCCTTGTTTAGTAGAGAATATTATATTATTCTTGAAACCAAGAGAAGCTCATAGGTGTTATGACATATAAAGATATTTATTTCTATGAGTATACTATGTAAATAGTTGCAATATCTTACACAACAAAGATGGGTCTCATGACCTTGATGATGAATTTTGAAACAAAGGAAATGTTCATGGATGTAAATGCTTCTAGCATATATGGGTGATGGCCGATAGGGTCTTGGACAACCAAGTATATGACACAAAAATAATTATATATACATCACCTTGTTAAGGACCTATAGAGATTAATTATGCAAGTTAATTAGTATTTCTATATGAATTATTTATCATGTCTTCACATACATTCTAATATTTTTAAAAGGAAGAGTATGATTATCATTGCATCATTTTGAAAAGGATCATTTTGAAAATGAATTTACAAATTCATGTGAATCTCTATCATTTTAGTAATATTTTTTAAATGTGTACACATAGCCTTCAAACCAAAGGCAAAATTTTGAAATACCTATTAATATATATCATTTTGATAATAGTTTTTAAATATATATGTATCTTTATCTTTGAAGAATATTTATCTTTCAAAAATATTATGATTTTCTATTTTTTAAATATTTATCTTATATTATATGTAATTATAATATATTTTTAAAATATTATGACTCAAAATTGTGTGAAGTACTAGTCCCAACATCTCTTCCCTATGTTCCTTCCCAATCACCCCCCTTTGCTAGAATCTTGATCTCGTGCCGACAATAGCTAAGGTGTAAAATACAAAGGTAGTAGATCTGATGACTCGAGATTGAGTGACAAGTTTAGTTTAAGTTTCACCGGTTAACCTAATTCCATCAGGAGTTCTTGCAAATACCATTTAAGATACATATACGATACCAGTTGATTCAAATCCTGCAACTTAATACATATACAGTACCGGTTGTATTTTTGTCTGAAATGTTAAATTATCTCAACTATGTTGCATATTTTTCATTAAGGAACTTGATCATCTTTCTGACTTTTGGCACCTCCTTTTGGATCTATTCTTTACAGCTATAAATGGTTATGTCATACCCTTTGATTAATATATATATGCAATGGCGTGGATGAATTCCCATATAGAACGAAATTCTTGGATAATTTTATCCCAAATGACCTATATAGATTCTATTAGAGACACGTTACCTTTCAACTTTCCCTTTACCTCTTTGACTTCATCATGTACTTCTTTATATTTGTTTGCCCACTTAGTATTGTTTTCATTGGCTATATTTAATAGTATTTCCTTTTCTTTCAATTGTTCTTTTCTCACATACAAATCATCTTGGGTATTGTTCAATCCACCCTCTGAAACTTTTAGCTCAGTCATCTCTCTTGCCAATTTTTCTACAGGGTCTTATGATTAAGTTGAAATAACAACAATACAAGCATGTTTCTTAATAGATTCTTCTAGTTCTTTTACCTTAAACAACTTCTTGTATTTTTTCCATCAATTATGTCATTAGTTGTTCCTTCCCTTTTTCTACATGATATAGCTTAACATTCTGTGCATGTTCTATCCTAGTAATTTTCAAAATTTTCCTTAGAGATTGCATTTCAGATTTTGTATTCGCCATTAGGGTTTTGATGGCCTCCTTATTTTCTGGATCAACTCCCAACTTAATGATCAAATTATTTAATTCTTCATTCTATAAATGTAAAGCTTTGGGGTTGGATTTCTCTTGTTTGATATTAGCTGACGCATTTTCAAGAAGTTTTTCTAATTTATTGTTTGTTAAGGAAATCTTGCTCAAATCACTATATAACATCTCTTCAACTTTCTTATGTAGATTTATTCTTTCATGTAATGGAATATCAAACACATTCAAGGATAAATATAAAATTTTAAATTCATATCTAGAAGGAATAAATTGAACGATAGGATGCAAGAGATAACGCTTCAAATGGTTTCTTTCTAAATCCATAGTTGAGAGAAATATTCTTTAATAATAAGAGGATGTTTTCATTGCTAAATGAGTTTCCATGTAATTCTTTACTTTTAGTTATTTTATTTAATTCTATGATAAGCATTCAACGTTATTTCCATTACAGAATAAGTCTCTTCAGTTGTAGGTACTACTAATTTTGTTGAAATAGAAGAGATGGTATATTCAGGGTTCCCCAAATGCACCTAAAAACCTGGTTTCCTTTAGAAGGCTCTTCTCTTAATTTTGTTTGTACTTCTTATTTATCTCCTACTGGTATTTTTGTTTTCTTTTTAGGTTACACATCCTCCATTTCAACATCTATTTACTCAACAAGATTTTAAATTGATCTCCTTCACAACAGGCGCCTCAATATTTATTTCTTGTTGCATTGGACTGATTAACCAGGTATCCTTATTTTCCATATTTTCAAGTTTTGGCTTGTTGTCATGGATATAAGGTGCAATATTAATATCAGTTCTTTTGTCATAAATTACATGATGTGGATCATAATGTCCATTCTCTCCAACATTGAAATTAAATTCTTTCATCATTTTCTCAACATGTTGAAGGCCCTACCTAGTATTTACAATGAAAGGGCCTACAACTCTTTGCAACAAGAAAATTTATCCTTTGTGTGCTAGAAAAAAATGAGTTTGATCTGCATGAACTCTATGTATTATAAATTTAAGAGCAAATACTCTCATCGATAAGAAATTTGTTAAGTGATATGGGTGCACTTTAGCTCGATATATCCTTATTATTATATACTCCTGAAAACACACACCAATATCCTACTGTAGTATCTTTACTAAGTTGCAATAACTCTTTCTCTTGAGGCAAAAATATTGGTGACTCAACAACGGTTTAAGATAATATAGGAAGTATTCATGAATGTAGTTAAAAAGTAATAAAAACCCTCATTATTTTGTTTCCTTCTAACAACATTTGTCCACTCCACCACAAATATTCTTTGACCCTTGGAATCCAATTGTGCACAAACCAAGATAGTTGAATTTATCCACATGCACATATAAAAATAGGTGGGCCAAAATAGAAGGATGCTTGAAATAACCATACAACTGAAAATTTTTAAATGGAAAGGTTATTAACTCGACCATATAGGAAGGAATGTCTAGAACATTGTCTAGTTGGAGCATAATATTTAGAAACAGTAAGACCCCTTCATTTATATTCCATTGATCTGAATATGGGAAAAAAAATTATTGCTATGCAAGTTCCCTCATCAGTATTAAAAAAGTGTTTAAGGATCGTCTCATTTAACCATTTGTGAAGGGTTAAATTGTTTAATGAGGTAATTATGAGTTAATTAGATTTTTAAAACTCATAAACAGCAAATGAAATGCATTAAAATAAATCACAGCATTCACATAACATAATAGATGATGATGAAGTTCACCCCTCCTGGGCTACATCTCCATGGACCTGCTTTAACTAGCTAGGCCCTCTTGGGATTATGAGTCAAAAGTATGATTATAAGAATATATGATGCTCCAATGAATTTTCTAACTATTCCATTGGCTTCAGAAGACATGAAAACCCTGAAAAAAACTATTCAATCACTGAATTTTGTTACCAGTTCCTCTAGGCTTGACCTCCAACACCAGTGGCCATGGGCTTGTTTAATCTCCAAAGTGACAAAAGCACCTTGATATGTGCTCCAACACCTCTATAAATTGTACCACTATGCTCATAGCATAATATAAATAAAAAATTGACTTTGCACACTGAAATTGGCCTTCAGCTGATCTGGGCATGGCCTTCCCTCCTGGTGGCCCTAGGCTCCAAAATTATTAAACGTGCCAAAAATAACTGTATATGAGCTCCATTGCCTCTGAAAGTTGTTCCAATGGATTCAAATCATGCCAATCTGCTAAGAATGACTATCCTTGAGCAAATATTCATCAAAAATTGACCAATATATGCCTCATTAAAGTTTTCCCTAAATGCTGCCTCTAAATCTGGAAAACTGCCAGATAACCCTGACAAATTTGGAATTGGCGTCGGATTTGGAGGTGGCTGCTAAAATTCCACCAAGTTAACTGCCAGATTAATTATGGCTAACTGCATATTAATTATGGCTAATTGCGCACTAATCCAAAATTAATTCAGGCGCTTAAGACCTCGTCTTATGAGAGGGTCACATGAGGAGGAGGGCTAGCCTGCTCCGTCCTCCACCCTCAGATCCATGTGACCCTTTAAATATCAGTTTTCCGCCATTCATTTCAAGAACTAGGTTCGTGGTGCAACGGTAATGGGTGGTAGTGCTAGGGCAGAGATCACGGGGTCAAACCATGACCTTCACACCCGTGATTCATTTTTACAATGTTAAAACCCAACAATTTAATACGCTCCACCACTACCATATTTGATCAAACTATTAAAATTAGCATGGACTATGGTTTCATATTGTAATGTATCAAACTAAAACCTCAACCATAATTAATAATGAACCCACCATTTTATATATGCCTCCACCATATGTTAATAAACTTTATAGCATATGTTTATAACCAACATACTATAAACTTTGGGTAATGGAATTTTTTTTTTTTTATATATATATATATATATATATATATATATATATATATATATATATATATATATATATATATATATATATCCAACTTTAATGAATTTAAAAATAATTTCCCACATAAAAATCATCATGAACCCAAATTCAACTTTGGAGGACATTGGGTGATTTTTACCTTCACAAACCAAACTGGCGAATCCAACGATGACACTTGTCACTTGTCTTCATGTTCGCCATTCTCATTAGATGCATGCTTAGGAGAACCTTCTTGCAAAGTGGGTGTAAAATTGTTGCATTCATCATGAACACAATCTTCACAAGTGTGAGGTAATGAACATGAAATGAAATTCCTTCTTGGAACACCTTCATGTGTCTCCTTGGCTTTAGAGCTTTCTCCATCATATTGTCCATAACCAAGACCCAAATACTTAGGCCTTTCCTCAACAAAAATTGGCTCAACTATGCTTTGTGCATGTTTTCCCAATCCTTTACCTTCATAGCCCATCTTCATCAATAATTTGGACCTTATACTCTAGTGTGTATTTCAAAATAACCTACACATTAATTTTGAGAGGAAATTGAAGATAAACTTGAATTTCATACCTCTTTTTCAAGCACATGCTTGGCTAAGGCTTCCTTGGAATCATGGAGTTGAGTCTCCATCTCATGAATCTTTGCTAAGGCTTCATTTGCAATATGGAGTTGAGTCTCCATCTCATGCATCTTTTCAAGAAGCTCTTGCTTCTCCTCCTTCATTATAGTCAATTGTTCTTGATTTTTTTTCTCTCGCTCTTATCCTCATACTACTCTTGCATCCTATCAATCATGATTTAGAGTTTCTGCAACATCTCTTTATCAAAGAGTTTTTGTAAGGAATATTGACTAGAAGCATAACTTAATGAAGCTTCCATCACACATGCAATGCAAACAAAGCTTCTTTGCTGTGATTTGAGAATCTGAAGTCTCAACTTTGATCTTCTTCTTCACACATAAATTTAGCAAACTGTTAAATTCTCCTTGCACAAATTCAACAACCAATAACTATAGAAGAATTATCTATCCCTAGCTAAAATGAGCTAAACTTTTTCTCTGATACCAACTTGATCTGAATATGGGAAACCTTGGTATTTCTATGCAAGCTCCCTCATCTGTATTAAAAATGTGTTTAAGGATCGTCTCATTTAACCATTTGTGAAGGGGTTAAATTGTCAAGTTTCATGTGCCTTTGATGAGATAATTATGAGTTAATTATATTTTTAAAACTCATAAATAACAAATTAAATGCAGTAAAATAACTTACAGCAATCACATAACACAATAGATGATGATGGAGTTCACCCCTCCTGGGCTACATCTCCATGGACATGCTTTAACTAGCTAGGCCCTCTTGGGATTATGAGTCAAAAGTATGATTACAAGCATCTGTGATGCTCCAATGGATTTTTTTACTGTTCCATTGGCTTCAGAAGACATGAAAACCCCAAAAATTACTATTCAATTACTGAATTTGGTTACCAGCTCCTTTAGACTTGACCTCCAACACTGGTGCCCATGGGCTTGTTCAATCTCCAAAGTGACAAAATCACTTTCATATGTGCTCCAACAACTCTATAAACTATACTATTGTGTTCATAACATCAAATACATCAAAAATTGACTATTCACTCACTGAAATTGGCCTTCAGCTGATCTGGCCATGGCCTTCCCTCTTGGTGGCCCTAGGCTTCAAAATTATTCAGCGTGCCAAAAACACTTGTGGATGAGCTCTATTTCCTCTGCAAGTTGTTCCAATGGATTCATAGCATGCCAATCTACTAGGAATGACTATCTTTGAGCAAAAATTGGTCGAAAATTGACCAAGATAGGCCTCATTAAAGTTTTCCCTATATTCTCCCTCTAAATCTAGAAAACTGCTAGATAACCTCGACAAATTTGGAAGTGGCACCGAATTTGGAGGTGGCTGCTAAAATTCTGCCAATTTAACTTCTAGATTAATTATGGCTAAATGTGTACTGATCGAAAATTAATTCAGGCGCTTAAGACCTGGTCTTATGAGAGGGTCACATGAGGAGGAGGGCTCACTCGCTCTGTCCTCCACCCTCAGATCCGAATGACCCTTAAAATATATTTTTTCCGCCATTCATGTTAGAAATTGGATTCGTGGTGCAATGGTAATGGGTGGTAGTGTTGGGGCGAAGTTCACGGGGTCAAACTCCGACCTCCGCACCTGTAATGTGTTTTTACAATGTTAAAACCCAACAATCTAATACGCTTCACCATTACCATATTTAATCGAACTATTAGAATTCGCATGAAATATGGTTTTATATTGTAATGTATCACAAACCATAACCTCCACCATAATTAATAATGAACCCACCATGTTATATATGCCTCCACCATATGTTAATAAACTTTATAACATATTTTTATAACCAACGTATTATAAACTTTGGGTAATGGACTTTGAAATATATGTGGTTTATTAATTAATATAAAGTTTTTGAATTTAATATAAATAATATATATATATATAATAACATATTATATGATTAATAAAAATCATATAAAATATTACATATATCTAACTTTAATTAATTAAAAAATAATTTCTTATATAAAAATCATTGTGAACTCAAATTCAACTTTGGAGGACATTGAGCAATTTTTACCTTCACAAATCAAATTGGCGAATCCAATAGTGACACTTGTCACAATCCCATTGGACTAAAAACACAAGAAGATTCTATGCACGCTGATTGGACGGCCATGTCATTAGTTGTACATGTTTTGCAATATTTTAAAAAAAAATTGCTTGTCCTTAATGGCGATCAGCAAACCATAACTCCTTCATCCGAACTCGGTTTTCAACGAAACGAGTTGAGTTGGATTCCTTGCCACGGGCCAGTATTTTTCATTCTGGTTTGGTGAAATTATGATCACTTTCATTTTTGACCTAATTTTTGCCCCTGATTCAGATTCTGATCATCCATGTATCATATTCACTCAACTATATAAATTTAATACAAAATACATGTATTGCCTCGATTAAATTTCTACATGGTATCAGAGCACAGGAAATTGCAGTAGTGAAGCAAGAGTTGAGTTTTTTGGTGGAAAGAATTCGAAATTGCAGAAAGACTTTCTTTGTGCTATAGTTGATTCAAGATCGAAATGGCTTTCAATGGCTTGAGGATAGAGTATGCACTTGAGGTAACCTCAAACTACATTGCTTGGAAGGACACGATGGAGGAAATGCTCGAAGATAATGGCTTGAAGGAATGCATTGAAAATGATGTTCCTAAGCCTGCTTCGTCAGATGTTGCCAATCTTGATGAATGGAAAAAGAAAGTGGCAAAGGTGAGGAGGATTATGTTGGAGGTGTTGGGCATGTGCTATATTCTTTCCACGACTAGCCCCACGCATTGTACGTTGCGCCAGGCGCAGCAGGGGGGTCACAAGGGGGGAGGCAGCCCCCACTGTTGGGGTCCAAGGCAGCGCCCCAGCAAAATTATTTTTGGTGTGCGGACCCACTCATAGGTGGACCCACCCATGTTTTGTGCATGAGTTTGCACATGGTTTTGGGGTACGATGGTTTTCGGCCCCTGGTATTTTGTAGATCCGGTCAAGGGAACTACGGTTATGTTCTAATCCAGGGTTAATGGATTGGGGTTTATTTATGCTTCGGCATGTATATATATGTTTTGTAACACTAAAAGGAATATAATGAAAAATCAAGTTGGTCGTCCCGATTTGGGATCCAGGGGAAAATCTCTGTGTTTATCTGTTTTATGTTTTATGCTTTCGCTATTGTTTATTTTCTGTTATAAGATTCGTGTGTAGATAATTTCTGTTCAGGGTTAAAACCTACAGGAGGGAGTATGAGACTACATTGTCTCAAGCCTCCATGGGAAAGCCACACCATATTATATGTGGAAGCCTTTGATGGATCTTTTCCAAAGCAGCAGCAACCATAGGAAATTGGCGCTCAAAGATAAACTCGGGAAGATCAAGATGGAAAAGGGTGACAACATTCCAAAGTATCTCATGAAGTTTGTCCAATGTCGAGATGAACTAGGGAGTGTGGGAATAATTGTTGTTGATTATTATTTGGTGAGCGTGGCTCTCTTGGGACTTCCTAAGAGTTGGCACAGTTATGAAGACTTTGTCAATAGACAGGAAAAATTGTCGGATTGGGAATGGTGCAGGAGGAGTTTAGGCGGAACACCAGAGATGGTTCTTCATCAAAGCATGATGATGAAGAGGATTGTGCTTTGGCTGCCAAGGCGAATAAGGGGAAGGGGAACAAATTCCATTCTAAATCTGAGTCTAAAGGCAAGAAGTTGGATATGTCCAAGGTGAAGTGTTTTCACTGTCACGAACATGGGCATCTTGCTACTAACTGTCCGCAAAAGAAGAAGAACAAGAAGGTTGTTGGATTTGTAGCTGTTGAGGCCCTTGCCTTGCAATTTTAGCTTGACTTCTCTTTGATCACATACATGGTGTCAAGTGCATTGGGATCGGTGTGGTATTTGGATAGTGGCGTTTCTTTTCACATGACGGGAGATAAGGAACTTTTCAGTGACTTGGAGGAGAAATATCTCCAGATGCATATAGAGATGGGTGACAATGGATGGTAAAGTGCTACCGGGATTGGTACCATTACCTTTCAGAGGGAGTCATGTAAACCATTTCAATTGAAATATCTTATGCATGTTCCAGGTCTCAAGAAAATTCGGTCTCAGTTGCAATGTTGGAGGACAGAGGCTATGACATTGTTTTTAGCGATGGAAAAGTTTTTTCTGCGACATAAAACAATGAGTCAAGCCAAGAAGATAGAGATTCAAGTTAATAATATCTACAAGCTGGAGGTAGATGGTTGCGTTGCCTTGATGGGTAAGGCAGAAAAGGTGGTGAGCAAGGATGAGTGCAAATTATGGCATGGGCGATTGGGCCATCTTCATCATGGAGCCTTGAAAGTCATGCAACAAATATCTACTAGACTTCCAATGGGAAAACTTGCTCAGTTAGATCAGTGCAAGGGTTGCACCATGAGGAAGTATGTAAAGTCCACCTTTCATGAGAAGGAGAACCGTGCTTCAGGGATCCTTGAGAGAGTTCACACAAACATGTGTCGACCGTTCTCGGTTGCTTCAACACCAAAACATAAGTACTATATTATTTTTTTTTATTACTTTTCTCGTAAATACTAGATCTTCTTCATGCAGAATAAGGATCAAACATTCTCAAAGTTTTGTGAGTTTAAGGCATTGGTGGAGAAAGAGTCGGGGAAGCAAGTGAAGGCTCTTAGGAGTGATAATGGTGGAGAATACATCTCTAACGAATTCAAGAACTTCTGCAGAAAAGAAGGAATTCTAAGAGAACTCGTAGCGCCTCATAACCCACACCAAAATGGGTTCGTGGAGAGGAAGAATAGAACGTTCGTGGGTGCAGCACGAGCGATGTTGCGTGATCAGGGCCTACGAATGCATTTGTGGGTGAAAGCATGCAACACTGCGGTTTATGTGAAAAATCATTGTCCTCATTGAGTACTTGGCATGAGTACACCTGAAGAAGCTTTCACTGGTAAGAAACCGGATGTTTCACACTTTAAGATTTTTGGCTCATTTGTTTTTGTGCATGTGACCAAGAACGCCAGGAAGAAGCTGGAGCCAACTACTGAAGTTGGTATTTTTGTGGGGTACACAGAAACACCCCATAATTATCGTGTGTATTTTCCAAATAGTTGAATGACTGTTGTGCGATGGGATATAAAATTCGATGAGGGGAAAGCCATGCGGTTGTCGCTTGAGAGGGAGGTGGACTTGCATGTAAAGGAGGAACTATTGGTCCCCAAAGATGAGTCTCTAGATGTGGATCAACCATAGGAGGAGGTTCATGGAGTGGAGGAGTCCACTCACACAGAACCAAATTGGATACATGGCTCTCATGAGAAAATGTATTGTGACTGAACCATCTTCCTTTCAGGAAGCAGTGTAGGAGCCCACATGGGTAGATGCAATGGTGGAGGAGTATGACTCCATTGTCAAAAAAAGTGCTTGGGAAATTGTTCCAAGGCCATTTGATAAATCAGTGGAAGGTTCGAGATGGATCTACAAGGTAAAGAAAGCTACTGATGGGAGTGTGGAGAAATAAAAGGCTAGATTTGTGGCCCAGGGCTTCTCACAGATCGAGGGGATAGATTATGAAGAGAAATTTGCACCTGTTGCAAGGTATTCTTCCATAAGGACCATCCTTGCTCTATCAGCGCAGATGGGTTGCCGCATTCATCAAATGGATGTGAAATCTGTGTTTCTCAATGGGATCATTGAAGAAGAGGTGTACATAGAGCAGCCTGAAGGTTTCGAGATCTTCAACAACGATTCGCATGTGTTCTGACTCAAAATAGCATTGTATGGGCTGAAGCAAGCACCCCGTGCTTGGTACACTCAAATAGACAACTATTTCACCGGACTGGGTTTCACCAAAAGTGAAGCAGATGCAAACCTATACCAAATTTTGGTGGAGGGTAAGCTTTTAATCATTTTTTTTTATGTTGATGATTTAATATTGACTGGTGATGAGTAGCAGATACACTCATGCAAGGAGGACCTTGCAAGGGAGTTCGAGATGAAGGATATGGGCCTCCTTCATTATTTCCTTGGATTGGAAATATGGCAGCGAGATGGTGAAATTTTTGTGTCTTAAGGCAAGTATGCAAGGGAGATATTGGGTAAGTTTCACATGGAGGGCTGCAAACCCATGGATACTCCTCTTCCAGGAAACTGGAGGAAAGAGGATGCTACTTCTAGAGAGGTAGTGGATGCTAGTGTCTATCAACAGTTAGTGGGTTCGCTAATGTGTCTAGTGAACATGAGACCGGACATTTGCTATGTGGTTAACCAGTTGAGTCAAGCTATGGTTAAGCCTACCAAGCTCTTTTGGAAGGCAGGTAAGCATGTCCTGAGATACCTGAGGGGCACATCAGAGTATGGTTTATGGTACAGACATACGGATGGAGTGAAGTTGCATGGCTTCACGAATGCAGATTGGGCGGGCAGCCCATCGGACAGAAATAACACATCAGGGGGGATCTTTAGTATCGAGTCTTCAATTGTTTCTTGGTACAACAGGAAGCATAGATCCGTGGCACTCAGTTCAGCAGAAGCAGAATACATGGTAGCGAGTCAAGCTACATGTGAGGTTATCTCGATGAGAAAGATCTTGGTTGGTTTTTTCGGTTCTCATTTAGATCCGACAATGATTCATTGTCATAATCAAAGTTGCATTAAACTCTCAATTAATCATGTGTTTCATGATATATCTAAGCATATATATTTCTGGTACCATCATCTCAGAGATTGTGTGCAGAGGAGGATCATGTTGCTTCAGTACATTCCTACGGAAGATCAGGATGCAGATATTCTGATGAAGGCACTCATCGAGAGAAAATTCGAATACCATAGAGACAGAATCGGGGTGAAGAATAATCCCTTTCTTATTGAGAGGGAGTGTTGAGATTCAACAAGAATATCCTAGTGAAAATTAAGCACCTACAATAAGATGGAGCCTCGGGCTATTTTTAGGTGGATTTCTATTTATAGATGCATGAGAAAATTTTATTTATAGATGTATGTGCAAGTTCTATTTATAGATTGCATGTCTATTTATAGATGCATGTTGACTATTATTATCCCTTAATATTAGTTGGACAATAAACAATAATATATTCTCAATGAGCACTTGGAAATAGTTAACTGAAGTGGAAAATCAGTTAACTAAAGGAATTTCGAGTTAAGAGGTTGGTTGGTGGGACATGCAAGTGAAATTAGTTGTAACTAAGTGATTTGAAGTTGTAACAGAGTTAAAAGTGTAGCTATGCAAGTTGTAAAGTAGTTTAACTCAGTTAAGTAAGTTAAACTCGGGTGTTCTAGTTGTAACTGAAGATACACTAGTGAGATATCAAGTGAATTAATTATTAATTAATTCACAATTAGTGGTCTCACATGCAACTGCAGATTTACTATTATTAATTGTATGCATGTCAGATCCAGTGGAGACCCAGTTGAGTTATAGGTGAAAGGGAAGTAAACTATCAATTGTGACATTATCCGGTTGCACACATGAAACCACACACACATTGGATGTGCCCATGAGGATTGCGCAGTCAAGGCAGGCAGGATTGCACTCATTTAGGGATTTCTATCAAATTTTAGATTGTGCAAAGGAGGTGTTGTCTAGAGATGCTAGGAATTGGCTAAGGAACTTGCCAATTTTTGTATGACAATGTGAGACAGTTAGGTCATGTACTAAGAGCTCTTCGATTAGAGATTTGTATGCAATTGTTTCATGATCCAGGATATAATACATAATAGAATATAGTGGGTTTTTTAGCTATAATCTTTCCCCGGTAAATTATCTGTGTTATGTGTGATTGATATTTCTTCATGATATTGTGATTGGCAACTGTGTTTTAAATTTCTGCAAAGATAAGTAGAAGTGATTATGTATTGAACAGTAGCATACTGTTAGATTAGGAGAATCCATGCAATACATGTATTTTGTATTAAATTTCTACACCAACAATGATAAAATTATGGCTAAAATAGACTGCGCATCTTTAGAAAACAGAGAAATAGAGTAAGTTTAAGCTGATGGAGGAAATTGAGCATTAGTGAGCAGAATTAGTTTTAATATATTCTCTCTACTTTCCTTTGGGAGTTGACGGTAAGCGAGGCGCAATGAAACTTCGGTGAATTTCATAGAATTTTCTACCATGGAGAAATTGAAAGCTTCATGAATCATATTAGGTGTGACTTGAAGGATGGTTTCACCCAACAAAGAAATTATGGAATTCCTCTGAGGTATAAAGGAGGATGTTAGTCAAGACACAAATTTTGGAAAGTGATAAACACTGGGTTGATAATGTTGTATATCCCTAGCTATATAGTGAAAAAAGGGTCCGCTACATCTTGGAAATGACCATAGATATAAAAATAAGTTTCTACAAATTCAAGAGGGTAGAAATATGCACTTTTACTTTTGTACACATCAGTCACAAATGAGAAGGAGAATTACCAGTAATGAGTTTTTGACCGGGTTTCTAGAAATTATTCATTTTAATCATTTTTAGGAAAAAACTATAGTAAGATGTAGGCTAATGGACTACCTAGCTAGTATGATGGCGACATGGAACGTTGATGTGTAGTACTTTAAATATGAGGCAGTCGATGGTCAATGGGAGATCATGGAAGACAATGTGAACAAAATTAAAAGGACAAGCACCCAACCCATTTTAAACCTTTTCGTACTAAGTGGGAAAATTGATGTTGAAATGTGTGTGGGTACGGAAAAGTGACGTGGCACATGGAATGACGTGTAAGGTGATGATAGTATGGGACATTGAGATGGAATGTTGAGTGTGCACTTGCTCACCTGATCATGCTCACTTGTCACATACAACCTTCATCATCAACAATTTTTGAAATATGTTTACCTCTCCTTAGGGGTTCGCTTCATGGTTTGTGGGAAATGTTGGGGACCCCCGGAAATTAATCTCCACCGTTGATCTCTCGATCAACAGTTTCACTAATCCATCTTCAGGGGGTCCTCCTCACTTTATTCTTGGAACACGTTGTGCTGCCAAAGCTCGGTTACGATCGTGGAATTATTTGAATGTATGTGGATCTACTCTAAAATCACACACAAATTATCCCTTTAATATTTATTATATTCAGACCCACTTTTGTGAAGTTGTGGTACCTCATAAAACTAAATCCCTAAATACGCCTTTATTAGATTCAACAACTTAGCCTGAAAGGTTAGGCTCTTGCATACATCTATACAAAAGGTTGTAAATAGGAACCTTTACAAAACAAAACAAAACAAAACAAAACAAAATTAGGTTCCTATATTAATAATTTTTTTCTTTTTTTTCACTTTTCATGAATAATAAAAGAAAATGAAAAATTGTCTACAACACTCCATATATTGGTTGGGTTTTGTAATTATTTTATAATGTAAAACACAAATCAAACATGAACAAACCTCCCTCATTCCAAAATATGAACAACCAAGTCAATGGAAGAACTTATAAATGCTTTGATACAAGGTAATTTAGGATCTATTGACTAAGACTTAAGTAATTAAATGGTCGACTAAAGCACCAAGAAAAATATAATGCCATGAGAAAAACTATGCTTGGGATTTTAGTGAAGATATAAGCTAAGTTTTATTAGCTCACAAATCCTAAAGAATAAAATTGTAACAAAAGAGAACGAATGGGAAAAGTATATGTACCTTGCTCAAAATTTACATTATTTGGAGATTCTTCAAATTTTCAGGTACTAAGGATGCTTCAATTCTTACATAAATTCCCGATATAATAGGTTGATTTCACGAATGTAGTGGATTCCTTTTATGTATGGATGCTTTATTCATCATGTTGGTATGTGTCTGTCCGTCCCTCAATTAAATGTTTATGTTGATACCTATTCTTTAACAATTTTTAAAATAATTCACTGCTCTAATTATATTATTATGTGGCAGGTTGATCTATGTGGAAAATCACCTGCACAGTTAGAAGTAAACAAAATACAATTTAGCTTTACATTTAATGTGAAATTTTGATGATTTGTTTACATAATCGAAATAATAACTTTTATTTGGTTGATATATTTATTCCAAGAACCATGACGATGATGTTCTTAATGATGAAGACTTGTGATCATCCCCAAACCTTGTGGTGACAATAAGAAAGTATGCGGCGAAAACGAACAAACAGATTATGGAGTCGATTCGCATTAGGGATGTAAATCCTGTGATCAAGGGTAGGATCAATAAATTGAAAAAATATCTTCATTCATACAAGGTAATAACCATATTTTAAAGTGATTTTTTTTGTGTCATAAATTTAATTTTGAAAGTTTTTTTTTTGAATTTTTTACATTATTTAATCGAAAAAAAGTATTTTATTTATTATATAGAGAGTTTTGGAGGAAATCCCCCTTGTGGTAGTTAGTTGATCCTCAGCTCGGTGTTGGTATTTTTGGAATTAACAAGATAAGACATTCGCGTTTGGAAAACACTAGCACCCAACATATATCAACAAAGAAGCTATTCGCTACTACACCTTTGAGTGGTCATGCTCCTAGAACTAACATTGGGTCCATACCATTGGTTCTGACCAATGAGCACATGCCCCCTGAGCCAAACTCGCAGCCAAGCTCTGAATCAGGTGGTGACGGTGGTGACCCTAGTATTGATGACATTATGGGTTCATTTCCTGAAGCATCACGTGTTAAGAGCATGAGGAAGATTGAATGCACATTTTTGGTGAATCGGGAAGGAATTCCAATAAGAATACTAAAAGTTCATGGTATTTTTTGATGTTTTAATTGTTTCATGTTTTCTATCTAAAACATAAGTTTTCTATATTATAATTTTCAAACTAATGATTGTATCTTTTTGTATGTGGGAACCAACTTGTTTTATACAAGAATAAATGAACAAATGTTATATTTTTTTAGGCCCACCATATGTGGAAGGTAGAATTGACAAAATTCCAACCTTAAAAAAAAGTTGATGGGATACCTTGAAGAGCTATTCGAGGTAGATAGCTTCAATAAAAATAATATTACCATTGTAGCTAGAAAACAGTTAAAAGAACTACGCGACCGCTATAGGAGAAAATTGGTAGAAAACCCTAGGTATGAGTGTCCTCCCATGATTCATGATATGGAATGGAAAAGAATCATTGAGGACACAAAGGAGAAGGTATTGGAAAAGAATGGAAAACACCACTTGGTCAATAAAGGTACAAATAAAATCTTGAATTCAATATGTTTAATTTTCTTTAGCTTTGAATAAAATTGTAGTATATAACATACTTGAAACTTTTCATAGGCTCCCTGACACTTCGAAGGAAACCAAGGAGAGGTTTGAGAAGCATGGGCAACCAAAACTAGGCTAGATAGGCTATTTGACGCTACAGGCATGAATTGCAAGTACCCAAAACTTCTTAACAAAATTATTTGTTATATCGCCTTCCAACATTTTGGTAATTGTGCTAGAAAATAATAAAAAATCAATACTCTTACGCAATACATGGTGATATATTCAGAACTAAAGCCACAAAGAAGGAATTTTAAATTGGTTTCAAGTTTGTTTTTAAAGGCATATTTGAACACTGAAAAAGCATGGGAAAACCCCCAAGATCCAGTTTGATGGAGAAGGTAAATAAAAATCAATCCACATTAACCTTTCATTAATTATAAAATACAATCATGTTCGATATAAATCTAATTTGTTTCTTTTTTTAATTAGCAGAGGAAAAGTACAAATATAGATGATCCCATGAATACTGAGCATAAGTCCTCTAATAGTGTGCACCAGCCAAAACCTTTAATGCTTCTGAGGAACCCCATGACATTGAGGTGCAACCCCAAGATGCGAACCACAATGGTAATAGGGTTGTCTACTAATCATATACTTAATAATTTCATACTTATAAAGTATGTACTTATTTTTATTTTTACTTATTCATTTATGATTGTATACTTATAAATTTTGTGGTTTGAATTACAGAACATGTCATACAAGAGGATCCTCAACTAGAAGAGGACCATGAGGCACTCATTGCAACGATGTTGACTAACGCACAAGGTAAATAATTACATTGCAAATATATTTTTTATTATTAAAAAACTACTTCAATGATATTTAATTACTGACCATGTAAATTTAATATTTTTGGTAAGTGATGCTCCCCCATGGTCGAATGCATTGACATACATTAGCACTTGGCACACAATGCGAGTTGGCATGTATTGAGACCTATTATTAGTGTGCCTAGCATGCCCCTTTTCAAAAAGATAACGTCCTGACTTATTAACCCTCTTATTGGTTCTTCCTTTTGTTGCCTTGATGTTGAGATTGCAACAAGATGATGAGCTTAGTGGAAAGAAGTCGCCTTCACTAAGTGGGCCCGGGCCCGCAGGCTATTTTTGGCGCAAAGCCTATTTTTAGACTATGTCTATTTTTAGACATATGGATCATGTTCGATA
The DNA here is from genome assembly GCA_034641835.2 of Pinus albicaulis. NCBI lineage: Eukaryota > Viridiplantae > Streptophyta > Pinopsida > Pinales > Pinaceae > Pinus > Pinus albicaulis. Next base: position 1,512 of record JAXQQM020065634.1, on the reverse strand, counting down.
AGTTGCATGATGCTATTTGTGGATGGTTGGTCAAGTCGGAAAAAAATATATGGACTTCTATTTTTAGACATATTGGGCGGAATCTATTTTTAGATTGCCAGTCTAAAAATATATATGTCGAATATTATTAGCTCTTAATAATATTTGGACTCTAAACATTATCTTATTCTCTTAGAGCACTTCAGTTAAGTGCACAGATGTGGCACAGGAGATGACAGAAGGAATTACGCTATTCCTAAGGGTTATGTGGAGCTATTGCATGAAGACTTCAGTTAGAACTCATGTGACAGAGTTTGGTGGAGTTGATTGAGGAAGTTAGTGGAGTTGTATTCAGTTTAACTAATCTAAACATAATTGAGCTATTTGTATCTGGTTTAACTAATTGATAAAATTAGTGAGAGTGGTGTGAATTAATTATTAATTAATTCACTAATTATAAACTCATTAATCTACTAAAGAATGCATCAGTTAAATTTAGTGCATGGACAGTTTCAGTGGAGACTAGTGCAGAAATAGGTGAAAGAGCAGGTTAACTATCAGTTGTGACTATACAGTTGCTATTTGCAACACACAGATAGCTGGAGAAGCCCATGAGGATTTCGCAATACAAGCCAAGAGGTTTATGTTATCTAATGAGCCATCCCATAGCATTGAAAACACAATAGAGGCTGGCTATCAAGTGGCAAAAGATTGGAGCATGTGTTTTGCTAGATCTAGCTTGATAGTGTGTAGCAATTGAGGGTGTGCATGAGAGCTTGTGAGGAGCTTCTGTACTATGATTGTTACATGATCTCTATCATTATAATATACAGATAGTTGGGGGTTTTCAGCTTTAAGCTTTCCCATAAATACTATGTTTATATGTGTGATTGTTTATGGTTTTAATGTGCGCATGTGATTGTTTATATTTCCGCAAATTGATGATCAATAGTAGAAGAGGTTATGTATTATGCATGAAGCTCAAATAGTGTGTGATCAGGATAATCTCGGTGAATAATTTAACAGCTATTCAAATTTCTACATGGTATCAGAGCGATATTGATCATTGGAGCAATTGCAAAACATTGAAGCGGTTGAGTTTTGTGCTGGTGGAATTCGAATTTGCAGCAGTGTTTTCTTGGCGTCGAAGTTGAGATGTCTTTCAACGGTTTGCGATTGGAGTATGCCCTTGAGGGCAGCTTGAATTATATTGCATGGAAGGACAGGATGGAGGCGGTGCTAGATGACAATCGGTTGAAGGAGTTCGTAGATGCAGAAATTCCAAAGCCTACTTCTAGTGATGTTGCCGTACTTGATGCATGGCAAAAGAAGACAGCAAAGTGTCGAAGGATTTTGTTAGAAAGTGTGAAGGATCACATAGTATCCAAACTTCATGGTAAGGCTTCTCCATTCTTGATGTGGAAAGCTTTGACACATTTATTCCAAAGCAAGAGCGACCAGAGGAAATTGGCGCTCAAGGATAGACTCAGAAACATAAAGATGGAGAAAGGCGACAGTATGCCCAAGTACCTC
>JAXQQM020085036.1:0-269872 GCA_034641835.2 Pinus albicaulis | reverse complement strand
TATCATTCCCAAAACCCCTCATACCCTTTTCCTCCACAATCCCTCATACATTCTCATCCTTGGTAGCAGAAAACTAAAAACACCACAAATCTCTTCATACTCATCAAGAAAACTCACACATTAGCAAACATGGAGTCTGATCCCTCCTATGACCGAGATGAGGAGACACATAGTGATTCTCCTACAGAAATGCATGCACCAAGGAGACCTCACAAGGGTGGTAAACATATATGAGAGGAGCCTACTTCACTTGCCGAGATGCAGGACTACCCTCTTGCTGTCACATGATTTCAACACCAATCCTGTTATCAGTTCTGTGAGATGGTAGAGAGAGTTCAATACCATCATGAGTTGGCTAGGTTGTTCGTACTCCATCTTCAAAATGGCCAAGTCACTCTAGCAGGTGTGACATTTACCTTGACACCGAAGTCCATTTCTCTAGCAACTGGCATTCCAAATGTCGGTGACCAGGGGAGTAAAAGGCAGCAGATTGACAAAGAGAAGTATGAGCCTTACATCAAGGCTAGTTATCAGAGACATCTCAGCAGAGTTTTTTCTTTCCAGTATCTGAAAGACTCATAATTAAGTATTTCAGCTGTGAGGGATGGTTTTCTCGCCTATATGTTTATCAAATCAGATTGTTGATGCACATTACTAGGGTGAGAATGATGAATCTCCCCTACTTTATTTCCTGGAACATTGAGAAGATGACCACCTTAGTGCACAAGAAGACTCCCCAGCAGCAGTCTAACAACATATATCATTTTTCACTAATCAATATTGTGGTCATGCATCAGCTTGGTTTACAGAACATCTCATGGGATGATTTCATTTAACATGAGGTCTTCACCACTCCTCAAGTACCTCCAGCAGCTTTTCATGAGACAAGTGGGCCTTCACATCAGTAGGAGCTTCATGAGTCACAAACTGCTAGTGTGCCAGTATTTGTCACCTACCAAAAGGGCACTAGAAGGTTGTTAGCAGCAGCAAAGCGAGTATTATCTCCACCCAGGGTGGAAGGGGTCACGCTTCCTCCATCAGCAGAGTAGATATAGGACAAGGGCAAGTGGCCATTACATGATGAGGGGCCTTCAAGAGGGCAGGAGACAGATTTCATCAGGCAAGCGCTAGACCCTCTACCCTTACCTTGGTTGATTCTCTTCAGCTGACCAAGGGCATCGCTAGTTCTTTTGGGACGTTGTTCCAGCACTCGCAAGAAATCCTCTCAAGGCTAAGTTAGTTTTGAGAGTGTACAGACATTATTAGTTCTTATAGGATTTTTTTAGTATCATGCGCAAACAAACGAAACCATTTTTTATTGATTGATCACATAGATTAAATTAAAGGAAAAATCATTTCTTTTTCGCTTTGTTTTATGTATGTGGCCATAAATTTTACGTGATCATAGACTCAATCCCCTAAATTTTTTTTTCAAAAACCTAACTTGGATGACCCTCAAACGGTTCCAACGGAACCTCGTCGATCCAGGCTTCTTTTGGACCCATTAATGGGAGGGGTTCCAAGTCTTTCTCCATTTAGGCATCAAAGACGGAACATTGCCACAGTGGTTGCTTCCTCCTTTCTTGGAGAAACCTTCGTTGGGAACCCTCGTTGGTCTCCCAACACCACACCGCACATCACTCCCCCCTCGTCCCCTAGGGGGCATAAGAGTGCATCCCATACGGGAAGCCAGCTGAATTCACAACCGGGTACGTCATAGACTAACCCCCATTCTAACCAGAACTTCGTGTCTTCACACGTTACCATGGAGTCAACCTCTCAGTCACCCCTCTTAGCGGCGTTAAATCTACCATATTTAACCAAGCTCACCAATGACCCCATTGCACATGACCCCAATTGGCCTCCCATGCCCACACAGCTCCCTTCAAACATACCAAATTTTGAAGGCAAGCAATCGGAAGACCCAAGGAATCATATAATGACCTTTCACCTGTGGTTCTCATTGAATAGCATTATTGACGATACTATTCAATTGAGGTTGTTTCAACACACTCTCATGGGAGTGGCCACGAAATGGTACGTCGAGAAACCCCCTGCTTCACAGAGAACATTTAGCGCCCTCGCTACTGTGTTCCTCACTTATTTTCAGTTACCCATTCACCATGATTCGGGAATGGAATTACTGACTCATTTCAGACAATCTCCCTCTACCCACATTTCTGAACATCTCCACGAGTGGAGATGGCGTTGTATCTTATGCAAAGCTCAACTCGAAAATCGAGTCCTTTTAGATTTATTCTTGAAAAATATGATGGGGTAGATTTCAAAGGATTTGGTCCAACGTAACCCAACATCCGAAGATGACACAATCAGTAAAGCCTAGTAGCTTGAACTAATTTATGTGCAATTAGGGTACATATAAAATATCTTGCCTAACGCCCCATGCCTGCAATCTTATCAAGAATTTCCAGGCATGTTGAACTCTGCAGATGGACTTATTGGCTTGATGACGCAAGAGTACCTAGGCAGTAGCAGTCAAAATCTCGGTTATACACATGGCTCTACCCAGGACATGTCTCAACCTGGATTCTAAAGTCATCATATGTAGTAGCAAAATTTGACTAATAAGGCACCCGCGTATCACCAAGGAGGACCTTACCCTCCAGCCAGGGGGACCCAGTATGCAGGAAGAAAAACTGATGAAATAAATCCCCCCCAACGGCCAGGTACAAATACGGGATAGCAGTATGCTCAGTCCCAAGCACATAACCCACCAATGCAAAAAAATACACAGGTGAACTTTGTGCAGTCGTCCCAAGATCAACCACACCAGTATGATCAAGATAATTACCCCCCTAACATGGTCAAATGAAAGGTAAAAAACAAACCCAAAGGGAACCCTAGACAGGGGGCAGTAGTCTACAGTGCCCACCGCACCCCGGCCTGGAGATAGCTTCAACTAGAATCAGAACCAGGAGCCAAGAAATGCTCAAAAGCAAGGAAAAAAGCCACCTCTATGAATAAACCATTCTTGTTTGATATGTGGTGAGTACGGACACTATACTCACCAATGTCCCGAACTCCCTGAGCTTAAAAAGCTCCATAGTAACTGAGGACAAGGGGGATCTTCCTAGCTAACTGCAGTTATGCAAGAACCCTTCCCCCATCAACGAACGGTCAACACTTAGCAGCAAAACACTAACAATTATGAGAAAAACAACCATGAAATCTACATGGTTGGCGAAGAAATGTTTTTTCAAACCCAAAATCACAGCTACGACACCCCACCAGACACCGGTATGTCAGGGGCTAGTACGTTCGCACTGACTGCACCTTTAACCATTCCAAAGATTCCTTTGGAACCATTTCCAAAAATGGTTAAAGGGCCTAATAGGCGAGCAGGTAACTACCCCAAGGAAGCCCACAATTATAGCATCATAGAAAATTTAGCCTAGTCACCTTCTACTATGTCTGCTTTGGAAGTACTGCAGTCATGCCCGAAATAGCGGAAAGCCCTACTTTCTGCCTTAGGTGCCGTTGACCCCGCCGACACGCGCATGATGGCTTTTGATTTAGACAAATCCACCCCTAGGCTTCCCTCCATGGTCGCCTTTCAGATACCAGTATTGGTACAGAATATCACTATTCACCAATGTGTCATAGATGAGGGTGCATCCACATGCATCATGTCAAAAAATGTATGGAAAAAGTTAGGAGCCCCAGAACTCAAACCTTCCGTCATCACACTCAGGGCATACGACGGTTGGCCCTCCACCTCTGTCGGTCTCTTCCAAAACATATCTGTCTTCTTAGCCAGAAAAATGGTCCACATAGACATCGAAGTCTTGGATGCTCACTTGGATTACAATATACTCCTTGGGCTAATTTACATTACACCATGTCTTCCATAGCATCCTCCGTTTTTCACATTGTTACCCTGAATTTTGCATATCCTCCAAGGTGGGCAGATCTCTTTCTCGTAATGAATAGGCCATGTCCAGATCAAAACCATCCAGGAACTTAAGCAAAGCTGATTTCTTAGATGTTCCTAAATCATCATGAATAACATTATAAACTGCATTAAATCTGATACAATAGTCTTGGACGGACTCACCAGGATTGCGCTTGATCTTTTTATATCTAGAAGTGATTTGGAGTGGATCTTTCTTTATTTCCCACCAATCTAGAAACTATCTCTAAAGCTCAACCAATGTAGCAATACTTCTGGGTGTCAAAGCTCTAAACCATTTTCTTACCTCATTGCTGAAAGTTTGCAAAAATAATCTCATGGTTACATTTTTTGCATCAATTTCGTGGAGATCGAAGAAATCTGTCATTTTGTCCACATGCTGCTGAGCAGGCACACTTTGAGGAGTTCCATCAAACAATGGGATCTTACTTTGGTAATCTGCAAGCATGGCATCTAAGTTCTGAGGTAACACGAGAGGTGAAAATCGAGCAGCCATCGCTCTTGGTGGATTCACAATCGGTCTCAGGGATATAGGTGGAGTAGGAGGAGTAGATGTATGAGGTGGGGATGGAGGTGAAACTATTGCAAAATTCTAATCAGAAATAGATGGTTGCATGGGGATAGTAGGAATGAAAGAAGGCTCGATGGGGATTTTTGAATCAGATGTAACAGCTGATGGCCCAAGAGTTTCAGAAGCGGATTCAATGAATTCAGGGATATTCGTCGCCAAAATAGAGTTCTGAATATTTAAGATGTAACTATCAATGGATTTTTTGGCTTGTTCAATTTCAAGATACTTAATAAACTCAAGATTTATGACAGTGGAATCGAGAGCGTTTCGAACAAAGAAAACTCAAGCTGCTCATCAAAATCGAGATCTTCAATATATTCGAAAATAGCAGGACATGAATGAGATTTAAAAAGAGGAATCACAAGAATTTCTCTTTGATGGATTATTGCAATCAGATTGGGATTCTCATACACTGGAGGCAGATCAGGATCGAGATTTTCTCTAGTATGTCTTCTGGAAGCCAGTGTGTTGATCTATTCAAAAATCAAAGGACAAAACCAACTTGTTTTAGTCTATCGAGTTCTAGACTCAATCACCCAAAAGTCCAGAATGATCTGATATACTGGGGTAATTCACAAGTCAAGTGTCACGTTCACAAGCTAGACTGGAGATTAACTGAAGCAACATTCATCTACTTTCGCTGATGCATAGCAAGAGCATTTCGAAGGCTACCTGGCTAACTTCAGGCTCCGTCTGTGTTAAGTCCCTATATTAATAGTATAGCCCCTTATGATGTTAGTGTAGACCCCCTTATTGTTATTATTGTACCCTTGTAACCCCAATTTTGTTATTATTGTGCCCTTAAATTATTATGGTTAGGTCGGCTAGGATTACATTGTGGCCCACTAGGATTACATTATGGCCCCATGGACTACTAGATATAGAAAGGAGGTTTTGTAAATTGGATCATCCAAGAATTGCTTATTTATGTAATGTATTGGAGGTCACCCCCTCGAAGTGGCTTATTTCTAAGGCATTGATATCTCTTTTCTTCTCTTTTTGGAGCTGGTTACACAACATTTGGTATCAGAGCTTTGGATTCTAGGGTTTCGCTGCTCCAAATAGGTCATCGTGGCATTTTCGCTATAACTTTCTTTCTACGAAGTTTCAGAAGCTAAAATTTTTAGGGTGTGAAGCTGAAATCCTGAGGAAATTTTTCAAAAAATTTCAGAGCTTGGTTCACAATATTTGTGGAGATATGATTTGTGGAAAGTAGTGCTTTTTCAGGCTCCTGAATTTCATCTCAAAGAGGTGGTCGTGGGAAAAGTTCAATAACTATCTCTATGGGCATCGGATTGGAGTGGCATCAAAAGTGGTCGCAAGTAAACGGACTTTAGTTTCTTGGCTATCAATTTCAGAGACAAAGGACGAAACAGTGACACGTGGCAAGTCCTACAAGTTCACTCTACTGAACCAGTCCAGAATTAGGTCATTGTGGGAGATTGGACACAACTTTTCTTGGAGAATCCAAATCAGGTCAAACCTGTGGCATTCAAAAGAGAATTCATAGGGATACTTTAGTGCTGAATTTGAAATATTTAAGGGCCACAATCACAGAGATAATCCAATTTCAATATCGAGCTCCTCAAAAGAAAAAAAAAGGTGTGTATTGTTTTTTCCGAATTGCGTAAGTCTTGTTTGAAGAATCAAGTTGAATTGATTCCAAGGGCATATTGAAGAATTTTTGTTAGTAATGGGTTCTATTATGCCTCCAAAATATAATTCCATACACATTAAGCCCTCAGAAAGCTATACTATGACGCATGAGGAGGAATAATTGCAATATGAGATATCAAAATTACGGTACCAAGTGCAACAAATTTCAATCTTACGAAGAGCAATTGAAGATGAAATAGATGGTTTAAAAGAAGAAATAGAGGCTAATTTGGATGGTTTGAAGGATCAAATAATAGAAAATATGGATGATAAATTAATGGAAGATCACATCGAGCATCAACAACAAGTTCTCCAACTCTCAAAGGATAACCCAACTTTGGTGCAGAATCTAATGAAACAACAGGAAGATTAACATCACATCGAAAGAAGTTATGAAGAAGTCATAGAAAAAATAAATCGACAAGTACAATCAATTTCAGAATATCTCAGCAAGTGGAAGAACTTTCCTATAAAATATTTCACATGGGAGGATGAGAATTTTATACAGAAGCATCAAGAAATAATCAAGCATTGAGGACAACACTTGTTTGAAGGAGAGGGGCATGTTAAGTCCCTATATTAATAGTATAGCCCCTTATTATGTTAGTGTAGAACCCCTTATTTTTATTATTGTACCCTTGTAACCCCCATTTTGTTATTATTGTGCCCTTAAATTATTACTGTTAGGTCGGCTAAGATTACATTGTGGCCCACTAGGATTACATTATGGCCCCATGCACTCCTATATATAGAAAGGAGGTTTTGTAAATTAGATCATCCAATAATTGTTCATTTATGTAATGTATTGGAGGTTTCCCCCTCGAAGTGGCTTATTTCTAAGGCGTTGATATCTCTTTTCTTCTCTTTTTGGAGCTGGTTACACAACAGTCTGTAGCTTATAAATTAAATAAAACCAAAAATAAAACCATTTTTTTCCCCAGTATGGTCGCCACTATCTTATGGCCTAAATCTACCTCAGGCTGAAGGAAGGTAGAATTCAGGGTAACATTAAACCACGCTCAGTTTGGTAGCTAGCCCTAACAGAATAGGAGAGGGCTCTCTCCAGGTCAATCTCAGGAAATATGTATCAAAAGGGCTTGATATGACTGAAATAAAAACTAATTTTAGGCTAGGTATATAAGTGCAAGTATTTGATTTGATTTTGGGGGTTTTTTGTTGGAGAAAATGGAAATGCAAATTTGGGTGCGGGGATGAGGCCTAGTTTTTGCATAATTCTAATTGGGGCAGGGAAGAAAATGGTTTTGATGCTTTGAATTGAATGGATGGATGGTTTAGACTGCTGAGGAGCTGAATAGGGCAAGATATCTCAAGGATCCTCTCCAAACAGATGAAAACATGTAAAATCAAACAAAACCAAAGGCATAGCAAAGCAAAGCTACTGAATTCCACCTTTAACACTGATTTGTTTAATTTAAGAAGAAAAGAGAATGGAAATGATACACATAAACATCATTGAACTTACAAATACATAGAGAAGAAACACCATCAAAACACAGAGCCACAAGGATCCCAAAAAGTGCTGCAAAACCCTGGTCTTTCCTTTACCAAAAATGCAGAAGTTATGTACAATGAAGTGCCAAACAATTCCAAAGTATCCAACCCTGAAAATGACTTAGAAAATACATAATATAGACCAGCCTAACCCATTCCCATGCCTCTAGGGGTCGAGCTCATCATTCTAGGAGCTGTTTCAACTAATTCTAAACTAGGAACTGAAATCTAGGCAATCAAACAACTTGCCTCTATATGGTAGGAAACTGATTCATTCATTTAATTTTCACTTTTTAGTGAATGAATCCTCTAGAAAAAGTAAAAATGTGCCAAAATTACATCATGGACATGAAATCACATCAAATTAGATCAATATTTACATGAAAAAGTGAAACTAGTCAAAACTGGGCGAATTTATGAGCTGAAGAGTGAAAAATAGGCCAAATTCCTCTATGCACAGCGCCCAAAAACTCTATGCATAGCACAACTTTGGAGCTGATTTTGATGCACTTCCTAAATTCCAAATTGAGCTCATTATAGCTTGTTGGAAATTCCTTCCTGTATACTATCCAACCCAAGTAGAATTTCTAGATATGGATGTCATTTTCCCCTCCAAAAATTCAATCTCCCAAGATTGGTTCCTGTGTGTGCAAAAAGTGGAAGAAAGGCCATTTTCAAGGTGTTTTTGACCCTTTAGACAACCCAGAACTTGATGAAATCCTCAGGCCATTCCTGAGCATGCATAAATTTTCATAAAAAATCCAAAAATGTAAATTTTTCCTCCAGAAGATCTCTCAAACGTAAGCGCGCGCAAGGTGGCTCTACGCGTCGGGCAGGAAAATTTGTTTTGTGACCAAAAAATTCAAAAATGACAATTTTTTTTCCAAATTCCTTGAAATTTGGACTGAAGGTCCCCCATCAAGTTCCATGCTCAGCCAATGAAGCTTTGGCCAAGATTTAAAGTGGATCAGGCCTTTTCCGACGTTTCAGTGCCTTCCTTAGCCTCGCTTTCAGGATCTTGATCCTCTCTTTGCAAACATGTGTACGGGCCCAATAGTGGTTCTTCATGTGCCTGAGCATGTCCTTATCCTTGTTTTCCTTCGCCAATAACTTCTCAAGATGAATGTTTACTCTCGTAAGCCAAATCTCCCCCTCAAAGGGTGTCATGTCACCTTGTCTTTTTCGGGCCAATTCCCGGTCTTCACGGATCTTCTGCAACTCCATGACTACTTGCTGATCCTCCAATTTTTTATTCTGCTACTCCAAGTATTTTATAATCCATTGAGCTCTCTGAAATTTCATGGTCAATGTGTCGATCTCATATTTATTCTCCTGGATGGTCTCTCTCATTTTTGAGCTAGGAGAGCTCAAATCAACATCGATCAATACAAAATCAATGTCTTGGCCTCCTAAAGGGCCCTCATCTTGCATAGGCCTCTTGCCTCTGTCCTGAACATGTACCTATGCTGATGTCGAAGGCGAGACCCCTTCCACCCCAAGTGGAGATAATACTCGCGCTGCTGATGAAGGTAATGATGAGACCGCTTCCACCCCAGGTGGAGATAGTACTCATCGTGCTGCTGCAAATAAGGCTCTGGTGCCTCTTTGATAGGTAACACACACTGGCACACTGATAGGCTCTGTCTCGGGACCCTCAAACTGATGGGAAGGCTCACCTGCATCATGAAAAATCTTGGGAGGAGGCTGAGGGGTTGTGAAAAGGTCACGGGAAATGAAATCCTCCCATGCAATGCCCTGCAATCCAAGCTGATGTACAACGATGATCTTGATGAGTGCATAATGATAAATGTTGTTATGTTTTTACTCTAGAGTCTTCTTCTATACAAGAGTAGTCATCTTCTCTATGTTTCAACACATGAAATATGGAATGCTCATCATCCTCACTCTCGTGAAATGCATCAATAATCAGATATGGTAAGCATAAAGGTGCGAGAACCGGCCCTCACAGCTAAAGTATCTGATGATGAGTTTCATCAATGGCACATAGGACTCCTTCAAGAATATGAAAGGGAACACTCTGCTGAGCTGCCTCATATAGCCAGGCCTGATGTATGGCTCGTAATACACTTTGTCCAGCTGCTGTCTCTTGTTACACTGTTCACCTACATTTGGTATTCATGTTTCCTAAGAAATGGTGTCTGGTGTCAAGGTGAAATTCACTCCATCAATATTTACATGACCATCATGCAAATTTAAAACAAACAAGTGAACCATCTCCTGATGATGTTGAGTCTAAGAAATCATCTCACAATACTGAAAGCATGATTGTTGCTGAAAACAAGCCATTGCAAGCGAGCAGGCCTGCAATTGAGTCAATGAGGTGGGCTCTTCTCTGACGTGTCTGCCCCCTTTACGAGGCCTTCTCAGTACATGCAGCTCAGTGGTAGAGTCACTGTCTTGCTCATATGATGACTCAGTGTCTGTGTTTGTCTCCATGGTGCTGCAAGCTAGATGTCAAGTATATTGGTTTGTTTGAAAATGATAAATTGGTGTTTTGTTTCAATGCCAAATATATGCCAAGTAGGAAGGGACTATGAGGAAAAAAAAAGGGACAGTAGGTATAGTGGACTGTGGGAAATAGTACAGTGGTAAAAAATGTGATTCAGTCAAGTGAATTTTACAATGTCGGGACAGTCACTTGACTGTTTTGGGAATTGGGAATTTTGCAAATGATATGGGAGATGGTAGGGTTTAGGGATAGGGAAAATAGGATCTAGGAATAAGTAATATGGGAATATAAGGGAATCAAGGATTGACAATAATGATAGGATTAAGAAAGGGAAAGGGATCGCAGGTGGGAAATGAAGACTTGGCACCAAAATTACAATTTCAAAACACCAATTTCAAACCCTAAGAGCAGTTTTGACCAAATGAGGGGGCTTACACTTTCAACATTCAAAATTTCATATTCCAACCTTTCAAACAACACTAAACACTGATAATGGCAATTTCACAATCTCGTGAACTTACTTGGAGCAAAAAAAATTTAGTCGTTTGGAAATTTGATGAAGCAGTGGTGAGGTTTGGCCTGTTGGCTCTGTGCATCGCGCACAAACCCAGTGCGCCGCAACCTATCAGTGCACCATGTGCATTCAAAAATGAACTGCCATGTTCGGCTCTATGTGCCGCGACCTCTCGGTGCATCACGCCTACCTCCCAACGCGTCGTGCACAAATCTTCAACACACAGTCCGGCTTCAAAACACAGTTTCGCCCTCCACGATTTTCCTCTTGGGTTTTTGATAGCTCTGATGTGCAAATGATTTTTGAAAACCCAAAAATATCTTTAATAGCATGGATTTTTATTTTTTGTTTGAAATAACCCACCTTTGTAATGTTTTGACTTCGGCACTTTTCACATTTTAATACAAACTCTGATTTTCTTGTTTCCACTGATTTTTTGGCTGAATGATGAATCTTTTGTCAATTTTTGCAGGGATAGTTGGCATTGGATTTCGGAAAAGGATAACCAGGGCTGTGCCTAAATATTTCATGAATGAAAAACTTTTAAAAATTACATATTTATTACAAACAATAAATTTGACGATTTCTTCTTCAAAACAGAGTTTTGAAGAAGAAACATTCTCAAGCGTTTTTTATGATGAAAATTTTGAAATAGAAACTTATTTTGAACCTCCCTCTAGCCTGCTGGCATTATTGAACACTTTAAAAAAAACAAAACCCTAGACCTAATGACTGAAATGACTCTTTGCTGACCAAGAGACCAAACAGGACTGTAAGTGACTTTAAAATATGTTTTGATGGACAGACCTGAGCCAGCAGGTACAAGGCATGAGAGGTATGAATGAAAAGCCCTTCCGTCAGATGATGGCATGCCCCTAACAGAATTCAGATGGATGAACTGAATGAGACACCTAAAAATTAAATGCAATGAGAGAAATGCTCTCTGGCAGTGGGATGAAAAGACCGACTCTAACACGCATCATGATGTTCCCCCACGAGTATCGAATCATTACAGTAGACCAGATGACGCACATTGAAAAGCGTCCCTTGACCAATACAGATATGGTTATAGCTTATGTAGACACAACTGCTGATGGTCTTTCACGGTATCAAGAATATGGCCCTGGCCAATTCAAACCATTTTCCATCCTAGGATCCTTCCTAGGAGATCCTCCTATTATCCCTAAGGTATCACCCGATACCACAACGGCCCCAGTATGCACGATGTCCACGTCAAGCACCGAGGTTAGTCACGACATAGACTCAAGTAGTAACGACACTGAGGCATCAACTACTACAACCTCCTTAGTCTATGCTGCCTCCCAAACTTCTTTCTTATACCCACCTCCTGGCTTTACATCCCAGCAAGTCTTGGCAACACTAGTACTACCCAACATATCATTGGCATTCCCAGTGTGGTACCTCATTCCCCCTCTAGGAACACCAGCTACCAATGTTACTTTGTTTGGGTTAAAGCCTCTCGGTCCCGAGGAGCCCCAACCTACCCAAATAGTAGTTGAAACCACCCCCGCAAGGGAAATCCCTGCTGCGAAACCAGCAACCATGATAAAGAAAATTGCCAAGAAAGGAAAGAAAGTGCTGACCCCCACCATGTAGAGGGAGTCATCAGCCTGCACTATATGTGATGTCATGGGACACCCTACTCACATATGCCCGGAGTTGGATGAATTAAAACCACTCCTCGGCTGCAAGGAAGGCACCTCAAAATGGTACTCCCATAAAAAGGAACTTGACACCAAAAATTTAGGCAAACCACTGCGTACCAATCACGCATGCACCCTCTGTGACAACTATGGGCACTATATCCACCAATTTCCAGAAATACCATGGTATCAGGACGCCTTACACTCGATCGAGTGATCCTATCAAGAGGATCCCTCCATCCAGTCCACCAATGACGAGCCACGCACCATCTTGTACTTACAAGAGGAGCACCGATACGTAGAGCACCCCCTAGTAATGCCCATTATAGGTTGCATGCTATGCGATGAACGTGGCCACTACCTTGAAGAGTGCACCACATTGGAACTCATCCACAAATGGTATCCAATCGAGAGGGTCTACTACGTGGGGCTATGGGAAGCACAATTCACATGCCCGTTATGCGTCAACAATCACTTATTGGAGGATTGTCACTACATACCTTGCTTCCGACTAGCCCTTTCTAGCCTCTACTTAGCCATAGTTCATCTTTCCCAAGAAGATGATATGGATGCCGAATCCATCGGCAGCTCCATGATCCAAGCAGAGGAGATGAGCAGGTCAATCATGTTCTTGTCAGTCGAAGAATGACCTAGCAAGCAACCCATAGTTACCGTCACAGACACGTGATGAAAGCCACCCGCATGGACATTATGCAAGCAGACGAACCATATAGTAGTCAACTACCCTGAGTTAGCAGCATATCGACGATGGTACCCCACCCACCCTCAGACCACGCACGATGGGAGACCTATATCACGGAATTTTTGCCTGATATGTCAGGGTAATCATTATGACCGGCATTGTACTAATGTCTCACGACTCCGTCCCACTATCTACATGATTAATGTCATGCAAAAGAGGATGAGCGACCTTCAAGAATGGCATAAAAGATACATCATCAACCCAATGACACCCCCACTACCACAATGGCGTTATAAGCCTGCTTCGACCCAACCACCATGGTGGTTCGTCATGCCTGCTAAGACCATAAACCAATCACATAAACCACAAGCCCAGCTGAGGATAACATGTGGCCTATGTGATCTAAACGATGACCAGATCAATCAATGTAAAGAACTCAAACCCCTTGCAAATAGTATCCCCATAATCACATCTCTCCCTCAAAATATTCTCTCTAATAAAAATAAGATTACACGGACTGACTGTCAAATTTGCTCACACTTTCATCATACATTTAAGTGCACACATCTCCCCAAACTGAGAGCAGCTAGAGCAGCATTAAGTCACCCACCAACCAAAAAGGGAGGTAAGTTCCAACATACAACGCAAAAATATAAATAGAAGATGCCTTGGTCCGTAACAGACCCTTTCCAAGTGTCCACATCTGGAACATCAAGTAGTGTAGATTCTCACACTATATACTCTGTCAGCACTATGATACCTTGCACCATCTGCACCAGTCATAATCACACACCAGAGGGATTTCCATTGCTACAAATATTCAGACACCTCTGTGATAAATTCAACTTCCATCTACCATGAATTCACTATCCTAGTGGGAAGTCTGACTATCATCTCACTCAGGACTCCATTGCAGAGATCCTTCCCCCGTCACATGCTAGCGACACAACTCATCGCACGCCCAACATAGGATTTCAACTACCCCTCCGTCACAGGAATTCAGCTTTATTCCTGTCGCAAAAAACCATGGCACCTTGCTTCCTTGTATTGATTTCTGCGAGTTCCTAAACTTGCATGCATCCATCGAACTCCTGGATGACAACAACACCTAGTACAACTAGAGCTAGTTGACGAAAACAGGCACCAATCGCTGCAACACAATGAGGCCCATAAGAAAAGGGTAAAAGAATCATTAGAATGCCACATCACCCCTCGCTCATTTACCAAAAGAGAGCTACTCCTTCGCTATGATGTTGCAAAAGAAGTCTTAGGGACAGGAAAGTTCGAAACCCTGTGGAAAGGTCCCTATATCATCAAACATTACCTCTGGTAGGGGACATATATCTTGATGGAACCGAACGAGACCTACCTCACTAACCCAGTCAACGGCCTTTACCTCAAGAATTTCTACCCATAAGGGCCCCACAAACCCTTATCCCCTAGAGTTAGAGTACACACAATCCACCACCAAAATATTTTTGACCCAACAAACCCTAAATGCGCTCAAAAATCACCATGGATCACCAACTTGAACCCTATTTCAAATTTGCTAATGGAGCATCACGAGGGTCTCAAAACTTAGCTGCAGCCGCATGGGTAATCTATCACCCTGACCGAGCACCACTGTGTTCAAACAATGTGTGCATCGGTTCATCAACCAACAATTAGGAAGAATATGACACTGTTATCAGACTTATGTGTGAGGCTCTCCACCAGGTCATCTGCCATATGCATGTCTACCTTGATTCCCAGTTAGTAGTCTCGCAGTTAAACCAAACATTTGAAATGAGGGATGCAAACCTATTTAGAAAATATTTCCATGCCAGAAGATTAAGCAGACAATTTGATTATATTACATTCTCACATGTATCAAGGAATCAAAACCAAACAGGTGATCCCATAGTTAACAATATCCTAGACTGGAATGCATCGTGAGAAAACAACCATACATAAGAAACAAAAACATCTATATCCATCAACATCATGCATAAACCAAAATAGACATCACACCATGTAGAGCCGAAAAAATATCTCTCATATATATATTAAAAATATGTGTATCAGAGTAAAAAAAATAGTATTTCTAACCCGTTGGCCAGCCAAAAAATATAGAGGTCATCAAAAATAAGGGAAGCATCCTCATAATGAGCACTTTTCCTATGTAAAAATCTACTGTAGGGGGGTGCCCCCTCAAGAGGAGTGCCTGGGCCCACCACCGCTCCTAGTGCCACCACCAGAGCTGTTGTCGCCACTGCGATAGCTACCCGTCGTAGAGTCGGTCGGTAGTCCCTCTCGCGGGCCATCACCGTCTCTAGCCATATCTCCTCAAAGTCGTCCATAAGACCCCAAGCAGGCATCCCGTGGGTTAAATGGTCCACTCGACCCCAAAAGTCTTCTAAAGCCTCGACCTGAGCTGTAAGTGCTGCAGTGTGCACTTCAGCCACATCTGCACGAGCTCTCTCTACTACTATCTCAGTTGCATCTATGCTTCTACCCTCACTAGAAGGGCCAACACCATCCCCGCCCGGTCCACCGGCACCCTCGCCCAGTCCATCGATGGCACCACCTCCTCGACCACCAGGCAGTCATGGTGGAGGGTTGTGACCCACCATCTGGCCCACTGGGCATCCTACCTCGCCAACATCTGCATGAGTAACCAAAATAATGTCAGTGTCAATAAATAACACTCAAGAACACAAAAAACTCGAGTAAATGTAGAAACATAACACATACCTGCGGAACCCCAAACATAACCAAAAGGGAGACCAATATCTGGATCGCCCTGAAATTCCATCCCTACGTAAGGGTATGGAAAAAACATCTCTGGATTGGCCTAAAACTAGGCCTCCATTGTTTCATTCCAATAATTACCCACTCTACCACCACCACTGCGTGGCATCACCGGAGCCCACCTCCTCATATGTGGCTCTCTCGGCCCCCCGATAGGCACAGTCACTACGGGCCTCAGTAGCACGAACCTCTCATACATGATGCTACACAAAATGCTGGAATACAAAAATGATTTGGATCCATGCTAGACCCTGTTCAGTTGTGACACCATACCATCAAAATAGAAACAGGAAAAATCGAAGAAATGCCTGCTCCTCAAGTGGTGTAAAACTCCCACCTGTGGGCCCGATGCCCAATGTGGCATAAATGACCCCGCCAGTCACAAAATAATAGCTAGAGCACACAGCTTGGCCACATCTGTCATTGAGGCGATATTGATGCACCCCTCAGTCAGAGGTGCACCACCGCAATGATGTCATTAGAACCTATCCAGGTTCACCCGCCCAGCAAGAAGTGGATATCTCAGCGCCTCTCCCCGAGGCAGTAATCTGGTCACAAAGTAAATATCTGTCTCCAGACGAATAATCAAGTTTGTCCCCCTCAATACAAACATGTTGCGCCTCCGGTGCCAATGCCGTATAATTTAACGTAGCAATCAGTCCTATGACCAAATGCACTCATTCTCAGCAAATTTTAGGAGGCCCCATGCGGTCAACTGACGACGCACCCCAGCATGAGCAGCCAGAGTAGTCCATATCTCCAGCCAATATCGCTTTCTCCATACTAACCTGCCAAGCAATAGGCACCCATCAATACAAAGGAAAAAAATCATAAAGGACAGTAAAAACCCCAAGTTTTTCCCAAAATGTTGCCTTTGCGTGCCTGTCTCTCAGACAGGCATGCCCTTGCGCACCTGTTTTATTTATAGGCGTGCCCTTGCATGCAAAGAGGCAGGGATGAGAGACAGGCACGACCTTGCACGCAAAGAGGCAGGGATAGTGCACCTTCGTGTTGTTATACCTGAAGAATGCATGCAGACAGGAGCACCTATTTCCCTAGATCACCTGCGCAATCTAGAGAAAATTCCCCTTTGAGGCCGTACAAACCTAATTTTTACGGCCCTCGACATGATCAAACTAAAAAAATCAAAATGCAGGACATCATGAGAGTTACCTCGGCATAGTATCGCTAATCCTCAGTATACAGGCTGACCGCAACGGCAAGAAAGGCTCTGCTACCACCTCTGATCTCCCAAACTCAACAAGTACAAATGAATAGGATTAGGGCCATAATCCCTTATTTATCACCCTTTTTAGAACTTCGGAGGTCCATAACAGGAGATCAAAAGGTCCATTCTGCAAATCGTAAGTTTCACCATCATCAGTATACCATAACGAACAAAAGCGATGCCCCATGTTGTGCATGTCAACCCCTCCATTCAAATTTTTGGCCTACCGCCTCATATAAACCTTTCAAACTTGTTACCATCACCAAAAACCTCCATATTCTGCTTGTCGTTACCCTTTTCGCCCAAAAAATACACTCTTCAAAGGTTAAAAACCCGCATTCAAAAACATATCGGGCCTAGCCCTTTAGCCTCAGCCACTCTTATTTTGTCTTCCACATGACCGGGGCGCAAAACCATATGCCTGAGGGGAAAGGGCTAATCATTGAAAGTTTCGGGGGCATTTGTGGCCGTCCGATCAAATCCAATCGACGGAGCGGAGCTGGTTTACTGTGGTGGTCCCCACGCCTTCGAAACTGGTGGTTTCATTCCGCACCACCTTTGCCGTGACGGTGGTTTTCCGCAAAACCCAATGATTCCATAGAATGTGTGCCGTGTGTCTTTTGTACGGGCCTAAAAACCGCCCATTTCGTACATTAAAGATTGGTCAAAGGCCGGGCAATGGAATAAATGGTGACCATTGGATCTTGAGGCCTCCATCCGACGGCCATCATGCCTCGAAGATGCATGCACTTTACCTCAAGCCTCCACTCTCCCCGCGCATTAAATTTCAGCCAAAGGATGTGCAGCAAAATCAATCATCGTCGTTCGATCCTGCACCTTTCATCCAACGGTGGATATCCTCCGAAGCTGCACGCGCTTTAATTCACGTCTATTGCGTCCCTGGCCCACCTTTGATTGCCCTCCAGCTCATTTTAACCGTCGATCTCATTCAGAGATTGTGTGGCCCATATCATCCGCTTGACCACCTACTGACCAAGCCTCCCACCATGACGGCGTTACACGTGTTCACTGTCTCATCCTACGACCTATCCTTCATACATCCTCGTCATTTGTTTCACGTGTTCACTCCGTCATACCTCCACCTTTCATATATCCAATTCATTCATCGTATTTGAACATTTTTACTTTACAAGCCTCTGCCAGTTCACTCTTCACCATTCTATTACGTTTCTTCACCCTCTTTTGTAATTCCCTCCCATGCCCCTACAACTGTTTTCTACCTCTTCTGCATTTGCTCTGTTCCATATGCATACATCCCTACAGTTGGTTTTTATTTAACGGGTTTTTGGTTGGAGGGATATACATAGCTAAATTAGCATGACTCGTCATTGCCATTCACAGTAGAGAATGCACGACTGTAGACCATGTTTCGGGGAGAAGAGGTGGTGGGAAAAGGTCAGAAAGGGAAGACCTGCCTGATGCATTTTATTAAGAAAGCGAGGATATGAATCTATAGAACCCTCCAAAGAAAATCAAGAGACAGATTTGGGCAGGCGAGGGTATTAATGGGGCAACATGAAATATCAGCGAAAGATCAAGAAACACAGAGCCCTGCATTAAAGATCTGGGGTTTAAATTTGAATTTAGAGGACCGAGAGTACCATGTACAAATACAAGAAACCTCAAGGTTTTATTGCAGCAAATTTTTCTCTTTCAGTCAAGTACGGAACGTTTGTATATTTTATTCTTTATGTCTTGTTCATGAGGAGATTTTTATCCTCAACATTTATTTCATAAAATAGCAGCAGATTACTTGCACCAGTTCAGCACCGTCAAACAGCATAGGCGGGTTTTTCTTTCAAGTTTGTTTTAAATTAGATCATTAAATGTATATCACCTACCTCATTCTCGAGAGCTTTCTATTTCCTCTATAAAAACCAGAAAGAAAGACATGGTAAGGGTTCCAGATTTCTATCAGTAAACTGTGCAGTGAGAAGTTCTTGTATACATCTTGTAACACTTCTGTATGAAGGCTCGGAGCCCGTAGGGTCTTAGTGAGGAGGAGTTATAACTGTAATGAGGATTCTGGTCTTTGGTATCTCACAGTATGTGGTATATGGTACATCACCAAACATATTAATATATAAATCATTCCTTCTGTTATCTTCTTGTGTCATCATTAGAATGCGGTGGCTCACGGTCTTAAATAAGGATTCATCATAGTTGGTGCCCATACTTAGATTAGTCAAGCGCTTTAAATAGGCCTAGTCATGATATACTGTTCCATGTTCATTTCATCCATCTTTCTGCTATATTAGTTGCTTTGGGAGGGTGCTTTTAAAATGCCATTGTCATGTATGGATTATTAGAATGATAAGCCCATATATGATTATGTTGTGTATCTGGGTATCAAACCAAAGTTAGCTAATATCTTCTTATGTTTCTTTCCC
Source organism: Pinus albicaulis (assembly GCA_034641835.2). Taxonomy (NCBI): domain Eukaryota; kingdom Viridiplantae; phylum Streptophyta; class Pinopsida; order Pinales; family Pinaceae; genus Pinus; species Pinus albicaulis. The sequence continues at coordinate 250,422 of JAXQQM020085036.1, read as the reverse complement.
TGCATACACCTTCTGATATTTAATTTCTGTGGCATATTATTTGAACTGGCCCTCTTTGCAGTAAGCTGTCTCTTAACTGTCTGATGCTTTTGTATTGGAGTTTTGCATGCTGTTCCTACATTATTCTTATATTTGTATCAGCTTCTGAGAGAGTTTGGTTCCATTTAAAATAATTTCCTTATTTTACAAGAGATAGTAAGAGAGCTTTTGGATTGACACCCAAGCTATATTTCATGTTCTCTTTCTATGATAAGATGTCCTAGGCACTGGTCTATGGCAACTCTAGACTGTTAGGGGAGGACAAAAATTGTCTACAACACCCCACATTCGCTTTCCAAAGAAATATTTTTTCAAGCGCCTGCAGGTATGCACCCTCCCATCTTCCTTTCCAAAATTCATGTTTTTCAAATAATATTGAATGAAAAGAAGATGATTTCACTTGAGGTAGTTTTTTTTGTAGTAAGAACCCGCAAACCATTCACAACGATCACCACTGAAAGTTCCGGAGCAAGTATCATTCTACCCTCAACATGATAGAGTCCCATAAACTTTGCATATCCTGACATCATTTCTCCATTAGAAATAAAACTTAGGGTCCTCACACCCCACCACTTTTATCATCACCTCACCCTACATATGATAAACATCCTCGATGGTCAGTAGAGCCTCCCCTCCATGGCGATCGTCATCTCAAGTAGACCATACATCACTCCACAAAGTGACGCCATATGGAAACACCACTGTAGTCCGGGAAGCACCTCATGCCCATCCATATATCATGCATAAGGTCAAGTTCACCATTCCAACTCAACCCCCTTCCCGGATGACTGGGTTGTACAAGTAGAAGGAAAGCACACCTTCACACACCACATTTGGCCCACCATACCTCCATCAGCATTAATCCATCTGCGAAATCTTCCGCTTCATCAACCCCACACATGAGACTAGCCAACCCTACCCCCAGCAAAACACCGTCCTCACACAATCAAGTGAGAAACCCTCTTTCATGTTTTGGGGTACCCGTCACTGTGTTTTGTACAAACCAAACCCCATTATTTTATTCTTTTTGTACAAAAAGCACAAACAACACCCTTTCCCTCTTCACCCTCATATTTCACGTTTTCCTCCCATGGCAGCAGTCCCCCATCTCCCTTGGTTGAAGTATTTCATACCCTCCATTCACACACCATTACAACAATCATAGCTGTTTCATACCTGCCCTGGAAGTCCTACTGACTCTAGCGACATTTTCCCTTCAGAAAATACCTGTGACTATCGCCAAGCTGCTCAAATATACTTCGACCTCGGGCCACTGAATCCCCATCACCCATTTTCAACTACCACTCACCAACATGCCTATGTTAAACCCATTATGGTTTGGTTAGGGCTTCATTTTTGTCGACATCAACACCTCTTTTCCAAAAAGGAAGCGGTAACTTGGATAACCCCTCCCCATATAAAGGGGTATCCTAAGGTGGCACTATGGGAGACATCATTGTCCATAGATGTCATCGATCCTCTTGACATTCGACTATAGCAAAAGCTTTCATGTCACGATGGTATTGTACCTTACAACCATTAAACATTGATCAAGATCCATCGAAGACCCGTGCCTTTATAAGTATCTTTGACAACAATGCTTACATGGGAAGGTCCCAGCCAGTACATATGCATACATTACGTAGTGATATGCCATACCAATATTATGCATATGGGCGTCAGCAATCATCGTCAACAACCACCAACATCACTACCACAATAGTGACACAAACAACAAATGTATCTGTCAATTTTGTTTAACTAGCCATAGCATCACGAGCATGGGACATGCCCACCTTGTTGAAATTGTGCAAATATGTTGTATATTTTGTCTAATAGCAGGGGGTACACTAGGAAGTGGTTATCTCGGAACCAGTGCAAGATGTTTTCCTTATACATGCAAGCCTCACTCTCTCTCTCTCTCTCTTTGCGTATGATATAGAAACTATAATGTATTTCGGCTATACAGTTCTTCCTAGACCTCACACATTAGGGGGCATCTGTTAACACTAGAAAATCGTACAGCAGAAAACAACATCAAAAAATGTCGAGCCCAAGGATTTACAGGAGAGGGATACATTATGGAATCAAAAATATTGAGAATCTCTAAGGTTCTGAGTAATTCAAGATTGAACTAGTCATAATTTCCCGAATGCACACTTTTTCCTTCGAGAAGAGTGCCTTTTGTGCACTCTGGAGCCCGATAAGTGTGCATTTCTAGAAATGGAAAAAGTCCCTTTCTGGGACCACAAGCAAGCAAATGACAGTTTCTCCTTATGTGAAAGCTGCCTAAGGACAACACCAGTGCCTCCTTAGGCCTTGTGTGAGCACACAAAAGCATATTTCATCCCACAATGGAATATTTCCCCTCCCTTGGGTCACTATCCACCATGTACCAAGGGAGGGAAGGAGGTTTGAATGCTCACCCATATAAACCCTCAAAGAGATGAAAAATTTGTGAGCACAAGGTTATGCTGGACAAAGTTGCCCAAGCAACACTAGCTATTTGTGTGAACCAAGGAGCAAGAGTTGAAGAAGGGGACTCAATTGTTGACCACTCAACAATTTCAGTGCATTTCAGCAAAGAGAGAGAGTTGAACTACATCAGAAGGCAGAACTTGAAGGAAAAACATCCTTGCAACGGGTCCTGGAGCTTCTGCTTAGGCCCTTTGGCAAGTGGGTAAGATTTTTATTCATTCCAAGCATTAAATGAGAAGAAGGCCATCGAGCCGTTGTTTACCTTGTTATTGTTTGTAACTCTCTATTTAGCTTCTTTTTATGGTTTTAGTTTTACTTTTTCAACAGAGAATACTTAAGTGTATTAATTTATTTTAAGTCTTATACTTCTGAGCTCCCCCCAGATACTGCCCGTTACTTATGGTTTAGATAAAAGACCACATTCTCTAAATGCATGTGATTTCATACACCTGAGTGTCAAATCCACCACAACACTTATCTTAACCTTAACCTTCACTATAACCTAATCTTAACCTTGACCTTAACTATAACCTGACCCTAACATTGACCAAACCCATAACCTTAACCTTAACCTAACCTTCACCTTAACCTAACCTTAACCTTAACCTTAACCATAACCATAACCTTAACCTTAACCTTACCTTAACCTTAACCTTAACCTTACCTTAACCTAACCTAACCTTAACGTTAACCTAACCCTAACCTTACCCTAACCTTATCCTTAACCTTACCCTTAACCTTAACCATAATCTTAACCTTAGGTTAAGGTCAAGTTTAAGGTTACATTAATGGTAAATTCAAGGTTAAGGTTAGGTTAAGGTTAAGATTAGGCTAAGGGTAAAGTTAATGTTAAGGTTAATTTTAAATGTTTGGTCAAGGTTAAGGGTTAGGTTAAGGTTAAGGTTAGTTTAAGGGTAAAGTCAAGGTTAAGGTAAAGTTAAGGTTAAGGTTAGGTTAAGGTTAATGTTAAGGTCAAGGTTAGGGATATGTTATAGTTAATGTCAAGGTTAAGGTTAAGGGTAAGGTTATAGTTAGGTTAAGGTTAATGTTAAGGTTAGGTTAAGGTTAAAGTTAGGTTAAGGTTAAGATTAGGGTTAGGGTTAAGGTTAAGGTTAGGGTTAGGCTTTAGTTAAGGTTAATATTAGGTTAATATTAAGGTTAAGGGGGCAAGGTTAAGGTTAAGGTTACGGGTTTAGTCAGGTTAAGGTTAAGGTTAAGGGTTTGGTCAAGGTTAGGGTTAGGTTATAGTTAAGTTCAAGGTTAAGGGTAAGGGTAAGGTTATAGTTAGGTTAAGGTTAAGGTTAAGGTTAGTATAAGGTTACCCCTGATCGGGGTTCCGGACTGACGGACAGGGTAGTGGGCTTCCACGTGGTGGATGACCTTACATACTCTTGTGTGATTATTAGGGCAGCAGTCCTTTGACTGCAGGCCTCCACTCTTTGCATTTATTTTCATGCACCAGACTATCCAAATCACCCACCTCCTATAAGAAGGTTTAATGTAGTGTTATGTGCAGTGGGTGATGAGCTTTTTTGTTCTTTTCATTCTCATTATCATTTTCTCCCAGTATAGTTCTTTCATTGGAATTTTCCAGTAGGCGGTCGATCCATATTTGAAGTAGGTTCTTCGGAGACAGGGTGGAAGTAGTTTGTGGTATGTCATGGAAATTCTGCCTTTCATGCTCTGCTTTCATTTTCTGTTTATACCTTTGTTTAATCTGCATTATAAATCCCTCCTTCTTCCAATGTTTGAGAATTTGTATTGGTATTTCTATGCCCGTAATGTTTCTTCAAGGTGGTTTCGAACAGGGAACATGGAATTTATACATATAGAACCTCATTTCAGAAGCCCTCCCAGTTTGCTTGTTCTCTATCGTCGTCTTGGTATTTTCTCTTTGTATAGTTCTCAAGGCTTTCATGTCTCTTCTAGATTATTGCATTTGTTGTTCATGCTCCTTCTGTATGGGTTCATGGTTGGTAGTATTTCCTGTTCACCTGCTATTGATAACCTTTCTCATGGGGCTTTTTCTGATATCGGCTATCTGTTTCAGCATTGCATGTATTTTGGACTTCATAAAATGCTTCCTGCTTACCCTTGGTCTGTTGTTGTAATGGTCCCTATAGTGTCTTTTGGGCATGGTTTGATAGGATGGCAGGGCCATACTTTTCTTTCAATTTTTCTTGGCATGGTTTATGTCGTAGTCTTTCAAAACATTGTTGGATATGTCACAGCCAAGCAGATAGTTTTTGGCTCTCTTGTTATCTCTTGTTGGCGGGTATCTTTAATTATGAAGAGTCATTGTCATAATATTCTCTGTGATTTTGTTACGGCTCATTTCTTGGTTAATTTCCATAACAGTCTTCGATGTTCTATCACCCTGTTCATTAATGGTATGGCTATGTGAGCTGGATTCACTGCAACGGTGCTTTACTCAGTTTTGTTACATTACATTTCTGACTTACTTCTGGCTGCAGGATTATTTTCAAGTTCTACTGTTTCCAATATGGTTAAAGGGAAAAAAGGGAAGGTAAATCAGTGTAGGCATCCTCATCCAGAGGCTGGCAGGAGCAGGAAGGGTAGGAAGTCAAATGAACAAGTGTTGCAAGACATTGCTTAGGTATATGAATCAGGGAATTTGGCTCAAATTAAAAAAACATTCATGGTTGGGAAATACAAATAGAAAACGAGGATGACGACATGGAAGCTCATATTTCTAAATTGGATTTTATAATAGATCCAGGGAGTACTCGGGGTCAAGTGTCCCTCTTTCAACAATCGGTGAAGACCTACTGGAAGATGAAATGCCTTCTTGCCAAGTCCATGGCATGTCATGAGGAAAAGAGCATCAAATCTTCAATTTTGTTTGAACTGCAACAAATGAAGATGGACATGCATGCAATGTTCAAAGCTCAAATTCAGCTGAATGACAGGGTTGGTAAGATAGAAAAGCAGTTGCAAATAACACAATGCAATGAGCAGGTGCTAGGTACCACTACTAATGCTCCAGTTCTGGTGGATCTTTCTAGTTAATTGTTTTAGATTTCTATATAATTTTGGAGTTCATCAGTTTAACTACTTGTTTTATTTGTAAATATTATGAACATACTGCAGTTCTTAATGCTGTAAGTAGCAGGATAAGACAATTTCGTTTTTGGTCTGCATTTAACTCGATACGGTGGCCAAAAAACCTGGTTTCCTTCAGGCAGGTTGAGGTCATTGTATTTGTTTTATCTTGTATGACAATTTTCCCTATATTTATTTGATAATAGAAAGGTACTACGAAGCTTACAAAAAAAATGTTAGTATAAGGTTAAGATAAGGTTAAGGTTAAGGTTAGGTTAAATGAAGGTTAAGGTCAATGTTAAGGGTAAGGTTAAGCTTTGGTTAAGCTTAAGATTAGGTTAAGGGTATAGTTAAGGTTAAGGTTAGCTTAAGGGTAAAGTTAAGTTTAAGGTTAGGGTTAGAGTTAGGGTTAAGGATAGGGTTTTATCAAGGTTAGGGTTAGGTTATACTTAAGGTTAAGGTTAAGGTTGAGGTTAAGGCTAAGGTTAAGATTAAGGTTAAGGTAAGGTCAAGGATAAGGTTACGGGTCTTAACCTTAACCTTCACTATAACCTAACCTTAACCTTAACCTTAAACTGAACCTTAACCTAAACTTAACCATAACCTTAACCTTAACCTTGACCTTAACCTTCACCCTTAACATTAACCTAACCTTAACCTTAACCTTGACCTTAACCTTAAACTAACATTAACCATAACCATAACCTTAACCTTAACCTTAACCTAACATTAACCTTGACTTTAACTATAACCTAACCCTAACCTTGACCAAACCCTTAACCTTAACCTTAACTTGACTAAACCTGTAACCTTAAACTTAACCTTTACCCTTAACCTTAACCTTAACCTGAGGTTAAGATTATGGTTAATGTTAAGGTTAAGGATAAGTTAAGGTTAAGGGTAAGGTTAAGGTTAAGGTTATGGGTTTAGTTAGGTTAAGGTTAAGGTTAAGGGTTTAGTAAAGGTTAGGGTTAGGTTATAGTTAAGGTCAAGGTTAAGGTTATGGTTAAGGTTAGGTAAAGGTTAAGGTAAGGTTAAGGTTAGGTTAAGGGTAAAGTCAAGGTTATGGTTAGGTTAAGGTTAAGATTAGGTTAAGGGTAAAGTTAAGGTTATCGTTAGGGTAAGGTTAAGGTTAGCTTAAGGGAAAAGTTAAGCTTAAGGTTATTGTTAAGGATAGGTTAAGGTTAAGGTTAAGGTTCAGGTTAGCGTTAAAGTTAGGGGAAGGTTAAGGTTAAACAAAAGGTTAAGGTTTAAAGTTTTACTTTACCCTTGACCTAATCTTAAGCTTAACCTTATATTACCCTTAACCTTAACTTAACCTTAAAATTAACATTGACCTAACTGTAATCTTCACCTTCACCTAACCATAACCTTAACCTTAACCTTACCCCCTTAACCTTAACCTTAACCTTAACCTTAAAGTTATTTTACCCTTAACCTTAACCATTACCTTAAACTTGACTTTACCCTTAACCTAACCCTAACCTTGACCAAACCCTTAACTTTATCCTAACCTTAACCTTAACTAAAACCTTGCCCTAACCTTAACGTTAACTTCACCCTTAAAATAATCTTAACCTTAACTATAACCTAACCCTAAGCTTAACCTTAACCATAACATTATCTTTACCATTAACCTTAACCTTAACCATAACTATAACCTAATCCTAACCTTGACCAAACCCTTAACCTTAACCTTAACCTGACCTTAACTATAACCTAACCTTAACCTTGACCAAACCCTTACCCTTAACCTAACCTTAACCTTGACTTTACCCTTGACCTAACCTTAACCCTGAGCTTAACCTAACCTTAACCTTAAATTTACCCTTAACCTAATCTTAACCTTAACCTTAACCTAACCTTAACCTTAACCTAACCATAACCTTAATATTATCTTAACCTAACTTAACCTTCACCTTCACCTTGACCTTAACCTTAACCTTACCCTATCCTTAACCTTTAGCTTAACCTTGACTTTAACCTTAACCTTTCCCTAACCTTAACCCTAACCTTAACCTTAACTTTACCCTTAACCTAACCTTAACCTTACCCCTAACCTCAACCTAACCCTAACCTTGACCAAACCCTTAAGGTTAAGGTAAAGTTGAGGATAAGGTTAAGTTCTAGGTCAAGGTTATGGTTAAGTTAGGTTAAGGTAAGGTTAAGGTTACAGTTAAGGTTAAGGTTAAGGTTAAGTTAAGGGTAAATTCAATGTTAAGGTTAAGGGTTTGGTTAATGTTAACGTTAGGTTATAGTTAACGTTAAGGGTTTGGTCCAGGTTAGGGTTCGGTTATAGTTAAGTTTAAGGTTAAGGTTACAGGTTGAATTTACCCTTAACTTTACCTTAACCTTAAATTAACCTTAACCTTAACCTTTACCTTTACCCTAACATTAACCTTAACCTAATCCTTATCTTAACCTTAACCTATCCCTAACCTTAACATTAACCTTAACCTAACCTTAACCTTATTTTTATCTTAACCTTAACCTAACCTTAACCTTAACCCTAACCTTAACCTTAACATGAAATTTTACCCTAACCTTACCATTAACCTGAACCTTCACTATAACCTAACCTTAACCTTGACCTTAACCTTAACCTTAACCTGACTAAACCCGTAACGTTCACCTTAACCTTAACCTAACCTTAACATTAACCTTAAGCTTGAACTTACCTTAACTATAACCCTAACCTTCACCTTAACCTAACCTTAACCTTAACCTTAACCTTAACCTTACCTTAACACTAACCTTAACCTTAAACTAACCTTAACCTAACCTAACCTGAACCTTAACCTAACCCTAATGTTAACCCTAACCTTATCCTTAACCTTACCATTAACCTTAACCATAATCTTAACCTTAGGTTAAGTTTAAGGTTAAGTTAAGGGTAAAGTCAAGATTAAGGTTTGGTTAAGGTTAAGATTAGGTTAAGGGTAAAGTTAATGTTAAGGTTAATGTTAAATGTTTGGTCAAGGTTAAGGATTAGGTTAAGGTTAAGGTTAGTTTAAGGGTAAATTAAAGGTTAAGGTAAAGTTAAGGTTAAGGTTAGTTAAGGTTAAGGTCAAGGTTAGGGATAGGTTATAGTTAATGTCAAGGTTAAGGTTAAAGGTAAGGTTATAGTTAGGTTAAATTTAAAGTTAGGTTAAGGTTAAGGTTAGGTTAAGATTATGGTTAAGGTTAACGTTAGGTTAAGGTTAGAGTTATGGTTAAGGTTAAGGTTAAGGGTTTTGTTAAGGTTAGGGTTAGCTTTTAGTTAAGGTTAAGATTAAGGTTAAGGTTGCAAGGTTAAGGTTTAGGTTAAGGTTACGGGTTTAGTCAGGTTAAGGTTAAGGTTAAGGGTTTGTTCAAGGTTAGGGTTAGGTTATAGTTAATTTCAAGGTTAAGGTTAAGGGCCAGGCTATAGTTAGGTTAAGGTTAAGGTTAGGATAATGTTAAGATAAGGTTAACATTAAGGGTTTAGTCAGGGTTAGTGTTAGGTTATAGTTAAGGTTAAGGTTAAGGTTAGATTAAGTTAAGCTTAAGGTCAAGGTTAAGGGTAAGGTTAAGCTTAGGTTAAGGTTAAGAGTAGTTTAAGGGTATAGTTAAGCTTCAGGTTAGGCTAAGGGTAAATTTAAGTTTATGGTTAAGGTTTGGGTTAGGGATAAGGTTAGGGTTTTGTCAAGGTTAGGGTTAGGTTATAGTTAAGGTTAAGTTTAAGGTTGAGGTTAAGGTTAAGGTTAAGATTAAGGGTAAGGTCAAGGATAAGGTTACGGGTCTTAACCTTAACCTTCATTATAACCTAAACTTAACCTTAACCTTAACCTAAAGTTAACCATAACCTTAACCTTATCCTTGACCTTAACCTTGACCTTAACCTTAACCTAACCTTAACCTTGACCTTAACCTTAACCTAATCTTAACCATAACCTTGACCTTAACCCTAACCTTAATCTTAGCCTTAACCTTAACCTAACATTAACCTTGAATTTAACTATAATGTAACCCTAACCTTGACCAAACCCTTGACCTTAACGTTAACCTGACTAAACCAACCTATAACCTTAAACTTAAACTTTACCCTTAACCCTAACCTTACCCTTAACATTAACCTTAACTTGAGGTTAAGATTATGGTTAAGCTTAAGGTTAAGGATAAGTTAAGGCTAAGGGTAAGGTTAAGATTAAGGTTATGGGTTTAGCTAGGTTAAGGTTAAGGTTAAGGGTTTGGTCAAGGTTAGGGTTAGGTTATAGTTAAGGTCAAGGTTAAGGTTAGGTTAAGGTTATGGTTAAGGTTAATGTTAAGCTTAGGTAAAGGTTAAGGTAAGGTTAAGGGTAAAGTCAAGGTTAAGGTTAGGATAAGGTTAAGATTAGGTTAAGGGTAAAGTTGAGGTTAAGGTTAGGTTAAGGTTAAGGTTAGTTTAAGGTTAAGTTCAATGTTAAGGTTAGGTTAAGGTGAAGGTGAAGGTTAAGGTCAAGGATAAGGTTAAGGTTATGGTTCAGTTTAGGTTAAGGTTAAGGTTAGGTTATAATGAAGGTTAAGGTTAAGACCCGTAACCTTATCCTTGACCTTTCCCTTAATCTTAACCTTAACCTTAAGGTTAGGTTAAGGTTAAGGTTAAGGTTAGGTTAAGGTTAAGGTTATGGTTAGGGTAAGGTGAAGGTTGGTTTAAGGGTAAAGTTAAGGTTAAGGTTATGGTTAAGTTTAGGTTAAGGTTAAGGTTAAGGTTTGGGTTAGGGTTAAGGTTAGGGGAAGGTTAAGGTTAAGGTTTGACTTTACCCTTAACCTAATCATAAGCTTAAGCTTAATCTTAATCTTATATTACCCTTAACCTTAACTTAACGTTAACCTTAACCTTGACCTAACCGTAACCTTCACCTTCACCTTACCATAATCTTAACCTTAACCTTAACCATAACCTTAAACTTTACTTTACCCTTGACCTAACATTAACCTTAACCTTAACCTAACCCTAACCTTGAGCAAACCCTTAACCTTAACCTTAACCTGACTAAACCCATAACCTTAAACTTAACCTTACTCTTAACCTTCACCTTAACCTTAACTTTACTCTTAACCTAACCTTAACCTAAACTTAACTATAACCTAACCATAACATTGAAGAAACCCTTAACCTTAACATTAACCTTAACCTTAGCCTTATTTTAACCTTAACCTTAATTTAACCTAACCTTAACTTTACCCTTAACCTAACCTTAAGCTTAGCCTTAATTTGATCCTTAACTTTATCTTAACCTTAACCTAACCTTGACCTTAACCTTAACCTTAACTAAAACCTTCCCCTAACCTTAACCCTAACCTTAATCTTAACTTTACCCTTAACCTAATATTAACCTTAACTATAGCCTAACCCTAACCTTGACCAAACCCTTAACCTTAACTTGACTAAACCTATAACCTTAACCTTAACCTAACCCTAACTTTAACCTTGATTTTACCTTTACCTAACCCTAACCTTGACCTTGACTTTATCTTAATCCCTTAACCTTAACATTCACCTTAACCTTAACTTTACCCTTAACTTAAATTTAACCTAACCTTAACTATAACCTAACCCTAACCTTGACCAAACCCTGAACCTTAACCTTAACTATAACCTAACCCTAACCTTGACCAAACCCTTGACCTTAACCTTATCCTTAACCTTAACTATAACCTAACCTTAAATTTTCCCTTAACCTTACCTTAACCATAACCTTAACCTAACCTTAAGCTTAACCTTACCCATAAACTTATCTTAACATTACGTTAACCATACCCTTAAACTTGTCCTTAACTATAACCTAACCCTAATCTTAACCTTAACCTAACCCTAACCTTAGGCTAACCTTAACCTTAACCTTAACCTAACCATAACCTTAACCCTAACCTTAACCTTAACCTTAACCTTCCCCTAACCTTAACCCTAACCTTAACCTTAACTATAACCTAACCCTATCCTTGACCAAACCTTAACCTTAAGGTTAAGGGTTAAGGTTAAATTTAAGGTTAAGGTTAAGGTTAGGCTTAAGGTTAGGGGAAGGTTAAGGTTATTGTTAAGGTGAAGGTTAAGGTTAGGAGAAGGTTAAGGTTAAATTCAAGGTCAAGGGTAAACTTAAGGTTAAGGGTTAAGGTTAAGGTTAAGGTTAAGGGTTAAGGTTAGGTTAAGGTTAAGGTTAAGGTTAGGGTAAGGGTAAAGATAAGGTTAAGGTTTTGTTAGGTCCCTATATTACTAGTATAGTCCCTTATTGTTGTTATTGTAACCCCCTTATTGTTATTATTGTACCCTTGTAACCCCCATTTTGTTATTATTGTGCCCTTAAATTATTATTGTTAGGTCAGCTAGGATTACATTGTGGCCCACTAGGATTACATTATGGCCCCATGGACTCCCATATATAGAAAGGAGGTTTTGTAAATTGTATCATCCAAGAATTGTTCATTTATGTAATGTATTGGAGGTTTCCCCCTCGAAGTGGCTCATTTATAAGGCGTTTATATCTCTTTTCTTCTATTTTTGGAGCTGGTTACACAACATTTGGTATCAGAGCTTTGGATTCTAGGGTTTCGCTGCTCCAAACAGGTCATCGTGGCATTTTCGCTATAAATTTTATTCTACGACGTTTCAGAATCTGAAATTTTTAGGGTGCGAAGACGCAATCCTGTGGAAGCTTGTCTAAACATGTCAGAGCTTGGTTCGCAATATTTTCGGAGATATGATATGTGGAATTTAGGTCTTTTTTCAGGCTCCTAAACGGTTCATCGTGGAATTTGCGCTATAAATTTTTTTATACAAAGGTTAAGAATCTAAAATTCATATGGTACAAAGCTGAAATCTTGAGGAAATTCGTCAAAACAATTCAGAGCTTGGTTCGCAATATTTTTGGAGATATGATATGTGGAAGGTAGTGATTTTTCAGGCTCCTGAATTTCATCTCAAAGAGGTGATCGTGGGAAAATTTCAATAAATATCTCTCTCGGCATTAGATTGGAGTGCTATAAAAAGTGGTTGCAAGTACACAGACTGTAGTTTCTTGGATATCAATTTTAGAAACAAAGGATGAAACAGTGACACGTGGCAATTCGTACAAGTTCTCTCTACTGAACTAGTCCATAATTAGGTCATTGTCGAAGATTGGACACAACTTTGTCTTGGAGAATCCAAATTAGGTCAGATCTATGGCATTCGAAAGATAATTCAGAGGGCTAAGTTGGTACCAAAATTAAAATATTGAAGTTCTGGAATCATAGAGATAATCCAATTTCAATATCGAGCTCCTCAAAAGTAAGAAGAAGGTGTGTATTTTTTTTTCTGAATTGCATAAGTCTTGTTTGAAGAATCAATTTGAATTGATTCCAAGGGCATATTGTAGAATAGATATCAGTATTTGGTTCTAAAAGATGCCTTGTAAAAATAATTCAACACCCATTAAGCCTTCAGAAGGGTCTACTATGACTCATGAAGATGAAGAATTGCAACATGATCTATCAAAATTACAAGGGCAAGTGCAACAAATTTCACTCTCGCAAAGAGCAACAAAAAATGAAATGGAAGTTTTGAAGAAAGGCATGGAAGAGAAGATGGATGGTTTGAAGAAAGGTGTGGAAGCTAAGATGGATGGCATGGAAGCTAAGATGGATGGCATGGAAGCTGGCATGGAAGCTAAGATGGAAAACATGAAGAATGATCTAAAAACAGACATTGAAGGTTTGACAAAGTTGATACAAGAAATGTTTCCTAATGGTGAAAAGATAGTAGAAGAACCTCATGATGAGAACAAAATCAATGTTAATTGTGATTTGATAAACTCTAATGTTGGTGGGAAGAACCACCATATTCCAAAAATGGATATGAGGAAGTTTGATGGAAAGGATCCTGTAACATGGATACTACAGATGGAGCAATATTTTGATCTCCATAATGTGCAAAACACATAAAAGGTACGCATTGCAACTTTACATTTAGAAAAAAATACATTTGTATGGTATCAATGGCTTTGCTCCCGTAAAAAAATTGTCACTTGGTCAATTTTTACGGAGGAAATGATAGCACATTATGAGGATACAAAGAGCAACACCTTCTTTAGCAAATTGATAAATCTCAAACAAAAGGGTTTAGTGGGGCAGCACATTGAGGAATTCCAAAAATTGAATATAAGGGTAACTGATATTCCAAAGGAACACAAGATTGATCTCTTCATAGGCACTTTAAGGGATAACATACAACATGAAGTTCGTGTTCTGGAACCTGATTTATTGGAGAAGGCATTCAAGTTGGCAAGAAAAGTTGAATGTAAAATTATGGCGACATGGAAGCCTACCACTCAATTCTAGAAAGAAGGAAGTGTTGCTACACCTAGATTTCCACAACCTACAAGGTTGACACCACAACAATTGGAATAAAAAAGAGCAAAAGGGCTTTGCTACAGTTGTGATAGCAAATACAATAAAGGGCATAAGTGTGTTGAGAAGAAATTATTGTACATAGATTGTGAAGAGGAAGAAGAAAATGAACAAGAAGAGGATATACACCTGGAACCAACCCTAGAAGAGGAAGAAATGAATCCGACCATATTGTGTAATGCACTGGCAGGAATTACCACTCCTCAAACTCTCAAGATACAAGGACAAATCAAGAAGAAAAAGGTAATAGTGTTGATTGATTCAGGTATCACCCATAATTTTATTCATTGTAAGGTAGCCAAGGAATTAAATTGTTTCCTATACCCAGCACCAGAATGTCAAGTGATGGTTGCAAATGGAGGAACTATAAATTTCTCTGGAAAATTCCATAATATCAAGCTAACCATGGGGGAATATGTATTGACTAGTCAAATTCTTTCCATTCCTATGGGAGGTTCTGATGTTGTACTAGGAGTACAATGGTTACAATCTTTGGGGACGATAGCTTTTAATTTTCAAGAAATTTTCAAGAAATTTTTTTTAGAAGGAAAGGAAGTCGAATTACGAGGTATTGAAGGGAATCGGGGAAGGATAATAAGCTCTAATGTCATGAAAAAGCTTCTAAAGAAAGAACAACGAGGCGTAATTGCACAATTATGCTCACTAGAAGTTTCGACATCAAAATCATCTATTTCTGCAGATCTCCAACAAGCCTTGGACAATCATTCCAAGGTGTTTGAAACTCCCAAAGGACTCCCACCTATTCGTGATCATGATCATGCGATTCATTTGATTCCAGGAAGTGTTCCTCCAAACATCAAGCCTTATAGATATCCTTACTTCAACCTAGTCAAAGTTCTTTTTGTGCTCCTGTAGTATTGGTACAGAAGAAGGATGGATCATGGCGAAGGTGTCCAGATTATAGGGAGCTCAATAAGCTCACCATTGAAGAAAAATTCCCCATTCCTGTGATTGATGAATTATTGGATGAATTACATGGAGCAATTTATTTTACCAATTTGGATCTTCGTTCAGGATATCATCAAATTAGAATGAAGACTGAATATATTCCAAAAACAACATTTCGAACTCATGAGGGTCATTATGAATTTTGGTCATGCCTTTTGGCCTTACCAATGCACCTTCTACATTTCAAGGGTTGATGAATTCCATTTTCAAACCCTTCCTTAGAAAATTTGTGCTAGTATTTTTTGATGATATACTAATCTACAATAGGTCTTGGAAGGATCATGTTGAACATGTTGACGGGGTGCTCAAACTATTGCAGGAGAAACAATTATATGCAAAAAATCCAAATGTTTCTTTGGAGTACAAGAGGTGGAATATCTGGGTCATATTGTATCTCACGAGGGTGTTAAAGTAGACCCTAACAAAATTAAAGCCATTAAGAAATGGAAAGTCCCCACAACCATAAAGAAGTTGCGAGGATTTCTCGGGTTAACGGGGTATTATCACAAGTTTGTTAAGAATTATGGGAGAATAGCAGCACCTCTAACAACATTATTGAAGAAAGATGCATTTTCATGGACTCCTGAAGTAACTAAGGCCTTTGAACATCTTAAAGAGGCAATGTGCCTAGCACCGGTCTTAGCTACGCCAGACTTCACAAAAACATTTATTGTGGAATGTGATGCCTTAGGAAATGGAATTGGTGCGGTTTTAATGCAGGAAGGAATAACCATTTCTTTTGAAAGTCATCCAATCAAAGGAAAGTATTTACATAAACCTATTTATGAGAAGGAAATGTTAGCAATACTGCATGCACTAAATAAATGGCGAACTTACCTAATGGGGAGACACTTCAAGGTAAAAAATGATCATGATATTCTTAAACACTTTTTGGAGCAAAGACTATCTTTAGAAGAGTAGCAAAAATGGGTCACAAAGATGTTGGGTTATGACTTTGAAATAATCTACAAAAAGGGAAAGCTTAATGTTGTTGCAGATGCACTCTCAAGAAAGAATGAAGAGGTGGAAGAATTGCTTTGTGCCATTTCTATTATCCAACCAGATTGGATAACTGAAGCAAGAGATGAATGGAAGAAGGAAAAAGATGTATGGACACTCATTCAAAAGTTGTAGCAAGATCCTAGTACATCTGATACATTTAGTTGGAAAAATAATTCCTTATGGTACAAAGATCGCTTATATCTTTGTAATAATTCCCAACTAAAACAAAATATTCTTATGGAATTGCACACTTCTCCTTTAGGAGGACACTCAGGATTTTTAAAAACTTACCACAGGGTGAAGAAAGATTTTTTTTGGGATGGCCTTAAATCTGATATTCAAAAGTTTGTGGCGGAATGTTTGGTTTCCCAGCAGAATAAAGTGGAAACAATTAAGACCCAAGGACTTCTACAACCTTTATCCATTCCAAGTCAACGTTGGGAGGAGATTTCAATGGATTTTATCATAGGTTTACCTAAGTCTAAAGGAAAGAGTGTCATCATGGTGGTACTTGATGGACTTACCAATTATGCACACTTTTGTGCATTATCTCATCCATTTAAGGCAAGTACAGTTGCTACTACATTTATGGATAGAATTCAAAAGCTACATGGAATTCCAAGGGTCATTGTGAGCAACAGAGATCTTATTTTTACTGGAAATTTTTGGACGAAGTTATTTTCTTGTTTGGGTACTCAATTAGCTCATAGCTCATCTTATCATCCTCAATCTGATGGTCAAATAGAGATAGTAAATAAATGTTTGGAAGGATATCTTCGTTGCTTTGTATTCGATAAACAAACACAATGGGTCAAGTGGTTACCTCTCGCTGAATGGTGGTATAACACTTGCTTCCATATTGTAGAAAAAATGACCCCATTTATGGCACTTTATGGATATCATCCACCATCCATCACATCATCTTTAAGGGAAAATTCGAAGGTTCAAGAAGTGGAAGATCACATCGAGCATCAACAAGAAGTTCTCCAACTCTTAAAGGATAACCTGAATTTGGCACAAAATCGAATGAAAAAACAGGCAGATCAACATCGCAGCGAGAGAATTTTTAATGTAGGAGATTGGGTATTTTTACGGCTACAACCATACAAACAAATTTCCCTCAAGAAAGCTAAGAAGGATAATAAATTATCGCCAAAGTACTATGGTCCTTACAATTTGTTGCAAAAGATTGGTACTATGGCATACAAATTGGAGTTTCCTACTTCTTCACGAGTACATCCAGTTTTCCATGTTTCATGCTTAAAGAAGGTTATAGGTGAAAATATTCCAGTTCAAACAATATTGCCAGAACTTGATGAGGAAGGAAAAATCATATTGGAACCTGAAGCGGTCATGGAAACAAGAACTCGACAACTAAGAAATCGATCAATTTCAGAGTATCTCATCAAGTGGAAGAACTTACCCACTGAAGATTCTACATGGGAGGATGAGAATTTTATACAGAAGCACCCAGAGCTACTCAAGCGTTGAGGACAACATTTTTTTGAAGGAGAGGGGCATGTTAGGTCCCTATATTACTAGTATAGTCCCTTATTGTTGTTAGTGTAACCCCCTTATTGTTATTATTGTACCCTTGTAACCCCTATTTTGTTATTATTGTGCCCTTAAATTATTATTGTTAGGTTGGCTAGGATTACATTGTGGCCCACTAGGATTACATTATGGCCCCATGGACTCCTATATATAGAAGGGAGGTTTTGTAAATTGTATCATCGAAGAATTGTTCATTTATGTAATGTATTGGAGGTTGCCCCCTCGAAGTGGCTCATTTATAAGGCGTTTATATCTCTTTTCTTCTATTTTTGGAGCTGGTTACACAACAGGTTTAGTCAAGGTTAGGGTTAGGTTATAGTTAAGTTTAAGATAAGGTTAAGGTTAAGGTTAGGGTTAGGTTATAGTTAAGGTTAGGGTAAAGGCAAGGTTAAGGTTAATGTTAACTTCAAGGTTAAGGGTAAGGTTAAGGTTAGGTTAACGTTATGATTATGGGAAGGATGAGGTTCAGGTTATGGGTTAAGTTAGGTTAAGGTTAAGATTACCCTTAACCTAAACTTACCCTTAACCTAACATTAATATTAACTTTAACTTTAGCCTAACCTTAAGGGTTTAGTTAGGTTAAAGTTAAGGTTAGGAAAAGGTTAAGATAAGGTTAGGTTAAGGGTAAAGTAAAGGTTAAGGTAAATTTAAGGTTAAGGTTAAGGTCATGTTTAAGGTTAAGGTTAGGGTTAAGGTTAAGGTTAGGGTTAGGGTTAGGTTAACGTTAAGGTCAAGGTTAGGGTTAAGGTTAGGGTTAGGGTTAGGTTAACGTTAAGGTCAAGGTTAGGGTTAAGGTTAGGTTAGGTTATAGTTAAGGTCAAGGTTAAGGTTAAGGTTAAAGTTAATTTTGTGTAACCAGCTCCAAAAATAGAAAAAAAGAGAGATCAACGCTTAGAAATAAGCCACTTCAAGGGGGCAACCTACAATACATTACATAAATGAACAATTCTTGGATGATACAATTTACAAAATCTCCTATCTATATATAGGAGTCCACGGGGCCATAATGTAGTCCTAGTGGGCCACAATGTAATCCTAGCCGACCTAACAATAATAATTTAAGGGCACAATAATAACAAAATGGGGGTTACAAGGGTACAATAATAACAATAAGGGGGTTACACTAACAACAATAAGGGGCTATACTAGTAATATAGGGACCTAACAGTTAAGGTTAAGGGTGAAGGTTATGGTTACGAGTCTTAACATTAACCTTACCCTTAACCTTTACTATAACCTACCCTTAGCATTAACTTTTACCTAACCTTAACCATAACCTTGATCTAACCTTAACCTTACCATAACCTAACTTTAACCTTAGGTTAAGTTTCAGGTTAAGGTTAGGTTAGGTTAAGGGTTTAGGTTAAACTTAAGGTAAAGGGTAAGATAAGGTTAAGTTAAGGTTATGGTTAAGGTTAAGGTTAGGGTTAAGGTTAATGTTAAGGTGAATGTTTAGGTTAATGTTACAGTTAAGGTTAAGGTTAAGGTTAAGGTCAAGGTCAAGGTTAAGGTTAGGTTAAGGTTAATGTTACGTTAAGGTTAAGATAAGGTTAAGTCAAGGTTATGTTTGACCTTAACCTTAACCTTAACCTAATATTAACCTTAACATTAACCTAACCTTAACCTTAAATTTAACCTTAGTAAACCCGTAACCTTAATCTTAACCTAACCTTAACCTTAACCTTAGTAAACCCGTAACCTTAACCTTAACCTAACCTTAACCTTAAATTTAACCTTAGTAAACCCGTAACCTTAACCTTAACCTTAACCTTAGGGTTAGGTTAGGTTATAGTTAAGGTTAAGGTTGAGGTTAAGGTTGAGGTTAAGGGTAAGGTTAAGGTTAAGATTATGTTAAGGGTAAAGTCAAGGTTAAGGTTAAGGTTTGGGTTTAGTTAGGTTAAGGTTAAGGATTAACCTTAAATTTAACCTTAACCTAAACCTTCCCATAACCATAACCTTAACCTTGACTTTACCCTTAACGTAACCTTAAGGGTAAAGGTTTAGGTTAACGTTAAGGGTCAGGTTAAGGTTACAAGTTTATTCAGGTTAAGATTAAGGTTAGGTTAAGATTAAGGGTAAAGTTAAGGTCAATGTTAGGGTTCGGTTATAGTTAAGGTCAAGGTTATGTTAAGGTAAAGTTAAATCTAAGGTTAAGTTCAAGGTCAATGTTAAATTTAAGTTAGGTTAAGGTAAGTTTAAGGTTAGGTTAAGGTTAAGGTTAGTTTAAGGGTAAAGTCAAGGTTAAGGTTAGGTTAAGGTTAAGATTAGGAAATGGTTAAGGTTAAGGTTAGGGTTGAGGTTATAGTTAAGGTCAAGGTTAGGGTTAGGTTATAGGTAAAGTTAAGGGCAAGGTTAAGCTTAGGGTTGGTTGATAGTTAAGGTTAAGGTGAAGGTGAAGGTTATGGTTAAGGTCAAGGTTAAGGTTAAGTATAGGTTAAGGTTAAGGTTAATGTTAAGGTTTTGGTCAAGGTTAAGGTTAAATTATAGGTAAGGTCAAGGTTAAGGTTAAGGGTAAGGTTATAGCCTAGCCATAACCTTGACCAAATGCTTAAATTAAACCTTAACCTAACTAAACCCGTAAAACCTAACCGTAACCTTGACCAAACCCTTAACCTCAACCTTAACTTGACTAAACCTGTAACCTTAAATTTAACCTAAATTTAACCTTAACCTTAACCTTACCCTTAACCTTATCTTAACCTTAACCTAACGTTAACCTTAACTTTACCCTTAACCTAACCTTAACCTTAACTATAAACTAACCCTACCTTAACCTCATTAAACTTGTAACCTTGACCTTAACCTTACCATTAACCTTCACCTTAACCTTAAATTTACCCTTAACCTAACCTAAACCTTGACCTTAACCTTAACCTGACTAAACCAGTAACCTTAACCTTAACCTTACCCTTAACCTTAACTTATCCTTAACTTTAACCTTAACAATAATCTTAACCTCAAGTTAACGTTAAGGTTAAGGTTAAGGTTAGGTTAAGGTTACAGGTTTATTCAGGTTAAGGTTAAGGTTACGGTTAAGGTTAAAGTCAAGGTTAAGTGTTTGGTTAAGGTTAAGGTTATTTTAAGTTAAGGTTAAGGTTATGTTCAGGGTAAAGTTAAGGTTAAGGTTAGGGTTAAGGTTAGAGTTAAGGTTAGGGGATGGTTAAGGCTAGGTTAAGGTTAAGGTTAAGGTTAAGGTTAGGTTAAGGTGAGGGTTAGGTTATAGTTAAGGTTAAGGTTAGTTTAAGGGTAAGATAAGGTTAAGGTTAAGGTTAAGGTTAAGGCGAAGGTCAAGGTTAAGGTCAAGGTTAAGGCCAAGGTTAAGGGTAAAGTTAAGGTCAAGGTTAGGGTTAGGTTATATTTAAGGTTAAGGTTAGGTTAAGGGTTAAGTCAAGCTTAAGGTTAAGGTGAAGGTTAAGGGTAAGGTTAAGGTTAATGGTTATAGGTTTAGTCAAGTTAAGGTTAAGGTTAAGATGAAGGTTAAAGGGAATGTTAAGGATAAGGTTAAGGTTAAGGTAAAGGGTTTGGTCAAGGTTAGGGTTAGGTGTAAGCTTATGGTAAGGTTAGGGTTAAGGTTAGGGGAAGGTTAAGGTTAAAGTTAGGTTAAGTCAAGGTTAAGGTTAAGGTAAGGTTATGGATAAGGTTAAGGTTATGGGTTTAGTCATGTTAAGGTTAAGGTTAAGGGTTTGGTCAAGGTTAGGGTTAGGTTATAGTTAAGGTTAAGGTTAGGTTAAGGGTAAAGTTAAGGTTAAGGGTTTGGTCAAGGTTAGGGTTAAGTTATAGTTAAGGTTAAGGTTAAGGTGAAGGTTAGGGTTAAGGTTTAGGTTAAGGTTAAGGTTAAGAATTTGGTCAAGGTTAGGGTAAAGGTTCAAGTTAAGGTTAAGGTTAAAAATATGGTTAAGGTTAGGGTTAAGGTTAAGGTTAAGGTTAAGGGGGTAAGGTGAAGGTTAAGGCTTAAGGTTAGGGTTAAGGTTAGGGGAAGGTTAAGCTTAAGGTTATGTTTAAGGTTAAGGTTTTGGTCAAGGTTAGGGTTAGATTATAGTTAAGGCTAAGGTTAAGGTTAAGGTTACATGTTTAGTGAGGTTAAGGTTAAGGTTAAGCTTTTGGTCAAGATTAAGGTTAAGGGTTTGCTCAAGGTTAGGGTTACGTTATAGTTAAGGTTAAGGTTAAGGTTAAGGGTAAGGTTAAGGTTAAGGTTAAGGGTTTGAACCTTTACCCTAACGTTAACCTTAACCAAACCCTTAAG
This sequence comes from Pinus albicaulis, assembly GCA_034641835.2. Lineage (NCBI taxonomy): Eukaryota > Viridiplantae > Streptophyta > Pinopsida > Pinales > Pinaceae > Pinus > Pinus albicaulis. The sequence goes on along the minus strand of JAXQQM020085036.1, from coordinate 228,689 downwards.
CTTGATGAAACCCTTAAAGTTAACCTTGAACTTGATCTTAACCTTAACCTTCCCATAACCATAAACTTAACCTTAAACTAACCTTAACCTTAACCTTAACCTTACCCTAACCTTAAATATAACCTAACCCCAACCTTACCCTAACCATAACCTTAACTATAACATAACCCTAACCTTAACTTTACCCTTAACCTAACATTAACCTTGACCTTGACATTGACCTTAACCGTAACTTTAACCTTGAACTTAACTTTAAATTTAACCATAACCTAACCTAACCTTGGCCTTAACTATAACCTAACCCTAATCTTGACCAAACCCTTAACCTTAAACTTAACCTTAACCTTAACCTAACCTTAACCTTAACCTTAACCTTAACCTTCCCATAACCATAACCTTAACCTTAACCCTAACCTTCACCTTAACTTTAACCTTTACTTTACCCTCAAACTAACCTTAACCTAACCTTAACCTTAACCTTAACGTTCCCATAACCATAACCTTAACCTTGACTTTTCCCTTAAACTAACCTTAACATTAACCATAACATAACCCTAACCTTGACTAAACCTTAACCTCAGCCTTAACCTTAACTTAATCTTAACCTTAACATTAACCTTCCCCTAACCTTAACCCTAACCTTAACCTTAACCTTAACCTTCCCCTAACCATAACATTAACCTTAACCTTCCCATAACCATAACCTTAACCTTAACCTTGACCTTACCCTTGACCTTGACCTTGACCTTGACCTTGACCTTGACCTTAACCTTAACCTTACCCTTAAACTTATCTTAACCTTAACCTAATCTTAACCTTAACGTTACACTTAACATTACCTTAACCATAACCTTAACCTAACCTTAACCTTAACCTAAGTTAACATTTACCTTGACCTAACTTTAACCTTGACCTTGACCTTAACCTAACCTTATCTTAACCTAAGTTAACCTTGACCTTGACCTTAACTTTAACTTTACCCTAACCTTTAGGGTTTACCCAGGTTAAGGTTAAAGTTAGGTTAAGGGTAAAGTCAAGGTTAAGGTAAAGTTAAGGTTAAGGTCAGGTTAAGGTTAAGATTAGGTTAAGGGTAAAATTCAAGGTTAAGGTTAAGGTTATGGTTAAGGTTAAGGTAACGGTAAGATTGAGGGTAAAGTTAAGGTTATGCTTAAAGCTAAGGTTAGGTTAAGGTTAAGGTTAAGGTTAGGTTAAGGGTGACATAAGGTTAAGGTTAAGGTTAAGGTTAAGGTTAGGTTAAGGTCAAGCTCAAGGTTAAGGTTAAGGTTAAGGTTAAGGTCAAGGTTAACGGTAAAGTTAAGGTCAAGGTTAGGGTTAGGTTATCGTTAAGGTTAATTTAGGTTAATTGTAAAGTCAAGGTTAAGGTTAAGGTGAATTTTAAGGGTAAGGTTAGGATTTAGGGTTACAGGTTTAGTTAGGTTAAAGTTAAGGCTAAGGCTAAGGCTAAGGCTAAAGTTAAGGTTAAGGTTAAGGTCAAGGTCAAGCTTAAGCTTAAGCTTAAGTTAGGTTAAGGGTAAGCTTATAGTTAGGTTAAGGTTAAGGTTAAGGTTAGGTTAAGGTTAAGGTTAAAGTTACGAGCTTAGTCAGGTGAAGGTTAAGGTTAAGGTTAAGGTTAAGGGTTTGGTCAAGGTTAACATTAAGGTTAAAAATAGGTTAAGGTCGAGGTTAAGGTTGAGGTTAAGGTCAAGGTTTAGGGTAAAGTTAAGGTCAAGGTTAGGGTTAGGTTATAGTTAAGGTTAAGATTAGGTTAAGGAAAAATTCAAGACCTTAACCTTAACCTAACCCTTTAGGTTAAGTAAGGTTAAAGTAAGGTTAAGGTTACGTTAAGGGTTTAGTAAGGTTAAAGTTAAGGTTAAGGTTACGTTAAGGGTAAAGTCAAGGTTAAGGTTAGATTAAGGGTAAGGTTAAGGTTAGGTTAAGGTCAGGTTAAGGTTAAGGTTAAGGGTTTGGGAAGGTTAAGGTTAAGGTAATGTTAAGATAAGGTTAAGGGTAAGGTTACGGTTAAGGTTAGGTTAAGGTTATGGTTAAGGTAAGGTTAGGTTAGGGGTTAAGTTTAAGATTAGGTAAGGTTAAGGTTAACGGTAAGGTTAAATTAACATTACCCTTAAGGTTAAGGTTACATTAAGGGTAAAGTCAAGGTTACGGTTAGGTTAAAGTTAAGAGAAGGTTAAGGTTAAGGTTAAGGGTAAAGTTAATGTTAAGGTTAAGGTTATGGTTATGGGAAGGTTAAGGTTAAGGTTACGTTGAGGGTAAAGTCAAGGTTAAGGTTAGGTTAAGGTTAAGGTTAAGGTGAAGGTTATGGGAAGGTTAAGGTTAAGATAAGGTTAAGGTTAGGTTAGGTTAAGGGTTTGGTTAAGGTCAAGGTTAAGGTTAGGTTAAGGGTAAGGTTAAGGTTATGGGTAAAGTTAAGGTTAAGGTTAGGGTAATATTAGGGTAAGGTTAAGGTTAAGGTTAGGTTAAGGTTAAGGTTAAGGTTAGGGTAAGGTTAAGGTTAAAGTTAGGTTAATGTAAAGGTTATGGGAAGGTTAGGTTAAGGTTAAGGTCAAGGTTAGGTTATAGTTAAGGCCATAGTTAAGGTTAGGTTATAGTGAAGTTTAAGGTTAAGGTTAAGGGTGAAGGTTAAGGGCAAAGTTAACTTGACCTTAACTTGACCCTTAACCATAACCTTAACCTTAACTACAGCCTAAACCTAACCATGAACTTAACCTTACCTTTAACCTAACTTAATCTTAACCTTGACCTTGACCTTAACCTTAACCGTAACATTAACTTTACCCGTAACCTTAACTTTAACTTTACCCTTAACCTTAACTTTACGCTTAACCTAACCTTAACCTTAACCTTACCCTTAACCTTATATTAACCTTAACCTTAACCTTACCCTTAACCTTCACCTTCACCTTAACTTTATCCTTAACATTTACTTTACACTTAACCTAACCTTAACCTAACTAAACCTGTAACCTTAACCTTCCCATAACCTTAACCTTAACCTTAGCTATAACGTAACCTTAACCTTGACCTTAACTATAACCTAACCCTCACCTTGACCAAACCCTTAACATTAACCTTAACATTGACCTTAACCTTAACCTTAACCTTACGCTTAACCTTACTCTTAACCTTAAACTTAACCCTGACCTTAACTATAACCTAACCCTAACCTTAACCTAACTTTAACCCTGACCAAACCCTTAATTTAACCTTAACCTTGACTTTACTGTAATGTAACCTTAACCTTGACCTTGATCTTACCCTTAACATTAACCCTAACCTTAACCTTAACCTGACTAAACCCGTAACCTTAAACTTAACCTTGACCTTAACTATAACCTAACCCTAACCTAACCCTAACCTTAAGGTTAATTTTAGGTTATAGTGAAGGTTAAGGGTAAGGTCAAGGTTAAGGGTAAAGTTAAGGTTAAGGTTAAGGTTAGGTTAAGGGTAAAGTTAAGGTTAGGGTTAGGTTAAGATTAAGGTTAAGATTATGTTTAGGCTAAGGTTAAGGTTAATGTTAGGTTTAAGGTTAAGGTGAAGGTTAAGGGTAAGGATAAGGTTAAGGTTAAGGTTAATTTAAGGGTAAATTCAAGGTTAAGGTTAAGGTTAATGTTAAGGTTAAGGTTAAGGTTAAGGTTAAGGTTAATGTTAAGGGTAAAGGTTAAGGTTAATGTTAGGTTTAAGGTTAAGGTGAAGGTTAAGGGTAAGGATAAGGTTAAGGTTAAGGTTAATTTAAGGGTAAATTCAAGGTTAAGGTTAAGGTTAATGTTAAGGTTAAGGTTAAGGTTAAGGTTAAGGTTAATGTTAAGGGTAAGGTTAAGGTGAAGGTTAAGGTTCCGTTAATAGTAAAGTAAAGGTTAAGGTTACGTTAAGAGTTTGGTTAAGGTTAAGGTTAGGTTATAGTTAAGGTCAAGGTTAATGTTAGGTTACGTTTAAGGTTAGGGTTAGGTTATATTTAAGGTCAAGGTTAGGTAAAGGTTAAGGTTAAGGGTTAAGATCAAGGTTAGGGTTAACGTTAAGGTTAAGATTAGGTTAAGGGTAAGGTCAAGGTAAGGTTAAGGTTAAGGTTAATGGTTAGGTTAAGGTTAAGGTTACATTAAGGGTAAAGCCAAGGTTAAGGTTAGGTTAGGGTTAATATAAGGTCGGGGTAAGGTTAGGGTAAAGGTTCAGGCTAAGGTTGTTAAGCCCCTATGTTAATAGTGTAGCCCCTTATTATGTTAGTGCAGCCCCCCTTATTGTTATTATTGTACCCCTGTAACCCCCATATTGTTATTATTGTGCCCTTAAATTATTATTGTTAGTTCGGCTAGGATTACATTGTGGTCCCACTAGGATTATATTGTGGCCCCATGGACTCCTATATATAGAAGGAGGTTATTTTCATTTGTATCATCCAAGAATTGTTCATTTATGTAATGTATTTGAGGTTTCCCCCTTGAAGTGGCTTATTTCTAAGGCGTTGATATCTCTTTTCTTCTATTTTTGGAGCTGGTTACACAACATTTGGTATCAGAGTGTTGGATTCTAGGGTTTCGCTACTCCAAACAGGTCATCGTGGAATTTTCGCTATAAATTTTTTTCTACGAAGTTTCAGAAGATAAAATTTTTATGGTACGAAGCCAAAATCCTAAGGAAGATTGTCTAAAAATTTCAGATCTTGGTTCGCAAGATTTTCGGAGATATGATCTGTGGAAGTTAGGTCTTTTTTCAGGCTCCTAAACAGGTCATCATGGAATTTGCACTATAATTTTTTTGCTACGAAGGTTCAGAATCTGAAATTTGTATGGTGCGAAGCTGAAATCCTGAGGAAATTGATCAAAAAATTTCAAATCTTGGTTCAAAATATTTTTGGAGATATGATCTGTGGAAAGTAGTGCTTTTTCAGGCTCCTGAATTGCATCTCAAAGAGGTGAGCGTGGGAAACGTTCAATAAATTTCTCTCTGGGAATTGGATTGGAGTGCCATAAAAAGTGATCGCAAGTACACAGACTGCAGTTTCTTCCCTATCAATTTAAGAAACAAAGGATGAAACAGTGATACGTGGCAAGTCGTACAAGTTTGCTCTACTGAACCAGTCCATAATTAGGTCATTGTGGGAGATTGGACATAACTTTGTCTTGGAGAATCCAAATCAGGTCAGACCTGTGGCATTCAAAAGAGAATTCAGAGGGCTATTTCATTGCTAAATTTCAGGTATTGAGGAATCACAATCACATAGATAATCCAATTCCAATATCGAGCTCCTCAAAAGCAAGTAAAAGGTGTGTATTGTTTTTCCCGAATTGCATAAATCTTGTTTGAAAAATCAGTTTGAAGTGATTCCAATGGCCTATTGAGCATATATTTCATTATTTCATTCTGAAATGCCTCCTAAAAATAATTCAAAACCCATTAAGCCCTCAGAAATCTATACTATTATGCATGAAGTGGAAGAATTGTAGTATGAGATATCAAAATTACGATACCAAGTGCAACAAGTTTCGATCTTACGAAGAGAAACCGAAGCTGACATAGATGGTTTAAAAGAAGAAATGGAGGCTAAGTTGGATGGTTTGAAGGATCAAATAATAGCAAATATGGATGATAAATTAGTGGAAGATCACATCGAGCATCAACAACAAGTTCTCCAACTCTCAAAGGATAACCCCACTTTGGTGAGGTTTAGGGTTAGGTTATAGTTAAGGTCAAGGAAAGGTTAAGGTTAAGGTTAGTGTGAGGTTAAGGTTAAGGTTAATTTTAAGGGTAATGTTAAGGTTAGGGTTAAGTTAAGGTTAAGGTTAAGGTTAGGTTAAGGGTAAAGTTAAGGTTATGTTTAGGTTAAGGTTATGGTTAGGCTAAGGTCACGGTTAAGGTTAAGGTTAGGTTAAGGTTACGGTTAGGTTAAAGTTAAGATTTGGTTAAGATTAAGGATAAGGTTAAGGATAAGGTTAAGGTTAATGTTAAGGGTTTAGTCAAAGTTAGGGTTATGTCAAGGTTAATGTTAAGGTTTTCGTCAAGGTTAGGGTTAGGTTATAGTTAAGGTCAAGGTTAAGGTTAAGGGTAAGGTTATAGTGAGGTTAAGTTTAAGGTTAAGGTTAGGTTAAGGTTAAGATAAGGTTAAGGTTAAGGGTTTGGTCATGGTTAGGGTTAGGTTATAGTTAAAGTTAAGGTTAAGGCTAGGTTAATTTAAGGTTAAGGTCAAGGTTAAGGGTAAGGTTAAGGTTAGGTTAGTGTTAAGATTAATGGTTTGGTTAAGGTTAAGGGTAAGGTTAAGGTTAAGGTAAAGGTAAGGTTAAGGTTAAGGTCAAGTTTAGGTTATAGTTAAGGTCAAGCTTAATGTTAGGTTATAGTGAATTTTAAGGTTAAGGTTAAGGTTAAGGTTAAGGGTGAAGGTTAAGGTTAAGGTTAACGTTAAGACTCGTAACCTTAACCTTCACCCTTAACCTTAACATAACCTTAGCCTTAACCTTAACCTTAACCTTAACCTTCTCCTAACCCTAACCTTAACCTTAACTTGAACCTTAACCCTAACCTTAACCTTAACCTAACGTTAACCTTGACTTTACCCCTAACCTTAACCTTAACATGACTAAACCTGTAACCTTAACCTTAACCATAACCTAGACCTTAACTATAACCTAAACCTAACCTTAACCAAACCCTTAACCTGAACCTTAACCATAACCTTAACCTTAACCTTCCCATAACCATAACCTTAACCTTAACCTTGACCTTACCAAGGTTATGGTTAGGTTATAGTTAAGGTCAAGTTTAGGTTAAGGTTAATGGGGTAAGGTTAATGTTAAGGTTAATCGGGTAAGGTTAAGGTTAAGGGTAAGGTTAAGGTTAAGGTGAATGCTATGGATATGGGAAGGTCAAGGTTAAGGTTAAGGTTAGGTAAAGGTTATGGGTTTAGTCAGGTTAAGGTTAAGGTTAATCGGGTAAGGTTAAGGGTAAGGTCAAGGTTAAGGTGAATGCTATGGATATGGGAAGGTTAAGGTTAAGGTTAAGGTTAGGTTAAGGTTAAGGTTAGGTAAAGGTTATGGGTTTAGTCAGGTTAAGGTTAAGGTTAAGGTTACGATTACAGTTAAGGTTAAGGTTAAGGTTAAGTTATCCTTAACCCTTAACCTTACCCTAACCTTAACCTTAACCTAACCTTCACCTTAACTTTACCCATAACCTTAACCTAACCCGAACCTTGAGCAAACCCTTAACCTTAACCTTAACCTGAATAAACTAGTAACCTTAACCTGACTAAAACCGTAATGTTAACATTAACCTTACCCTTAACCTTCAACTTAACCTTAACCTTAACCTTAACTATAACCTAACTCTAACCTTGACCAAACCCTTAACCTTAACATTAACTTTAACCTTAACCTTCCCCTAACCTTAGCCTAACCTTAACCTTAACTTTACCCATAACCTTAACCTAACCTTAACCTTAACTTTACCTTTAACCTAATATTAACCTTAACCTAACCTTAACCTTACCCTTAACCTTGACCTTAACCTTAACTTAACCTAACCTTAACCTTAACCTTAACTATATCCTAACCCTAACCTTGACCAAACCCTTAACATTAACCTTATCTTAACCTTATCCTAACCTTAACCTTAACCTTAAACTAACTATAACTTTACCCTTAACCTTAACCTTGACCTTAACTATAACCTAACACTAACCTAACACTAACCTTAACTTTACCCTTAACGTAACCTTAACCTTGACTTTTCCCTTAATTGTGACCTTACCTTAACCTTAACGTGGACTTCACCCTTAACTTAAGCTTAACCTTCACTATAACCTAACCCTAACTGTTACCAAACCCTTAACCTTAACCTGAATAAACCCGCAACCTTAACCTTAACCTTACCCTTAACCTTCACCTTAACCTTTAATTTACCCTTAACCTAACCTTAACATTAACCTTGACCTTTACCTTAACCTTAACCTTAAGCTTACCTTTACCCTTACCCTTAACATTAACTTTACCCTTAACCTAACCTAACCCTTAACCTTAACCTTAAACTTATCTTAACCTTAACTATAACCTAACCCTAACCTTGACGAAACCTTAACCTTAACCTTAAATTTACCCTTAACCTAACCTTAACCTTAACCTTAACCTTGGTTAGGGTTTGGTTAAGGTTAAGGTTAAGTTTAAGGTTAAGGTTAAGGTTAGGTTAAGGGTTTGGTCAAGGTCAAGGTTAAGGTTAAGGTTAGGTTAAGGGTAAGGTTATGGATAAAGTTAAGTTTAAGGTTAGGGTAAGGTTAGGGTAAGGTTAAGGTTAAAGTTATTGTAAGGTTAAGGATAAGGTTAAGGTTAGGGGGAGGTTAAGGTTAAACTTAGGTTAATGTAAGGTTAAGGTTATGGTTTTAGTCAAGTTAAGGTTAGCGATAAGGTTAAGGTTAAGGTTAGGGTAAGGTTAAGGTTAAAGTTAAGGTTAGGTTAAGGGTAAAGTTAAGGTTAGGGTTAGGTTAACATTAAGGTTAAGGTTATGGTTAGGATAAGGTTAAGGTTAAGGTTAAGGTTACGGTTAGATTAAGGTTAAGATTAGGTTAAGGTTAAGGTTAAGGTTTGGTCAAGGTTAAGGTTAGGTTAATGTTAAGGTCAAGGTTAAGGTTAGGTTAAGGGTAAAGTCAAGGTTAAGGTTACGTTAAGGTTAAAATTAGGTTAAGGGTAAAGTTAAGGTTAAGGTTAGGTTAAGGTTAAGGCCAAGGTTAAGCGTAAAGTTAAGGTCAAGGTTAAGGGTTTGATCAAGGTTAGGGTTAGATTAAGTTTAAGGTTAACGTTAGGTTAGTATAAGGTGAAGGTTAAGGTTATGAGTTTAGTCAGGTTAAGGTTAAGGTTACAGTTAAGGTTAAAGTCAAGCGTAAGTGTTTGGTTAAGGTTAAGGTTAAGGTTAAGGTTTAGGTTAGGTTAGGTTAGGTTAAAGTTAAGGTTAAGCTTAAGCTTAAGCTTAAGGTGAAGGTTAAGGTAAGGTTAAGGTTAAGTGTTGGTGAGGTAAATCCCCTTTGCGGACAGAGGCAATCCCACTAGCCCTAGAGTGGGTCTAGCCACAAACAAAACATGTTGTGACATCAATTCCTAGTTAACGGATGGATGGAGAATCGATAGATAACTTACCGTATATCCTACGTTGTTGTTTTCGTCGAAAGAGTCGCTACCTCTCACTCCTGGTTCGACAGATCATGATCTGCTCGTTCTCATGCTCGGATACCTGCACATACACAAGAAACAAAGACGATATACAACATACTATTTCACATCTGTAACTATCAGTCAGTCGAAGAAGACTAAATCAATGCATCAATAAACACAACAAAAATATGGAATCAATACCATAGTCGAGTATATTATTGAAAGGAAGGAAGAGTACAACCAAGTTTTGATGTTTCAGTCTCCTACAACAGCGTTCCATCAGAGCGCATATCACAAAGCTCGTCGCTAATTCAGACAGGGCTCTGTCTATGGAATTCTCCTTGGTTCTACCTTCTCAATAGCGATTACTCAGCTATAGTATCTCTTCTCCAATTTAAGCTTCTTGGCTATATGTTCAACTAGCTTTTGTAAAGGGAGAAGGCCTGTTTATATAGAGGAAGAGGGAGAAGTTAGGATCCCTATAATCATGGAGGGGAGTCCTATCTTCAAAAAATGTTCCATGGGAGGTTAAAAACCACTACCTAAAGGAAGAGATACGTGGCTCATTAATTTTAACCACTTGCTGTGATTCATTCCTGAGGTAGTTAAAGGAAACTTTTTCCTCTAATTTGTTAAAAAACATTCCCAAAAAGGTTGGCGCAGGCACAACAAAGAGACAAAGCACCATCTGGTGTGACCTCTAGTGTACATCATCCACAATGGCACGAGGTGTGAACTGGATACCCATGCCAATGCCAAAACATAGGTATTTATGGGCTTTCTGAGGAAATGTTCAACAGGATAAATAATACTGCTCGTTAGACACCTATAAAAATTTGTCATACCAAATGTTGGATAAATCTTTTTTAGCCTTGAAGAGATAGTTTCCATTGAAAACTTATCATATTTTGAAGTATTATGATGTTCTTTACCCTTTGAGTTAATCTTCACTACTATTTCACTGTTAGTCCTAAAGTACCTGCTGTTTACCAAGAAAGACTGCTTAAAAAATCCAATTTCCATCATTCCACTCCTCCTTTTCACTCACCAATAACCCAATTTTCATCCTTATTTCCTTCATAAAATCCCTCCATTAACCTTCATTTAACCTCCAAGATCATCTCAAAACCCCCTTTAAACCTCATATATTACCTTTATCTAGTTTAAAAACCCTTTCTTCCCTCTATCGGAACCCTTAGCCTTAAAAACCCTGTTTTTTGGCCTAAAAATCAGTTTTAGCACTATAAAATATTTAAGCCCCTGAGGGCTTATTTCCTTTTGCCCCTTCCTCCATGCATCCTAAATCCCTGCAATCGGTCACTAAAGGGCTCAAAAACCTTTCCCGAACCCCTATTTCCTTTTATTTTTCCATTCCCGACATGTAATATTTTAAATGAATCTCGACCGTTGATCTACAGAGATCAACAGCCATTGGGCCATCTTTCCTCTACCTTTTCACCTCTCGTCCTTTTTCTCTTTTCAACATGATCTGCTCCTTCCTTTAATCATGGCTGTTCGTTCTTAAGATCCTACGATCGAGATTTAATCCGATATTCTAAACTCTCCATTTGATAAATCACTCCGCAAAATAACTTTTTCCACTATGCGACAAAGTTAGTGACACATCCTGTTGTCCCACCATCCCTCATATGTGCATCTCTCACCTCATTGCATGTGATTCGTACCATTGGATCTGGAGCCTCCAATCCAACGGTGGATGTTGCATATCACAAAATTTTTGCGTCCAAAGCTTAACGCCAAAAGATTTTGTGAAATAGGCATAATTGAAAGGGACAGGTGTCAAGCAATGTATGGAATTGCGTTTTTTCGAGCAATACCACCTACCCCCAAATATTTTGTGAAAACCACTATTGATTTTCCGCCATACTGCTACCCTCCTTAACCTCATTTTCTCTTTTAATCTTAGTCGTTGATCTCTGAGATCGAACGGCTTGTGTTATATCGCAACCCCATTCATTTTCCATTCATCTATTCTCCCAAACGCTCCATTGAAAGATCTCCACCGTCGATCTCTGAGATCAGACGGTCCTATTTTAATCTCACCCCCCATCCATGTCCCACCTAAATTTCCCCCGAAACATTTCATCAAGCAATCTCGACCGTTGGTTTCTCTAATCCAATGGCTCCTGTTCGTCGTCGTGCCCAAACTTCCATTTGCACCAGGTTAGCTACTCTGTTGGGTTTTCCTCAAATTTTTTTGTTGCATCCGCATTTTTTCTCACTGCTCCTCCACCCTCATGAGCCTCTGAAGCATTATTTCCCACTCCCATAGGTTTTTTATGATGTTTTTATCGTTTTTTGTAGGTTTAATGGCGTTTTATCTCTATTTTTCCCCACAGTCACAAGAATGTGACAAAAAGGTCCAGGGTGATGATCCTGCAACCTAAATATCACATGAGGGATGAATAAAGGGTTGATTTCAATGATAATAGTCAATTAATCATGATCATCGGCCCACAAACAAACCCTCCAGATTAGCAAACCCCAGACACCTATATAGAAGAGCGTAGTTAAAGGATTAAATCATAATATTGAAGATTAATAGTTTAAATCTATTGTTTAAGAGGATAAAAACACAAGCCGAAGACAAAGATAGTTTAAAAAGGCTTAATGAAGCCTAAAGCCCACATCACAGTCAGATCAGTCGAAGGAAGCATCCATTGCCACATCAGAGGCTAAAATATCCTTTCAGCTACTAAAAGTGCCACCTGTAGCTTCAATAAATCAAAAGAAGGCATAGTTATTGCCCAGTCATAAGATATTTGCCTAAACTATCATTATAGTTATTGTAAAAGACAAAGAAATCCTTGAAGTCAATATTTTTGTCCACTAGGCCTAAAAATCATAAATGAAATAAATGAAATAGAGTTGTAATTCAATGCATTCTTGCCTTATGCTTTGTGTTATCACTCAGGTTTTCCTTGAAGTTGTGGAAAAGGAAAGTATACCTGAGGTAACCACAAACCAACCTTCAGATACAAAATCTAGCCAATCTGTATCCAGAGAGGGCTCTCTCTTTAAAATTTAGCTTTGTTCTTAGAAAGTTTTAGGCTAGTTATAAGTCCAAGAATTTTGTTTTGAATGGTGGAATCTGCTAACTAAGGGCAAGGTTGAATATTTCAGACCAATGGGCTATGGAGTCGAAAGGATGGCTTTACTGGATTACTATTCTACACATAAGATGGCTTTGTAGGGCAAGATAGCCAAATAGAGAACAATTTTTATAAATTAAAGTGAATGGAATGGATTTTGAAGGGATGAAATGCAGTTAAGAATCTTTCAACATGTTCAAAAGAAAGAAAGTGAATGCTTACAAATAAAGAGCAGTGAAGAATTATTTACTATAGTAATCAAAATGTTTAAACTAACGAAGCAAGAGCAATTAAGAATTCGTTACTTATAACCAATTTAGAAGAAAACATTTAGAATAATCACAACTGAAATCAGAGTACAATTAAGTAAATTATGATTTATTCTTTTATGTCAATTATTCAGAAATGGACACAATGATATTATAAATAGATATAAAACTTAAAACATAGGATAGAAAAGACTTATCGAACTGTAGTCGGACACATGAATCCTGCAAAAAGTCTTGAGCTTCAAATCATCATCCAGCAAGCCACAAAGAATTTTATCCAAAGCAATTTTATTCCAAAAGATCAATGTTATAGCAAAGTAGTAGAATCCACCCAAAATACTTCCAAGAGTAAAGTATTTATACAAATTCTAAACTAAAATATCTTGAAAAAAAATATCAAAATTGGTTCACAAATCTCTCCAACTATTTTACATAAATATAACTTAAGTAAAGGACACTCAAACTAATGCATCTATTTGGCACTATTTTGTATGGATAGGTGATTACAAAGAGGAGAATTCGAACTTGATCCAACTCTTAGTCGATGATGAGGCATCCAAGTCACTAACTGCTTCCTTTCTTTGTGCATTCTGCTCCAACAATTCTGCACAATTTGGGTCCAATGATATATTTTTAGTTCTCAATCCGTAATAGATATGTAAAACATGAAAGAGTTTATTGTGGACTAATATGTGGGTGAGATAAACCTCTTTAAGTTTCCTAAAATTCCTCTCCAGCTATGCACAATAGGCTCTGCAAAAAGATGTGTAAAACAAAGTTTTACAGAGTCTGAAAAATAACCTTTAAGTATGTGCATGTATCTCTCAGTCTGAAATCACTGTGCAAAAACGGAGATAGGTTTTTGTAGATGGGTCTCTTAGGAACAAAAGCCTCCTTCAGTTTTGTCATATGTATTTCTAATTGGACACAATATGCTATGCAAAATGATAACTTAACAGGAATTTTCTGCAAAAAGTGCTTTCCAACATTGTTTAATATTTTCAAAACCATAATGGCTATTAGAAAAGTGAGAGAGGTTTTTGTACATGGTCCTCTTAAGAACATAAAAATCCTTAATTTTTTCAAAATTCATCTTGTATTGATCACAATAGTGTCTGCAAAACAATGACTAAAACGTGCAATTTTTGCAAAAATATTCCTTCTTGTTGTGTTTTTCATCTTTTCACTTTTCTGTTCTTTTGACTATTTTACTTTCACTTTAGATAAAATTCAATGTTGGTGAAAGTATTTTCATTTCCTCTTTTTACCATTTTACTGTCTCTGTAATTAATTTTATTGTTTACCTTTGACCGCTCTGTAACTTCATTTTAACTTTCATTCTGACTTTTACCTGATACACTTTAACCACTGATACTCTTTAGCTGTTATGCTGTCTAACCTCTGTTTGAATAGATTTGATAACACTCTTGGAGTAAACAAGTCTTATGACTAGTATTAAGACTGTTTATCCAAGGATGTGGTCTTTTGATCACCTGTAAAACAAAACAAATTGTTAAGAAAGTGTTGGTTTGCAGGGGAGGTCGAAAATGTTTCATTTGATTTTGAGATGTCTGTGGAGTGAATCTAGAATGATTTTTGGGAGGTAAACCATGCTCGAATTGGTTAACAAAGGCTTCAAGTGGCGCAGCTGGGTTACAAAGGGTTTTACTACACAATCAAGTGAGAGCAACACTAGGGTGTTTGAACAGTGATTTGAACGGGTACTAGTTATGGCGGACAAGCTTCTGGGAAGCTTGACTGCTATTTTCTTCGACATGAAAAGGTTGATGGACTTCAAAATTTGAATTTCAAATTTTTCTGCGTGGAGGGTGTATTCATTCAGTTCATGCAAGATAGCGGAAAAGACATGAAAGTTTTGTTTTATTTGGAAAAGTCAAACAGGGGGGGATTTTTATTAATTTAATTAATGATGTCATCCTGTACGATGGATGAGTCACTGGTAACAGTGGAGGTGGTAAATGGTTTATTCCGCACCACTTATGCGGAAAGGTTGTTTTGGACGGGGAGGCAGCGAATCGATACAAATTCTGACACGTAGCCACGGTACTATTCACAAACCACTTTTATTTCACGCATTAACGCTCGTACAGGGGATGGCTAGTGGAATCAATGGGAGCTGTTGATCTTGGAGGGGGTAATCTGGCGGTTGACGGGACAGGGAGATGGCAGGGAGTTTAAAGAGCGGGGCTGACGTGAATTAATGGTTAATTAATCATTTCGGGAGGTTTTTTATTGGCGGAAGTTGGTTATTAATTAATCTTAAGGATTAATTAATCCCATATGAAAAAATGATCGGGAAGTGTTAAATGGCGCGGGGATGAATTGTTTCAAAGTTTGAGTTCAATTAAACTTTGGATTTATTTTTTATTTCAAACATATATTCATATGTTTAAACCTTTTTCATATTTTTTTTAATATATGGTAATTAAATCAATATAACTTTCTTACCATAGGGGCGGGAATAGAATTAATGTTATTTTTTAGCCAAAGGGCATATAACGTGGGTTTTTATTTGAATGTATGAGGGTTAAATACTTTGGCTAAAAAGTATAATATATGGGTTTTTGGGATATTATAAAAATGAGTTAAATATAATAGGACAAGGTCATTTTTATGGGATTTAATACATAAATTAGAGTTAATATGACCATAGGGACAATGTAAACTCAAAATACTTAAATATAACCAAGAAAGTGAAGATTAAAAAGTAAATGGCATTATTATACTTTCATCACTTAGACTTAGAATAAAAAGTAATTTTGAGGGCTTTTCATGAAAAATTGAAGGATTTTCCTAAGTAAAATGGGATTTTACTTAGGAAAAGATTTTGAGAGGTGAATGAATGTGATAATGGATAATTTCAAGTACTTAGGTCTTTTTCAATTATTGGGCCGAGGGTCCGGTCCCTCCAAAAGTCAAGGAAATGCCTTGAGCCCCTCTAATCTTCAAATACCTTAGCACTTAGGGGAAATTAGTGAAATCTTTAGGGAAAAATGAAGGGGAAGTTAATAATCTTGACTTTGCTTTGCTGTGAACTTTTCCAATGTAGTATCTGCCTTTGTACTTGTGATGAAAGTAAAATTGAACACATTTAGAACCATCATTCATCACATGTAATTCTGCAACAACATCTACCTACCCTACTTACTTTACCCTACCATTTTCTCTTCTTTATTAGGGTGCACTTAGACTGGCAAACCCTTATCACTCTTTTCTTTTACATTTGGAAACCTATTTAATTCTAGCCTTATTACATTCGAAGGCTCAGATTATACTGTTGAGTTGCTTTTATTTACTCTACCTATCTACTTATCTGCCAAGATTAAACTGTTTGGCCAGATATTTATTCTCTATTCTACAACATGAAATTGAAAGATGAACTAGCCAAGCTTAAACTGTTTGACTGTCCATAAATTGTGGCATAGGATACAAGTTGCACACAATTTTGTTTATTACATTAGAGCAAAAAGTAGTGGCATTTAGACTTGCACACTTTCCTTGGCCTTTCTTTTGGTGGGGTTCATTTTATTTTACTGTTTTAACCATTTTTATTCTTTTTACCCTTTGATTTTTCTTTTAGGGTATACCCTCTTTACAATTTTTAAATTTTTTTATTTTTTTATTTTTTTTTAAAATATGGAACACCTTTGCAACAAGAAAAAAGGTTTGAACATATTGCATAGTTCATCAAGTCAATCATGAAAAATGACACCTATTGGTATAGGATTCTAACACTGGCTCCACTTGGGGATGACTTTTCCTGGTGAAAATTCAAGAAAAGCAAGTCAGTTGTCCTCATCCATTGACCTTGGTGAACCAGTAAATGTCTTCTGTCTTCTGCAAACTGAAATCTAATCTGAAACTAAAACAACACACAAAAATTTTCAAACCAACTTAATGAAAAACTAGCTTAAAATTGAAAACTAAAAAAAAAATGCTCAAAATTATGAGCTTATTATCACTCATCTACCTACTCAATCTACTGTTCAACTGCTAGTTAGGTAAAATGAAATAGCCAATGCAACCATTCAAGCATTATGTACTTTGATATATTTTGTTGCATTTTCCTTTTGATTATCAAAATTGAACTTCTGCAACCTATTAGAAACTTGTCAACAAATGAGAGGATAAGGAAACACTTGATTTCCTTTGTTGACTCTAGAAACTGTACAAAAGGATATTCCAAAATATATACACTGATTTTTAATTGATCTGAACAATTGTACATCTATTCTGGATGGCCTCCATACCATGAATATGAAATGTTATTCTCATCTTTATCTCCCTGTAAACTTTCATATAAGATTTGTGATGATATTCCTACTGATTGTAATGTTTGAGTGTTGAATCCTTTATCATCATGATTCTGAAAATCATAGTTAGTTAACAGAGGAATGCTTTGAATGCTTTCAATATTCAACATATCTGCTATTGGATCCTGAAAAACTTGGGAAAATGGCTGTAACCTATAGCATATAGGATTCCATGGGACATCATAAACTTCAACAAGTTTCTCATCCTTTTCTTTAAATATGTTATACCACATTTCCTTTAAACATTGAAATGATTCAAAAAATAGTGGTATGGAACTTTCTTGTGTCATTTGATCATTTATTTCAATGGGAACTGATAACTACAATTGTGAAACTGAAAAATCTTGATCAATAGTTTCATTATCTTCTTTGTTGTCAATCACAATTCCTAAATATTGTTGATTATTGATGGCATGATAGTTGTCTCTAATGAACTGAAATGAAGCAAAACAAAGAGTTAAATAATCTTCACTTATTTCCACATTTTCTGCTCTTTCGTCCTCATTCACATGGTTGATCTGTACTGGCTGATCACTGTCTTCAATCTGCTGAAACTGAGTTTCTTCATCCCACAAACTAGCTTTTGATTGCTCTGTAAAGTTAGCTTGAGTTTGGAGAACATAACTATCATCATAATGATCATACTTAGGCAAATCATCAAAAGAAGGAATGTCATCAAACATACACATTAGATGAACAAATTCTTCTTCCTCATATTGATTTGTAAATTCATTTTCTGATCTATGATAATTGGAATTAGCAGGAATTTGTTCATGGCTATCAACCTCTTCTATTCTTCATGGTGATTTTGAATAAAAAAATCATCTTTCGTAGTGATCTCATGTGTTCTTTCATCTAGTTTTCTTACCAAAAGGTTGAGTTTTACCTCTGTAATGTTTTTCTTTTCCTCTTCTTCTGCTTTCAAATTTTCCTGTTTGGTTTGCATATTAACTTCTACATCGACTGCAATGTTCTGCATCTGTACAAGTGTTTTTGGATCTCTTTCTCTTAATCTAAATTCTATTTCTGGATCAAAATCACTTGGATAATGTAAGAGAGTTGAATCATGAGGAGGTCTAATATTTTCTGGCAATGAATAATAAACTTGATTAAATCTATCAGAAAATTGTTGTATTGTTTCATTTGAATGTCTTTTTAATTGATTATATTCTTCCATGATCACAAAATGATTAACTTTGATTATCCATCTATCAAGGAAAATTTTGATAAACTGCTGGAAATTTGAGATTCTATCATTAGGCAGATTTTTGAACCAATTCTTTATTCTATTTTGCAAAGAAAGAGCAAAAAGTCTGATTTTAACATCATCTTCATCAATTTCAAATAAATCCAAATAATTCTCAAAACCTTGAATATGTTTTTGGGCAATGATACCATTCTCTCCATCAGATCTAGGAAGATACTTGTAGTATTTTTTAGGAAAATCATGGAGTAAAGGAGGTATAATAAGGGGCTTATATCTATCTGGAACTTTATATGGAACATGGATATGTAAAGGTATTGTAAGATCATTATTGATTATTTGAGGCTTCTTAATTGGAAAATTATCATCATTAGATTAATAAGAAAGCTGCTAAAAGAGATTAGGAGAATTATTACTTACAATCTTCAAAGGAAAATAATTAAAAACTAATCTAAGATCTTCTATAAAATACAATATACATTGAAAAAATTTCTTAATGAGAAAGAACATAATGTCTTGGATTAAGATCCAAGTTGAAAGCCTGATCTTTCCATATTGTTCTTCCAGGTTCATTCCTCCAGTGGAGTCTTAGTAGTGAAATTGATTTTGGAGTCGCCAGGTGGATGATTTTAACCTTTGTGTCTCTGATCCCTGTCCACCATCATAGATCAGATCTAAACCTGTAAAACAATTCTGAAGAAAAAGTTAGTTCTTCAGGAAACCAAATTTTGAATATTTTATGATTATTTTATTTTTTTATGAATTTTCAAAACAACTTCTATGATTTCTTTAAGAGGCTTTAGATATGAGATTTAAAATTTCTTAAAGACTTATTAAACTAGAGAACTAATGAAATGTTTTGAATCCAAAGTTCAGTTTATAAGCTAAACCAGAGATAGACTGAAGCAGCATTTGTTTACTATGCAGTTGCAGAGCAAAAGCATTTCAAAGGCTACCTGGCTGATCTTCAGACTCTGTCTATAGCTTATAAATCAAACAATAGTATCAATAAAATGATTCAGATCCCCAGTATGGTCACCACTATGTTATCACTCGGGTTTTCCTTGAAGTTGTGGAAAAGGAAAGTATACCCGAGGTAACCACAAACCAACCTTCAGATGCAGAATCTAGCCAATCTGCATCCAGAGAGGGCTCTCTCTTTATGATTTATCTTTGTTCTTAGAAGGTTTTAGGCTAGTTATAGATCCAAGAGTTTGTTTGAAAATGGTGGAATCTACAAACTAGGGGCAAGGTTGAAGATTTTCAGTCCATTGGGCTATGGAGTCAAAGGATGGCTTTACTGGATTTCTATTCTACACACAAGATGGCTTTGCAGGGCAAGATAGCCAAACATAGAACAATTTTTAGGAATTAAAGTGGATGGAATGGGTTTTGAAGGGATGAAAGGCACTCAAGAATCTTTCAACATGTTCAAAAGAAAGAAATGGAATGATTACAAATAAAGAGCAGTGAAGAATTCTTTACTATAGTAATCAAAATGTTTAAACTAGCGAAGCAAGAGCAATTAAGAATTCGTTGCTTATAACCAATTTAGAAGAAAACATTTAGAATAATCACAATTGAAATCAGAGTACATTTAAGTAAGTTCTGATTTATTCTTTCATGTTAATTATTTAGAAATGGAACACAGTGATATTATAAACAGATATAAAACTTAAAACATAGGATAGAAAAGACTTATTGAACTGTAGTCTGACACATGAATCCTGCAAAAAGTCTTGAGCTTAAAATCATCATCCAGCAAGCCACAAAGAAGTTTCTCCAAAACACTTTTATTCCAAAAAAAATCAATGTTACAGCAAAGTAGAAGAATCCACCAAAAATACTTCCAAGAGTGAAGTATTTATACAAATTCTAAACTAAAATATCTTGAAAAAATATCAAGATTAGTTCACAAATCTCTCCAACTATTTTACATAAATAGAACTTAAGTAAAGGACACTCAAACTAATGCATCTATTTGGCACTATTTTGTATGGATAGGTGATGAAAAAGAGGAGAATTCAAATTTTATTCAACTCTTAGTTGATGATAAGGCATCCAAGTCACTAACTGCTTCCTTTCTTTGTGCATTTTGCTCCAACAATTCTGCAAACTTGGGTTTCAATGATATCCTTGTATTTATCAATATGTAATAGATATGTACAAAGTGAAAGAGGTCATTGTGTATTAATATGTTGGTGAGATAAACCTCTTTCAGTTTCCTAAAATTCCTCTCCAACTGTGCACAATAGGCTCTGCAAAACTATGTGTAAAACAGAGTTTTACAGAGTTTGAAAAATAACCTGTAAATATGTGCATGTATCTCTCAATCTGAAATCACTGTGAAAAAAATGAGATATTTTTTTGTATATGGGTCTCTTAGGAACAAAAACCTCCTTCAATTTTGTAATATGTATTTTGGATTGGCCGCAATCTTCTCTGCAAAATGATGACTTAACAAGAATTTTCTGCAAAAAGTTCTTTCCAAAATTGTTTAATATTTCCAAAACCATAATAGCTGTTAGAAAAGTGAGAGAGGTTTCTGTATATGGTCCTATTAAGAACATAAATATCCTTCATTTTTTCAAAATTCATCTTGGATTGATCACAATAGTGTCTGCAAAACAATGACTAAAACGTGCAATTTCTGCAAAAATATTCCTTCTTGTTGTGTTTTTCATCTTTTCACTTTTCTGTTCTTTTGACTATTTTACTTTCACTTTAGATAAAATTCAATGTTGGTGAAAGTATTTTCATTTCCTCTTTTTACCATTTTACTGTCTCTGTAATTAATTTTATTGTTTACCTTTGACCGCTCTGTAACTTCATTTTAACTTTCATTCTGACTTTTACCTGATACACTTTAACCACTGATACTCTTTAGCTGTTATGCTGTCTAACCTCTGTTTGAATAGATTTGATAACACTCTTGGAGTAAACAAGTCTTATGACTAGTATTAAGACTGTTTATCCAAGGATGTGGTCTTTTGATCACCTGTAAAACAAAACAAATTGTTAAGAAAGTGTTGGTTTGCAGGGGAGGTCGAAAATGTTTCATTTGATTTTGAGATGTCTGTGGAGTGAATCTAGAATGATTTTTGGGAGGTAAACCATGCTCGAATTGGTTAACAAAGGCTTCAAGTGGCGCAGCTGGGTTACAAAGGGTTTTACTACACAATCAAGTGAGAGCAACACTAGGGTGTTTGAACAGTGATTTGAACGGGTACTAGTTATGGCGGACAAGCTTCTGGGAAGCTTGACTGCTATTTTCTTCGACATGAAAAGGTTGATGGACTTCAAAATTTGAATTTCAAATTTTTCTGCGTGGAGGGTGTATTCATTCAGTTCATGCAAGATAGCGGAAAAGACATGAAAGTTTTGTTTTATTTGGAAAAGTCAAACAGGGGGGGATTTTTATTAATTTAATTAATGATGTCATCCTGTACGATGGATGAGTCACTGGTAACAGTGGAGGTGGTAAATGGTTTATTCCGCACCACTTATGCGGAAAGGTTGTTTTGGACGGGGAGGCAGCGAATCGATACAAATTCTGACACGTAGCCACGGTACTATTCACAAACCACTTTTATTTCACGCATTAACGCTCGTACAGGGGATGGCTAGTGGAATCAATGGGAGCTGTTGATCTTGGAGGGGGTAATCTGGCGGTTGACGGGACAGGGAGATGGCAGGGAGTTTAAAGAGCGGGGCTGACGTGAATTAATGGTTAATTAATCATTTCGGGAGGTTTTTTATTGGCGGAAGTTGGTTATTAATTAATCTTAAGGATTAATTAATCCCATATGAAAAAATGATCGGGAAGTGTTAAATGGCGCGGGGATGAATTGTTTCAAAGTTTGAGTTCAATTAAACTTTGGATTTATTTTTTATTTCAAACATATATTCATATGTTTAAACCTTTTTCATATTTTTTTTAATATATGGTAATTAAATCAATATAACTTTCTTACCATAGGGGCGGGAATAGAATTAATGTTATTTTTTAGCCAAAGGGCATATAACGTGGGTTTTTATTTGAATGTATGAGGGTTAAATACTTTGGCTAAAAAGTATAATATATGGGTTTTTGGGATATTATAAAAATGAGTTAAATATAATAGGACAAGGTCATTTTTATGGGATTTAATACATAAATTAGAGTTAATATGACCATAGGGACAATGTAAACTCAAAATACTTAAATATAACCAAGAAAGTGAAGATTAAAAAGTAAATGGCATTATTATACTTTCATCACTTAGACTTAGAATAAAAAGTAATTTTGAGGGCTTTTCATGAAAAATTGAAGGATTTTCCTAAGTAAAATGGGATTTTACTTAGGAAAAGATTTTGAGAGGTGAATGAATGTGATAATGGATGATTTCAAGTACTTAGGTTTTTCAATTATTGGGCCGAGGGTCCGGTCCCTCCAAAAGTCAAGGAAATGCCTTGAGCCCCTTTAAGCTTCAAATACCTTAGCACTTAGGGGAAATTAGTAAAATCTTTAGGGAAAATGAGAGGGGAAATTAATAATTTTGACTTTTCTCTACTGTGAACCTTTTCCAATGTAATATCTTCCTTTGCACTTTGTGATGGAAGTAAAATTGAACACATTTAGAACCATCATTCATCACATGCAATCCTGCAACAACATCTACCTACCCTACTTACTTTACCCTACCATTTTGTCTTCTTTATTAGGGTGCACTTAGACTGGAAAACCCTTATCACACCTTTTCTTTTACATATGGAAATCTATCTAGTTCTAACCTTATTACATCCAAGGGATCAGATTAAACTGTTGAGCTCCTTTTATTAACTCTACCTATCTACTTATCTGCCAAGATTAAACTATTTGGCCAGATATTTATTCTCTATTCTA
This sequence comes from Pinus albicaulis, assembly GCA_034641835.2. Lineage (NCBI taxonomy): Eukaryota > Viridiplantae > Streptophyta > Pinopsida > Pinales > Pinaceae > Pinus > Pinus albicaulis. The sequence goes on along the minus strand of JAXQQM020085036.1, from coordinate 205,744 downwards.
CAACATGAAATTGAAAAATGAATTATCCAAGATTAAACTGTTTGACTGTCCATAAATTGTGTCATAGGATACAAGTTTCACACAATTTTGTTTATTACATCAGAGCAAAAAGTAGTGGCATTTAGACTTACACACTTTCCTTGGCCTTTATTTTGGTGGGGTTCATTTTCTTTTACTGTTTTAACCATTTTTATTCTTTTTACCCTTTGATTTTTCTTTTAGGGTATACCCTCTTTACAATTTTTAAATTTTTTGATTTTTTGATTTTTTTTGAAAATATGGAACACCTTTGCAACAAGAAAAAGGTTTGAACATATTGCATAGTTCATCAATTCAGTCATGAAAAATGACACCTATTGGTATAGGATTCTAACACCTTGCATGGTTTTCAAGGCTAGGAATTACATTTTGTATAGAATTAATGATACTCAACCCTAAAAACTCTTCCACCTCCTCATTTCATTATAAAATCTCCTTGAGGAGCACATTGTAAAGGGTTATTTGTTGGAATTTGATGTAATATTTGCTGTATCGAATCATTGTTGAGTGTAAATAAGTTCTGAAGCTCTGAAGCTCTGTTAAGTTATTGAAGAAGTTAGGCTGAGAAGAGAAGTTGAAGCTGTGATGAAGCATTGGACATTGTAGTTTGTAACTGGATTGACAATCAATATACAAGTTGATTCTTGGGATCCTGGTCTATATAATTGGTGAAGTACCTCTTACTGTTATTGTTTTCCTTTCATGTGCTCCATTTTGTTCACTTTTCTCTGATAAATAACAACAAGCATAGAGTAGGATTTACTGCTAAAGTACCCTACTCTGACTGATAAGATTTATCTATATGTTTTTTGCTAATTGTGATATTTGAGAATGACTTAAATTGAGTATAAACATTATCAAGGAATGTTGGTTAGTCCATGTCTTGAAGTGAAAAACTTGAAAGGAAGTTCTTGAATGATATTTTCATTACATGCTAAGTAGAGTTAAACTAGGAAATTTTATGGTTTTCCTTGTCTTATAGTTCTTCCTCCAAAGTTTGTTTGAAAGTTTCCCTAAGAGTATGCTGAAAGCAGGCCTGGATTTTAATGAAATCTAACTTGATCTTAAGCTACACTTTGTTTTCTTATCTGTTTTCATCCCTTCTGAAAGTATTCTAGTGTGATTATTAGATTATTGTCTGATAAGTTAGCTTTAATACATGCTTGTCCAAAGAAGTCTATGGTTAGCCTTGTCCTTTGGCTAGTTTCAAACCGTTGCTTAAAAAGGCTTTTCTTGTATGGAAATTTGATAAATCCTTGTTGAAATTATTGGATTTTTCCACTTTCTCAACACTTTTAATGTTCCACTCCATCATTTAAATCTAAAGTATATTTTGATATATATTACTTGCCCCTTGGACCACTCTTGAAATTGTTGTACAGTTAAACCCTTTTGTGACTCCATTGCCCAATGGATTAAAGTTGATTCACATTAATCCTATCTGCTGAACACTTCTCAATATACTTGCATATTCATCCTTTGAAACTCTTTCATTTTGTGATATTCCATCCAATTAAATATCATACCTGACCAACCAAACAAAAAAAAATCCTTGTTCTTAATAACTAGCCTAATATCATACTAAAAGCCTTAAAGATAAATCAATCTTTTCACTTATAGAGAGATCCCTCTCTGGATTCAGGAGGGCTAGATCCTAGAATCCCAAAGTGTTTTTCAATGTAGTCTCTACATTGTTTAGTCTTGCCATTCTACTAAATTACAGAGACCTAATATTCCTGGTGACCATACTGGGGATTATCTAAGTAAAATCCTTAAAACAAAACACTCATTGTTCAGTGCAGTATAAGTAGCTTTCTTCAAGCACTACCAAAGAAAATGGTGATCATGATAGGACTTATTTGAATGAGTGACAAACTAAGTAACCCTTTGGATTCTCATAAAGTCTTATCAAATCTTGAAGGAATCACCTAGCTAAGCCATAAGAGTAAACTCTGTTTGTCTCATCACCATAGCTAAGTGTTGAAACAGATTTAGGACCCTCTCATAACCTATAGGACTGAAAAACTCAAAAAACCTAAAACATTTTAGATTGGTATATGGTGGTGGACCATAAAACATTTTACCTCAAAAAGAGCTAAAAAATTCCACCTGGTGACTCTATTGGCCTCCAGTAGGCCTAATATTTCTCCAGTATTTTTAAATCCTGTTGGGATTGCATTGAGAAAACCAAATGATACTGTTGGTGGACAGAAAAATTTAAATCATCCACCTAGAGACTCCACAACTCTTAAAAGACGAAATGACTCCACTAGTAGAAGACTTTGAACTGTTTGAAAAGATACAGTGACCTCTTTTCTGATTTACAAACATGGATTTAGACATAGACCCAAAATCCAAACTAATGCTCATGATGGAAAAAATGATGTACATGCTTGGAAAGTGAATGGATAGGTATGAAGCTAATTTGAATATTGGTGTTCCAAAGCAACCTATGCCTTTTCTCGACCAAACACAAGCTCAACCACTACAAGACCTAGACAATGAGAAAGATATGTATGATGAGAAAGATTATAGAGAAAACAATGAAGAAAGCTGTCAAGAAAGTCCTAACAGCATACCTCTATCCTATATAGCACTGTTAAGGGAACTTCATGACCAAAATATAAATACAAATAGTGAGCAATGCTTTGAGGAAACAAGTAGCCATTTGGAAAACACAGAACTTGAAATAGAGGAAAAACCAACCCCTATGGGAACTCTCCCTCTATGTTATAACTCATTTCAGATTTTAAGAAGAGGGTGGCATCCTGATAATGTAGAAGAAAAAACTCATGAACCTTGTATTCAAATTGAGCATCATAAAAATCATGAGGAATTGTTTAAAACAGAAGTAGATCAGGAAATAGTAGAAAATCCTCAAGGTTTCCCTTCAAGAAAAAGCATTGATTCAATATAAGGGGCTCAAGATGACATCCAGCATCAAAACTAGTTAACATAAGAGAAAGAAGTTGGTTTTACTTCTGTTATGCTAAAAGAGAGATCTCTCCTTTGACAGAAGAAGAAATTGATCAAATACTAAACAAGAAGCTAGCCTTCAAACCTTTAATGGAATGAAATAATCATCAACCCAGTGCCGATCCCATAGAACAACTCAATGGCACTCAAGACAAAGAGGAGAGTAAGGAAATTAATGATAAATCTAAAACTAGTCCTCTATGGAGTATGAGCTTTGATGGGTCATGTACTAAAACCAGTGCAAGTGCAAGAATATGGCTTTAAAATATAGAAAACAATAATTCTAAAGTCCATTCATATAAATTGAAATTTCAATGCACAAGTAACATAGTGGAGTATAAGGCACTTCTTTTAGGGCTGCACTTATTGAAGAAATTAAGAGCCCAGAGGATAACAGTTCATGGGAATGAAGAATTGGCAATTAGGGAAGTAAATGAGGAATACATGGTTAAACATCCCAGACTTAGAGCCTATAAGGATGATGCCATGAATTTGTTAACATATTTTAAAGAATTCCAAATTACTCTTATTCCTAAAGACCAAAATATTTTTGCCAATGGATCAACCCTTGTTGCTAGTACATGTCTGAAACCTTGGGAAAGCAAACAATATACAATTCAAGAAAAATTCAGACCAGTTGTCCCAAACCATAAAAAGTACTGGAAAGTATTTGGGGAAGAAAAACAAATAGAAGACTTTCCTACTAAGGATATACCATCTTTTCAAGAGAAACCTTCTCCCATTGTTGATATCAATCTATCATCCAAAGAACCTGAATTTACATCAGGAACAAGCATAGATTTAGGGAAAAAATAAATTTCACTTCTTGTTGATTTGCAGGTAAAGGATGATGATGATTCCAAGGGACATGCTGAAGGTGCAGTCCTCAAGGTTGATGTCTTAGAGGCAGACAATCTACCAATCATGGAGGGCCAAGAAGAAAATAATTCTCATATTTTCTTTGTTGATCCTATGGAAGAGTGTGTGGAGGCCCCAATTGGCTCAAATTCTCAAGCATGGATCCTTTGCAAGAGCTAAAGACATAAAACGCTGTCACCTTCTGTGATAGCCTTGATTTTAAAGATTAATATTCAATATGTATTGTGGTTACCTCTGATTAGTAGCCAGGGTATCTATTCCTTTTCGTCACTACTCAGCTGGCTACATTGGCACTATTGTACTATAGAAAGCTGAAATATTTCAAGAGTTAGAATAGGTTAGATAGGAATCTCAATAAAGCTCAACTTTGAGCATTTAGTTAGTTGTTTATTTTTTTCTTTGAAGGAAAAAGGGAAAAATACAAAAACAGTAAAGATATAAAAGAGGGAAGAATGAGAAAAAGAAATGTACAACCCCATACCAAAAAAGAGAGACAAAGTCTGAAAGTGTGCAAGCTCAAATGCCACTTGTAAAAACACACTTCTAGTTAGTCATACAACCTAATCATGACTAATTAGTTTTCAATTTACTATTGATAGGTTAGTGAATTAGATCAGCCAAACAGCTCGCTCTTGCCTTATCAGTAAGGTATATTAGGATAGAAAAACAAAGGTTCATACAAATTCAAAATCTGAACCTATGAGTTTCAAAAGAAGAATGGCTCTAATTAGATTAAATTTTGAGCCAAAGATAGAAAACAAACTGGTTATAAAAAGCTCAAAACTTGAACCAGAAAAGAAAAAGAAGACAACTCAAACAAAATCAAAGCCAGAGCTAAAGAATAATGAAGGATGTTTTTGATTTCCAGATCTTAAGCCTTCACAAATTTTTCTTTTACTTTTCTACAAATAATAGTCTATGTGCAACTTGTTTTTATGCCATATACCAACAGCAAGTTAGACTGCTTAATCCTAGCTTAGCTGCTTTTAAATTTTTTGTTTTAGAATTTAGATAATAAAGGTCTGTCAGACAGTCTAATCCTGACAGACAGTAGTTAAGTAGAGAAACTTATGAGTTTAATTGCTTAATCTGAACTCATGGAGAAATAAGAGTAGACTTAGACTAGTTTTTCATTTTTCAAATAAAATGTTGATGAAGAGAGTTTGCTAGCCCAAATGCACTCTGAAAGAAGAAAAAATGTTAGGATCATTAGGAATGGGTAAGTAGAGATGTTGTTTTGATAGAATTACATTGTTTTAGATTGTTTCAAAGATTTTCAAATCAAAGAAAGGTCAGCCAAAGGAAAGAAAAGTCGCTACCCAATGGATAAGGCACTGGTTTACTGAAAAGTCAGAGATCAATAGCTAAAGTTCTTGACACCTTCAAGAATATTCCATCCACATGTGGAGCCACTGTTAGCCACCTATAAAAATTTGTCATACCAAATGGTGGCTAAATTTTTTTTAGCCTTCAAGAGATAGTTTCCTTTGAAAAATTATCATCTTTTGAAGCCTTATGATGTTCTTTACCCTTTGAGTTAATCTTCACTGATGTTTCATTGTTAGTCCTAAAGTACCTGTTGTTTACCAAGAAAGACTGCTTAAAAACTCCATTTTCCATCATTCCACTCCTCCTTTTCACTCACCAGTAACCCCATTTTCATCCTTATTTCCTTCATAAAATCCCTCCATTAACCTTCATTTAACCTCCAAGATCATCTCAAAACCCCCTTTAAACCTCATATCTTACATTTATCTGGTTTAAAAACCCTTTATTCCCTCTATCGGAACCCTTACTTAGCCTTAAAAACCCTGTTTTTTGGTCTAAAAATCAGTTTTAGCACTATAAAGTATTTAAGCCCCTGAGGGCTTATTCCTTTAGCCCCTTCCTCCATGCGTCCTAAAGCCCCGCAATCGGGTGCTAAAGGGCTCAAAAACCTTTCCCAAACCCCTATTTCCTTCTTCTTTTTTCCATTCCCGACATGTAATATTTTAAATGAATCTCAACCGTTGATCTGCAGAGATCAACGGCCATTGGGCCACCTTTCCTCTGCCTTTTCGCCTCTTGTCCCTTTTCTCTTTTCAACATGATCTGCTCCTTCCTTTAATCGTGACAGTTCATTCTTAAGATCCTACGATCGGGATTTAATCCGACAATCTAAACTCTCCATTTGATAAATCACTCCGCCAAATAACTTTTTCCACTACACGAAAAAGTTACTGACACATCCTATCGTCCCACCATCCCTCATTTGTGCATCTCTCACCCCGTCGCGTGAGATCTGCATTGTCGGATCTGGAGCCTCCAATCTGACTATGGACATTTCATATCACAAAATTTTTGCGCCCGAATCTTAACGCCAAATGATTTTTCGAAATAGGCAGTATTGAAAGGACAGGTGTCAAGCGATGTATGGAATCATGTTTTTTTGGGCAATGCCGCCTACCCCCCAAATATTTTGCGAAAAATGCTGTCGGTTTTCCGCCATACCGCTGCCCTCCTTAACCTCATTTTTTCTTTTAATCTCAGCCGTCGATCTCTGAGATCGAACGACTTGTGTTATATCACAACCCCATTCATTTTCCATTCGTCTATTCTCCCAAATGCTCCGTCGAAAGATCTCCGTCGTCGATATCTGAGATCAGATGGTCTTGTTTTAATCTCACCCCGCATCCATTTCCCACCTAACTTGCCCCCAAAAAATTTCATCGAGTAATCTCAACCATTGATTGCTTTAATCCAACGGCACATGTTTGTCATCGCGCCCAAACGTCCATTTGTACTTGGTTAGCTACTCTACAAGTAGGTGACAGAAAGGTCTAGGGTGACGATCCTACAACCTAAATATCATGCGGGGGATGAAAAAAGGGTTGATTTCAATGCTAATAGTTAATGAATCATGATCATCGGCCCACGAACAAACCCTCCAGATTAGAAAACCCCAGACACCTATACAGAAGAGTAAAGTTAAAGGATTAAATCATAAGATTGAAGATTAATAGTTTAAATCTATTGTTTAAGAGGATAAAGACACAAGCCGAAGACAAAGATGGTTTAAAAAGGCTTAATGAAGCCTAAAGCCCACATCACAGTCAGATCAGTCAAAGGAAGCCTCCATTGCCACATCAGAGGCTAAAATATCCTTTCAGCTACTAAAAGTGCCACCTGCAGCTTCAATAAATCAAAATAAGGCATAGTTATTGCCAAGTCAGAAGATATTTGCCTAAAGACAGCTGAACAGTTATTTCAAATAAAAGGATATATTTTAAAACTATCAGTAAAGTTATTGTAAAATATAAAGAAAGCCTTGAAGTCAATATTTTTGTCCACTAGGCCTAAAAAACATAAATGGAATAAATGAAACATAGTTGTAATTCAATGCATTCCTGCCTTATTCCTTGCATGGTTTTCAAGGCTAGGAATTGCATTTAGTATAGAATTAATGATACTCAACCCTACAAACTCTTCCACCTCCTCATTTCCTTATAAAATCTCCTTGAGGAGCACATTGTAAAGGGATGGTTGTTGGACTTTGATGTAATAGTTTCTGTATCGAATCATTGTTGACTGTAAATAAGTTCTGAAGCTCTGAAGCTCTGTTAAGTTATTGAAGAAGTTAGGCTGAGAAGAGAAGTTGAAGTTGTGATGAAGCAATGGACATTGTAGTTTGTAACTGGATTGATAATCAATATACAAGTTGATTCTTGGGATCCTGGTCTATATCATTGGTGAAGTACCTCTTACTGTTATTTTTTTCCTTTCATGTGTTCCATTTTGTTTACTTTTCTCTGATAAAGAACAACAAGCATAGAGCTAGGATTTACTGCTAAAGTACCCTACTCTCACTGATAAAATTTATCTATATGTTTTCTACTAATTGTGATATTTGAGAGTGACTTAAATTGAGTATAAAAATTATCAAGGAATGTTGGTTAGTCCATGTCTTGAAGTGAAAAACTTGAAAGGAAGTTCTTGAATGATATTTTCATTACATGCTAAGTAGAGTTATACTAGGAAATTTTATGGTTTGCCCTATCTTCTAGTTCTTCCTCCAAATGTTGTTTGAAAGTTTCCATAAGAGTATGTTGAAAGCAGGCCTAGATTTTAATGATATCTGATCTGATCTTAAGTTGCACTTCGTTTTCTTATCTATTTTCATCCCTTCTGAAAGTAGTCTACTGTGATTAATGGATTGTTGTGTGATAAGTTAGCTTTAATACAAGCTTGTCCAAAGAAGTCTATGGTTAGCCCTATCCTTTGGATGGTTTCAAATAGTTGCTTGAAAAGGCTTTTATTATATGGAAATTTTATAAATCCCTGTTGAAATTATTGGCTTTTTCCACTTTCTCAACACTTTTAATGTTCCACTCCATGATTTAAATCTAAAGGATCTTTTGATATAGATGACTTGCCCCTTGGAACACTCTTGAAATTGTTGTTCAATTAAACCCTTTTCTGACTCCATTGCCCAATGGATTAAAGCTACTTCACACTAATCCTATTTGCTGAACACTTCTCAATATACTTGCATCTTCATCCTTTGAAACTCTTTCATTTTGTGATATTCCATCCAATTAAATATCATAACCAACCAAGCAAACAAACAAAAACCATTGTTCATAATAACTAGCCTAATATCATACTAAAAGTCTTAAAGATAAATCAATATTTGCACTTATAGAGAGATCCCTTTCTGGATTGAGGAGGGCTAGATCCTAGAATCCCAAGTGGTTTTTGATGTAGTCTCTGTAGTGTTTATTCTTTCCATTCTACTAAATTATAGAGACCTAACACTGCTCACAGGTCACAGGAAAGACCCTCCAATATGCAGGGCGAGGGATTGCAGGGATGGTGACAAAATGTTGTGTAACATTAAGGTTAAGGGTTTGGTCAAGGTTAGGGTTAGGGGTAAGGTTAGGGTAAGTTTAGGGTTAAGGTTAGGGGAAGGTTAAGGTCAAAGTTAGGTTAAGGCAAGGTTAAGGTAAGGTTAAGGTTAAGGTTACGGGTTTATTCAGGTTAAGGTTAAGGTTAAGAGTTTGGTCAAGGTTAGGGTTAGGTTATAGTTAAGGTTAATTTTAGGTTAAAGGTAATGTTAAGGTTAACGGTTTGGTCAAGGTTAGGGTTAGGTTATTTTAAGGTTATGTTAACGTTAAGGTCAAGGTTAATGTTAAGCTTAAGGTTCAGGTTAAGGTTAAGGTTAATGATTTGGTCAAGGTTAGGTTTATGGTTAAGGTTAAGGGGGTAAGGTTAAGGTTAAGAGTTAAGGTTAAGGTTAAGGTTAGGGTTAAGGTTAGGGAAAGGTTAAGATTAAGGTTAAGTTTAAGGGTAAGGGTTTGGTCAAGGTTAGGGTTAGGTTATAGTTAAGGTTAATATTAAGGTTAAGTTTACAGGTTTAGTCAGGTTAAGGTTAAAGTTAAGGGTTCGGTCAAGGTTAAGGTTAAGGGTTTGGTCAAGGTTAGGTTACAGTTAAGGTTAAGGTTACGACTTTAGTAAGGTTAAGGTTAAGGTTAAGGGTAAGGTTAAAGTTAAGGTTAAGGGTTTGGTCAAGGTTAGGGTTAGGTTATAGTGAAGGTTAAGGTTAAGTTAAGGGTAAAGTTAAGGTTAGGGTTAACATTAAGGTTAATCATAAGGGTAAGGTCAAGGCTAAGGTTACAGGTCTTAATCTTAACCTTCACTATAAACCTTAACCTTAACCTAAACCTTAACCTTAACCTTAACTTTAACTATACCCCAACCTAACCTTAATCTTAACTATAACCTAACCCTAACCTCGACCAAACCCTTAACCTTAACCTTAACCTTAACTTTAACCTTAACCTTAACCTTAACTTAACCTTAACCTTAACCTTAAGCTTCCCATAACCATAACCATAAACTTAACTTTAACCTAACCTTAACCTTAATCTTAACATTAACCTAACCTTAACCTTAACTATAACATAACCCTAGCCTTACCCTAACTATAACCTTAATTATAACCTAATCCTAAACTTAACCTTACCCTTAACTTAACCATAACCTTGACCTTGACCATAACCTTAACCTTAACCTTAACTCAACCTTAACCTTGATATCAACCTTAAATTTAACTATAAACTAACCTAACCCTAACCTTTACCAAACCCTTAACCTTAACGTTAACCTTAACCTTCCCGTAAACATAACCTTAACCTTAACCTTGAATTTACCCTTAACCTAAAATTAACCCCTTAACCTTAACCTTAACCTTCTGATAACCATAACCTTAAGCTTGAATTTACCCTTAACCTAACCTTAAAATTAACCATAACCTAACCCTAACCTTGAGAAAACTTTAACCTTAACCTTAAATTAACCTTAACCTTAACCTTAATCTTAAGCTTAAGCTTAACCTCAACCTTCCCATAACCATAGCCTTAACCTTAACCTTGACCTTACCCATAACCTTATCCTTAACCTTACCCTTAAACTTATTTTAACCTTAACCTAACATTAACCTTAACTTTACACTTAACCTTACCTTAACCATAACCTTAACCTAACCCTAACCTTACCCTTAACCTTATCTTAACCTTATCTTAACCATAACCTTAAGCTTAAGCTTATCCTAACCTTAACCTTGACTTTACCCTTAATTTAACCTTAACCATAACATTTTCCTTACCCTTAACCTTAACCATAACCATAACCATAACCTTAACCTTAACCTTAACCTTAACTTAACTATAATCGTAACCTTCACCTTAACCTTAACCTTACCCTTGAATTTACCCTTAACTTAAATTTAACCTAACCTTAACCTTAACTTAACCTTAAAATTCACCTTAACCTTACCCCCTTAACCTTAACATTAACCTTAACCTTACCTTAACCCCTTAACCTTAACCTTAACTTTACCCTTAACCTTGAACCTTAACCTTAACCTTAACATTAAACCTTAACCTTAACCTTAACCTTAACCTAACCTTAACCTTAACCTTCACTATAACCTAACGCTAACCTTGAACAAACCTTAACCTTAACTTTAAAGGTTAAGGCTAAGTTAAGGTTATGGTTATAGGAAGGTTAAGATTAAGGTTAAGGTTAGGTTAAGGGTTTTGTCAAGGTTAGGGTTAGGTTATAGTGAAGTTCAAGGTTCAGTTAAGGGTAAAGTCAAGGTGTAACCCTTAACCTTAACCTTACCCTTAACCTTCACCTTAAACTTAACCTTGACTTTACCTTTAACCTAAGCTTAACCTTAACTATAACGTAACCCTAACCTTGACCTTAAATTTACCCTTAACCTTGACCTCAACCTTAACCTTAACCTTGACCTTGACCTTAACCTAACCTTAACCTTAACCTTATCTTACGCTTAACCTTAACCTTCCCAAATTGTTAACCTTAACCTTGAACTTAACCTTAACCTGACTAAACACGTAACCTTAACCTTAACCTTAACCTAACTGTTAGTATGAATCCTTTGTCGAAGTGTATGAAAAAGGACCACTTTAGCTACACATAACTAATAGCCCTATCAACAAAAGTGGCTGCCAATATCTTCAGATCTGCGGTTAGTTAAACAAGAAAAGAGCTGCAAACAACCATATCTATGCATGAAAAGACATTAAGTAGTAAAAACAAGGGTTTGCTCCATATACCAATAAACAATACAAGAACAATTTTTGAAAGAATTTTTGTATTAATTGGGCACCTGGGAGGAAAACAAGAAGGCGTATCCAATTCTCCTCAGTGGGATGGGTTCTTGGAAGTCCTCAGCACTTTAGATCTAAGGTTTTTCTCTCTTGTTGGTGTAGAAAACCCAATGCAAAGAATAGAGCTCAATGGGAGCTCACACAGAAAATGATGGAAAAATGTGACCAAGTGTATAGATCCGGAGTGATCTAATAGGCAACAAAAGGTGAAGAATGGTAGGAAAAACCCTCATATTTATAACAAAATATTGGGTCATTCTAGATCTTGGTGCATGATTAAAATAATGTTAACCAAATCTAGATCCACCTTTTATGGAATATTTTATTATATTTGTTGGAGGGAAAAGGTATTTGACTTGGTTCAAATCCCTTGATTTGTCAAAAATAAATAAATAAATGATTTATTTATCTTTTTAAGGAAGCGGTTAGAAGATAATCAAATAAATAATGATTTATTTAATTATTTAAGGAAGTGGTTGAAAGATAATTAAATAAATAGTGATTTATTTAATTATTTGTGAGTGATTTGGTCATATTTAACAAGGAATATCATCTAAATAAGGTTTAAATGATTATTCCTAGAAAATAATAAGATAAATAAAGGTTTATCTAATTAATTTCTTCGATTTTGGGTTAAACATGACTGGGAATAATAATTAAATTATGGTTTAATTAATTATTCCATGAGGAAAATCAAACAAATATAGGTTTGTTTAATATTTCCTTTTGGGGTTTCCTGTTTAGACCATAAACAACCTAATAGATGTGGTTTATTAAGTTATTTTACATAGTGAAAGCAATTTTACTTAGGGTAAAATTGGTCTTACATGGTGTACTTGGGTCCATCTAATGATAATAGGTTAGATGACCAAAAAATGGTGTAACAGATTGCCCCCCAGCGTGCGAGTGTCAGGAGAAAATCGCATGACCGAAGTACGTTGTAAGAACTCAATCACTAGACAACAAAAGGGAAGTCAGAGAGAGAAATGCAAGGTAGATAGTGTGCTAAAGAACTAGACCCTGAGGAGACGAGACTCGTAGGTGCAACAAGTCTCTTTTTATGAGAGGGTACCTATGCTGAAGGCGGCGGGGGAGGCATACCTATGCCCGCTGAGACAAAGTACAAAAGAATAGTGTGTCTAGTAAACAAGGGATCGAACCATAAAGTACAGCCGGCATAATCATGAGCCAGATAAAAATACAATGAGGAATCCCATATACATGCCGTGCCTGGGATAACAGCCAGGACTTGTACAATAATATCTGAGTACATGAGATACAAATACAACCCAAATTCCCCCTGTAAATGGGGAAGGGCTCACAAAATCTGATTGATACATGCAAATCAAAGAGGCACTGCAAGTGGCTAAGGCCAACATCATCAAATATCTGGAGCTGCATCGAAGGCTGCAAGGAGGAGGTCATCCGAGCATGTGGGGGGCTACCTGCAGGTCCACCCCCTCATGAGGGTTGAGACATCTCACACACACCCGGGAATCATCAAGAGCTACTACTGTATCAATGAACCATCAAGTATATGGATCTCGGTCATGCTGAAAGGAGCTGGAGTGGAGAAACAATCAAGTCAAAGGGAAATGAGAGATCCCTTTGCCTGATCTGAGGCACCGAAAAAGAGTGGAAGCTGGAACCAAGGTACACCGCCCTCTAGACTCGGCTTCTGGAATGAATGAGCTGATGTCAACAGAAGGAGGTCCACCATAAGTGAGGCAATGAGAAATCCTCAACTAAGGCACGAGAGAAAATAGTAGAGCGAAAGACAAACTGACACTAATGATGATGGTGAAATGGAAAGGACTGAGTAGCGAATGGACGACTTCCCTGGTTAGAGCATAAAGGGCATGAATGACATGGTAGCGACTGATGCAATATCATAAGGGATAGGGGACAGTGGGACTGAAGTTCATAATGTGCGACACAAGAGAGATACCAAGCAATGAAGGATGGAGGGCTATAGCGGGGTACAGAAGGACTCGGGATAGACTCCATGAATGCGGTGATGACTCAACTTGGATGCTCTAAACAAGGGTGACTCGATGGTGCTGCCACGCAGTAAAGGTCCAATGGGGGACCATGAAAACATGATTACAAGGTGTGAACTCATGACGAAAATCGACACGAACGTGGACAAGTATGGAGGCGAAGTGGTGCCCCGAGTACGAGTGTCGTAGGTGAGGAGATTCGATTTCAAGGGGAGGTGAAGTGACCCTCCTTGGAAAAAATGGGTCCGGGTGAAGTAGCAAATAAAAAAAATGAAAAAAAAGATGTTGGCTATCTAAAATAAAATAAAACATGCATTTCAGAAGGGAAATGCTAAGGATAATATTTCTTAAGATAGAGTGCATTGCGAGGATTAGGAAGGGGATTGCCTTCAAAATCCTCTAAGAGGTATGCCCCCTTACCGAGATCCTTACTGATGATGTAAGGGCCTAGCCATAATGAGTCAAACTTCCCATGACCAAGGACATCATGGACCTAGTCATAGACTAGAACAAGGTCGCCTTCGTGAAAAGTGCGAGGCTGGACTTTGCGGTCATACTGATCTTTGGTGCGTTTCTTGGCCACTTCCATGGTTTGCAAGGCAACACGGCAGTCTTCGGAAGCGCGCTCAAGCATGATAAGTCATTTTTCTAGAGGTTGGGTGTCAGGGAGAAGTTCAACGGCCAGATGTAGGGAAGGAATTTCACACTCGATCGGTAAGACTGCCTCCTCCCCAAAAACGAGGTGGAAAGGAGTAACCCGGTGGCGGTTTTAACAGAAGTCTGATAGGCCCATAAAGCAGGGAAGAGCATGATATGCCAATTGGTTTTGTGCTTATTCACCGTCCGTTGAAGCATAGTCTTGAGGATTTTGTTGACTACTTCAACTTGGCCATTACCTTGGGGGTAATAGGAGGAGGAATATTGGTGCTCAAAACCCAACAGTGAGGATAGCTCGCGCCATATCTCATCTTCAAAATGTCTGCCATGGTCAGAGACCAGTTGTTTCGGAACTCTGAATCTTGCGATAATGTGGTTAAAGAAAAAGAGGGCCGCGGTAGCTACCGTGTTGTTAAATGTAGGCATGGCCTCGGCCCATTTTGTGAAATAGTCGACCGCCACGATGATATATTTGTGGTTACCAGCGGATGGCGGGCGACACTCCATAAAGTCGATGGCCCATTTACAGAAGGGACCAGTGGAGACGACCGGATGGAGGGGAGCTGGGGGAGCTCGCGCCTTAGGGGCGAAATTTTGGCAATTGGGACAGTGTTTGACTGCCTCAATGCAATCACTGAAGAGGGAAGGCCAAAAATACCCAGCGCGCATGACTTTCTGGGCAGTAGCAAGACCGGAGAGGTGGCCACCGCAAGCGCCGCTATGGTAGGCATTAAGGACCTGTTCAGCTTCAGCGTGTGTGAGACAACGACGAAGGACAGTATCAACCCCGCGACGATAGAGGTCGTCGCCGATAAGGAGGTATCGGGGAGCTTGGTGTCGGATACGTCGGCGAGCCTCACGATCAAGGTGGAGGGCGAACTTTTGGGTTCGCAAGTAAGTAAGAATATCGCCATACCATGGGTCGTCGGAAGTAATGGAAAATAAGTGTTCATCAGGAAAGTCATCATTAACTGGAGGGTCGTGCGATCCGGTAGGTAATTCAGAAATGAGCTCAGCGAGGGCTAAGCCTTTCTTACTCTTTGGTGTGACAAATTCGAGGTCGAATTCCTGAAGGATAACGACCCAACGGGCGTACTTCCCAGTGAGGATACGACGACTCAATAGGAAAGCCATGGGGTTGGAATTAGTCACAACCTTGGTGGAGCGCATGAGGATATAATGACGAAGTTTTTGGACTGAGAACACGACAGCCAGCGCTAATTTTTCTTCATATGAGTAGGAAACAGGAGGCCCTACAAGGTTCTTACTGACGTAGTAAATCACATGCTCGATACCATTGTCATCTTCCTGGATAAGGACCCCAGCGACCGAATAGGTGGAAGCAGAGATATACAGGATGAAGTCCCAATTAAAGTCAGGAGGGCAGATCAAGGGAGCAGATGTGAGAGCCTGCTTGAGGGCATCGAAAGACTCATGAGCATAGGAATCCCAAAAAAAGGGGATAGTATATCGGAGGAGTCTAAGGAACCCATGTGCAGTGGTGGCATAGTCAGGGACAAACCGATGAAGAAAATTAGCTTTGCCTTGGAGACTTTGGAGCTGGCGGAGGGTACGCAGAATGGGAAGTTCAAGAATGGCTTGAACTTTCAAAGGGTCAAGAGTGATACCATCCTTAGACATGATGAAGCCTAAGAGACGGCCGGCGAGAACGCAAAAGACACATTTCAACGGGTTAAGGTGGATATTATACTTGCGACATCGGAGAAAAATGGTACGCAGATCGTGGAGGTGTTGCACCCGATGCTTCGAACGTGCAGTGAGGTCTTATAAATAAGCAAGGATAATATGAGCTAAGTCATGGAAATAATAATACATGGCCCGTTGGAAAGTGGCGCCGGCGTTTTTAAGGCCGAAAGGCATGACCCGGTAAGCAAAAGTTCCCCACGGACTAATGAACGCGGTTTTTAGTTGATCAGCAGGACGGATAACAATTTGGTTGTATCCGAAGAAACCATCCATAAAGGATAGGACCTCATGCCCCGCACACTCGTCAATGATTTGGTCAATGAATGGTGTGGGGAAGTTGTCTTTGGGACAAGCCTTTTTCAAGTCACGAAAATCTGTGCAGACACGGATGGTGCCTTGTTTCTTGAGAACGGGAACTGGGTTGGATACCCAAGTGGTGTATTAAATGGGGTAAATGAAACCAGCCTGCTTGAGCTTATCGATTTTGGCTTTGATAGCGTCACGTCTGGAAGGATGAATGGGTTTCAACTTTTGACGGATTGGTTTGGCATCAGGCCATGTGTCGATATGGTGTTCGACAATGGCGGGATCGAGTCCGGGCATTTCAGAATAGGACCAGGCGAAGATATCACGGAATTCTTTGAAAAGCTTGGTGTAAGCTTTGATTTCTTCCGGGGTGCAGTGGGCACCCAAGGTGATATATTCTTCGATTCCTGGTTTGATTGAAATGTCAATTTTGATGGTAGGAGAGATATTGGCCATGTTTTCTTCTTCGAAAGCATCAGGTGCAGGGATGGGATTTTTGAACCAATCGACTGCATTGGGAATGAAGTTTTTGGTTTCCACAGCATATTGGTCATGGGACTGTTGTGGGAGGAAGTATGCGCGATGGTGCATATCGTCCCAGGAAAAGTCAGGGTTGGTCATGGCTTCCATAATGTCTTCATCGGATTGGAAGATGGGAAGACTGAAGGAAGACGGGTCACCCGAGGAGGTATTGATGTGTGACGGGTCATCTGGAGGCGAAGGGCTCAGATGTGAAATTTCAATAGATCCAAGGTTGACTGAGGAGGAACTGAGAGTATCTGCGGGTTGAAGGTGAGGTGAACTATCTCGCAAGGATGATGATAGGTACAAAATGGTGGTTGAAGGCTCTGTTGGTTCGATAGTGGGAGGAGGAATGTGAATGGGAGTATGAATATCCTCAGGTCCTATCGAAGTATGACTCGCAGAAAAGTGAGAAGGTATCTTGTTGTGTGTAGCATTGAATTGGCGGTACGTGTCCAAGGAGGAACGATAGTCATCAAGGCAGGGACAGAGGTGGGTGTAATGGCCGTGGAAATCGTACAAAGCACAAGGGTGGTTTGTGCGCAAGGTTTTGAGTTTCGATATAGAGTCTGGGATAGTGACGTAGACTTCGGGGATGTCAGAGTCGGGGAACGTCTCATTGACCAGGATCTTGAGGTGCAGCAATTCAGGACATAGATGGGTGGCATGACCGACAACATCGCACAAAGCGCATTGGATAGCGGGCTTTGGCAGTCGCGGAGGGGTAGGGGTTGTCGGGGTGGCTTGGTCCTTATGGGTTGCCCTTATGAGCTTTGCCTTTCTTTCCCGGGGCTGGCACCACAGGGGTAGGGCCCTGGGGAGGTGCGGGGGGCCCGGAGGAAGTGAGGGGGACCAGTTGAACCGGTGTCAAAGCAAGGTATGGTTTGGGGTGACCGGGTGGGGTAGTGGCTGGAGGGTCGATGTACCAGACGGGTATGCCCAGGGTCAGGTTCGAAAGAGAGAGAGTGGCCATGAGCAGTACCATGTACACTCCTGGTGGGGGAGCTAGGAACGGTATTTGTCTAGAGGGGTAATGGCCAGGTGGGATGGCTCCTAAATGGCTAAGGCCTGGAGGAACCGTGCTAAGAGGATATAAGGGCTCATGACTACCAACTGCAGGTGAAGGGCTAGGAGCAGGTTGCGGAGGGCAAGGTTGCGGACGAGCCGAAGTAGGTTTCTTGAGAGCATCCTGAGACGATTGCATCATGCAAACATTCGATGAGATGGGGTCAGAGATAGGAGGAGGGGGGAGACTAGGAAAAGTTCCAAGCAGGGAGGAATCCTTGTAAATGCCGAGGGAGACACTGTTCAAGGAATCGACGGTTTGCTTGTTGGCTACTGAAGAGATGGTTGTCTCAGGTGAGGTCTGAGATTTTGGCTCATGATATGTCAACTGGTCAATGGTGACTATCCTTCCATTATGGGGGAAAGACATCTTGCGGAAAACCATGGACGGGACAACAGACATAGCATAGGTGTAGCTTCGCCCCAATAGAATGTTGTAGTCTAGTGGGGCGTCTATGACTTCGAGGTCAACGAAACAGTCTTACCGGCGAGGGTGATAGGACAATTACGAAACAGGCCAGTGGGCTGGGAGGCATGACCATCCCACGCTCGAAGGGTGATCGTGGAAGGGGCCAGCTCAGGGGATCCGAGTTGCTTCCAAACCGAAGCGGACATCACGCAGGTGGATGCCCCCTCATCAATTATACACTGGGAAATGTTGGCGTTCCGAATTTTGACTGGGATTTGGAAGGCGATGGAAGGAGGAAGAGGAGGATGGTCCGATTGAGTGGCGTCGGAAACAATCATTTGGTCATCAGCAGGATCTACAGTGCTCACGGCAGATAGTAGAGCCTTCTTTTGGGAAGGACACGACTGGAGGAGTTCCAGTGTGGAAATGGCAGCAGGAGATTGCGCAAAATCATCTACTATGCTATACAAATGAGAAGCTCGACCGGAAGCAGCGTTTCGACGTAAAGGTCCCTTTTGAATCTTGGTATGAACCTCAACTTTGGGTTGAGGGATATGCAAGGGGCCACTGGGTGTCGAAAGAGGCTCTGTAGAACCTGAAGAAGGAGGCTCGGGGGCAGACTGAGCAGGAGGCTTGGGGTACTAGCGGGACCGAGTTTGAAGGTGGAGGTCGACGGTTGGGGATGGATCAGAGGTCATCATGAGGATCTGGTAATCAGAGGAACCAAAAAGGGAAGGTGGAGTGGCGACCTGGCTGTCGGGCGGTTGGGTAGCCACGAATCCTTGTTGAGGGAAAGGATCAGAAAACACAGTTGGTTGGGTAGTGGCCACATTAGGAGGAGCATGAGGGGAGGTGTATTGTCTGCGCAATGTGGCTTGAGACTCCCACATCTGCCGCATTTGGGGTAAGAGGGGAAAATCGTGGGTGTAATGACCATAAACACCGCAACACGAACAAGGCTTATTTGTACGAAGCGGCCTGTCCGGCTTGGGCTAAGTGCCCTGTTGCTGGTTGATAGTGTTAGGGTCAACACCTGGATTGGGTCCATGGGTACCAGGGGCCGATTGGTTTTGATTGCCTCTCCGCCTTCTTTGAGAGGAAGGGGGATTAGTCACGCCCTGCTATGAAAATACTTGCCCTGGAGGGGGCTGTAAGTGCTGTTGCGAGTTTGGAGGAGGCAAGGGAGGTGGCAGCGCATATGCTTGAGGAGCTGGCGCACCAGGTTGCATATAAAGGTAATGATTAGGTTGGGAAACATTGACGTAAGCAGGAGGTTGGGAAAAAGGAGGAGGCATGCCGTATCCTGGATACATTCTACCGGGAGGGGGAAGAGTGCTAGAGGTGCTGGCCCCTCCCTGAGGGAGACCATAGCCCATAGGAGGTTGAGCGTATGGATGGGAAGGGCTCCAATGATACCATCGGCGAAATGAGATGTCCCCGGGGCATTAGTGCCGCCGGGCCTGGGGAGGTCAGGAAGAACGGTATAAACATAACCAGATTGAGCGTAGATTAGGTCATATTTCAAGGCTATTTGGAGGGCGGCTTCTTCAGTTTGAGGAAAATGGGAGGCGACATCTTTGCCGATAGGAGCTAAGAGGGTGCAGAGGAACCAGTCCATGTAAACCCGATCTTCGAAGGGGGGGGCTCAACATAAGCTCTGTCGTCGTCGCCATTCCTGGACATGGGCGGAAAGGCGGGTCGAAGAGGTTTGCTTTAAGGAAGTCAAGAGCTCAGTGCCAGTATCGTATCGGAGAGGGAGCTGGAAATAAGATAAAAAAGCTTGGGCAAGGGTCACAAAGGTGGTATGGGAAGAGGTAGCTTGGTCAACATACCATTTAGAAGCTTCGCCGGTAAGCGTGCATTGGAACAATCGAAGACGGATGGAGTCATCGGTAATGGAATTAGAGGAACACCACATGTGGAAAGATCAGACATGATTGGTTGAATATTCTCCAACAAGGCCTTCGAACTTAGGGATGTCGGAGGGGAGCTTGGTTGGCATAGCAGGCCAACCAACATCGTGGCGGATAGGGTCATTGATCAACTGATTGAAATCAGGGAGGCTGAGGCCTACAATGTACGGCATCAAGGGTATGGACGAGGTAGTTCCTGTGGCGGTTCCACTAGTAGTGATTCCGGCATTAGGGCTTGGAGCACCGCTAACGTTAGGCCCTGGACCAGACATAGTGAAGGTGACAGGGGGGAGAACCAGGAGGTGAAGGAGAACCCAATGAATCAGGAGAGGAGTCGGAGTGCAGACTCGGAGGAGGACTGGCTTGACGATGGCGGGACGGAGCAGGTCGATCGACCAGAAACTGAGGGTGAAGGCCAAGAATTATCCGGGAAAGGCGCCTTGGGGGCGCAATGATGACGGGAAGAAGGAAACCGACAAGGGAAAAAAGGGACAGAATCAAGTGAGGTCAAGGGCAGAAAATGTGCAGTGACAATTGATTTTAGATTCTTTTCCAGGCGGTGTTAACCAGGCGCTTCTTCACTTAGGTTCAGTGTGTGGCGTGCGTTAATTTTAATTTTTTAAACCCTTTCCATTTTGAGAACAAGAAAACAGTGTGCTGCGTAACTAAAAATAAATCTGTAGAAAATAGTATATAATGCTGAAATAACAGAAAATTAACAGCTACTTGTGCATCTATCTGACCCAAGAAGGTGGGTCTCTCAAAACTAATCTAAAAAAGGGGAAAAATCTAGGCAAAACACATGAAAAAGAGGCCAATAGATCTAAGGTCAAAAGGGACAGGGATCTATAGGATAAAAGCTGCTGAAAAGAGGTGAAAATTGCAGCTAAGAGACAGAGGCAATGTGGCTGGAAAAAGGGAGGAAATCAGTAAAAACCGGAAAGGAGAGGGAGGAGGTCCTAAAGAGAGGTCCAAACAAAATGACAAGAGGTGATTTGAAAGGAAGAGAGGCTGATTTAAAGGGATCTGAGGAGGAGGTTTCAGATCTGAAAAAGGGAAGGCTGAAACTCTAAAAAACAGACGGCTGAAACAGCTAAAACTCTTCCACAAAAAGTGGAGGGTACTAAAGCCCTAAGGGGCTAGGTTCCCACTTAGATGAGTAAAAACAGATTAGAACTAGGTCAAAGCGGGCTGAGACAGAGGCTGGAAAACCCTGACAGAAGCTACAGCAAAACCCAGAAAAATTGCAGAAAAACCACTGAAAAATCGGCAAGTCGCAGGTTCTGACCTGTTTTTAGTGCAGGTCGCAGAAAAGAGGCTAAAAAGTGCGACCTGGAGGTCCAGGTCGCACTTTTTGGGCTGAAAAGTGTGACCTCCCGTTTTTGTTGTCTCGGCAGTAGATTTTCGGAAAAGTTGCCGTCTCAGTTGCAGCTGATGTCGCTTACCTGCGCAATAGGGCCAGAAACGCACAGAAGTTAGAAACTTTAATGTTTTAGGGTTTTAGGTGAGAAAAAAAACATAAAAATAGGAAAAATAATCAGCTGAAAAGAAACCCTAGGGTCTGAAGTAGCTGGATATGCAGGAATATGAAAAACGACAGCGGTCGTAATTTAAAACATGTGTGGAGTCGCCATTTGTTAGTATGAATCCTTTGTCGAAGTGTACGAAAAAGGACCACTTTAGCTATGCATAACTAATAGCCCTAACAACAAAAGTGGCTGCCAATATCTTCAGATCTGCGGTTAGTTAAACAAGAAAAGAGCTGCAAACAACCAGATCTATGCATAAAAAGACATTAAGCAGTAAAAACAAGGGTTTGCTCCATATACCAATAGCCAAGACAAGAACAATTTTTGAAAGAATTTTTGTATTAATTGGGCACCTGGGAGGAAAACAAGAAGGCGTATCCAATTCTCCTCAGTGGGATGGGTTCTTGGAGGTCCTCATCACTTCAGATCTAATATTTATCTCTCTTGTTGGTGTAGAAAACCCAATGCAAAAAAAGGAGCTCAATGGGAGCTCACACAGCAAATGATGGAAAAATGTGACCAAGTGTATAGATCCAGAGTGATCTAATAGGCAACAAAAGGTGAAGAATGGTAGGAAAAACCCTCCTATTTATGACAAAATATTGGGTCATTCTAGATCTTGGTGCATGGGTTAACTAGATCTAGATCCACTTTTTATGGAATATTTTATTATATTTGTTGGAGGGAAAAGGTATTTGACTTGGGTGAAATCCCTTGATTTGTCAAAAATAAATAAATAAATGATTTATTTCTCTTTTTAAGGAAGCGGTTAGAAGATAATCAAATAAATAATGATTTATTTAATTATTTAAGGAAGTGGTTGAAAGATAATTAAATAAATAATGATTTATTTAATTATTTGTGGGTGATTTGGTCATATTTAACAAGTAATATTATCTAAATAAGATTTAAATAATTATTCCTAGAAAATAATAAGATAAATAAAGGTTTATCTAATTAATTTCTTTGTTTTTGGGTTAAACATGATCGGGAATAATAATTAAATTATGGTTTAATTATATTCCATGAGGAAAATCAAACAAATATAGGTTTGTTTAATATTTCCTTTTGGGGTTTCCTGTTTAGACCATAAACAACCTAATAAATGTGGTTTATTAAGTTATTTTACATAGTGAAAGCAATTTTACTTAGGGTAAAATTGGTCTTACATGGTGTACTTGGGTCCATTTAATGATAATAGGTTATATGACCAAAAAATGGTGTAACACTAACCTTAACCTTATCTTAACCTTTACCTTAACCTTAAACTTGACCTTAACTTTGGTTAGATAAAGTCAAGGTTAAGGTTAAGTTAAGGGTAAAGTCAAGGTTAACGTTAGGGTTAGGTTATAGTTAAGGTCAAGGTCAAGGTTAAGGTTAAGGTTACAGGTTTAGTTAGGTTAAGGTTAAGGTTAAGGGTAAAGTCAATGTTAAGGTTAGGTTAAGGTTAAGATTAGGGTTAAGGTTCACGTTAAGGTTAAGGTTAAGGGTTTGGTTAAGGTTAAGGGTAAGGTGAAGGTTAAGGTTAGGTTAAGGGTAAAGTTAAGGTTAGGTTAAGGTTAAGGGTTTGGTCAAGCTTAAGGTTAGGTTATAGTTAAGGTCAAGGTTAAGGTTATGGTTAAGGTAAGGTTAAGATAATGTTAATGGTAAGGTTAACGTTAAGGTTATGGTTGAAGTTAGGTTAAGGTTAAGGTTAGGTTAAGGGTAAAGTTAAGGTTATGGTTAGGGGTAAGGTTAGGGTTAGGTTAAGGTTAAGGTTAAGGTTAGGTAAAGGTTAAGGTTAAGGTTAAGATTAAGGTTAAGGTTAAGTTTAAGGGTTTGGTCAAGGTTAGGGTTAGCTTATAGTTAAGGTCAAGGTTAACGGTAGGTTATGGTTAAGGTTAAGGTTAAGGTTATGAAAAGGTCAAGGTTAAGGTTAATGTTAAATTAAGGTTAAGGTTAAGGTTTGGTCAAGGTTAGGGTTAGGTTATAGTTAAGGTCAAGTTTGAGGTTAGTTTAAGGTTAATGTTATGGTTTTAGTCAGGTTAACGTTAAGGTTAAGGTTAAAGTTAGGCTAAGGGTAAATTCAAGGTGAAGGTTAGGGTTAGGTTAAGGGTAAGATAAGGTTAAGGTTAACGTTAAGGTTAGGTTAAGGTCAAGGTCAAGGTTTAGGTTAAGGTTAAGGTCAAGGTTAAGGGTAAGGTTAAGGTTATGGTTAGGGTAAGGTTATGGTTAAGGTTAATGTTAATGTTAAGGTTAAGGTTAAGGTTAAGGGTTTAGTTAAGCTTAAGGTTATGTTAAGGTTAAGTTTAATGTTAAGGGTTTGGTCAACGTGAGGGTTAGGTAATAGTTAAGGTGAAGGTTAAGGTTATGGTTAAGGTAAGGTTAATATAAGGTTAAGGGTAAGGCTAAAGTTAAGGTTAGGTTAAGGTTATGCTTAAGCTAAGGTTAAGGGTAAAGTTAACATTAAGGTTAGGTTAGGTTAAGCTTAAGCTTAAGGTTAAGATAAGGTTATGTTTAAGGTTAGGTTAAGGTTAAGGTTTAAGGTTACAAGTCTTAACATTAACCTTCACTATAACCTACCCTTAACATTAACCTTTACCTAACCTTAACCTTAACCTTAACCATAACCTTAACCTTAAACTTAACCTGAACTATAACCTTAACCTTAACCAAGCCATTAATGTTAACCATAACTTAACCTTAACCTTGACCTTAACTATAACATAACCCTAACCTTGACCATAAACTTAACCTAACCTTAACCTTGACTTTACCCTTAACCCTAACTCTAATCATAACCTTTACCTTAACATAACCTTAACCTTAACCTTTACCTTAACATAACCTTAACCTGACTAAACTCGTAACTTGAACCTTAAACTAACCTTAACTTTGATTTTACCCTTAACCCTAACCTTAACCATAACCTTTACCTTAGCGTAACCTTAACCTTACCCTTACCTTAACCTTAACCTTAACCTTTACCTTAACCTTGACTTTACCCTTAACCTAACCTTAACCTTATCTTAACCTTAACCTTAACCTAACCATAACCTTACCTTAACCTAACTTAACCTTAAACTTAACTTTAACTTTACTCTAACCTTAAGGGATTAGTCAGTTTGAGGTTAGTCAGGTTAAGTTTAAGGTTAAGGTTAGGTTAAGGGTGAAGTCAAGCTTAAGGTAAAGTTAAGGTTAAGGTTAGGTTATGGTTAAACTTAAGGTTAGGTTAAGGTTAAGGTTAAGGTTAGATTAAGGGTAAGATAAGGTTAATGTTAAAGTTAAGGTTAAGGTTAAGGTTAGGTTAAGTTCAAGGTAAAGGTTAATGTTAAGGTTAAGGTAAATTTTAACGGTAAGTTAAGATCAAGGTTAGGGTTAGGTTATAGTTAAGTTTAAGGTTAGGTTAAAGGTAAAGTCAAGGTGAAGGTTAAGGTGAAGGTTAAGGGTAAGGTAAAGGTTTAGGGTTACAAGTTTAGTTAGATTCAGGTTAAGGTTAAGGTGAAGGTTAAGGGTAAGGTTAAGGTTAAGGTCAAGGTCAAGGTTAAGGTTAAGTTAAGGGTAAGGTCGTAGTTAGGTTAAGGTTAAGGTTAATGTTAGCTTAAGGTTAAGGTTAAGGTTACAGGTTTAGTCATGTTAAGGTTAAGGTTAAGGTTATGGATTTAGTCAGGTTAAGGTTAAGGTTAAGGTTTTGGTCAAGTTTAGGGTTATGGTTAAGGTTAAGGTTAAGGTTAAGGTTAAGGGTAGGGTTAATGTTAGGGTTAGGTTATGGTTAGGGTAAGGTTAGCGTTATGTTATAGCTAAGGTTAAGGTCAAGGTAAACGTTAAGGTTAAGGTTACATTAGGTTAAGGTTAGGTTAAGCTTAAGGTTAAGGTTAGGTTAAGGGTAAAGTCAAGGTTAAGATTAGGTTAAGGTTAAGATTAGGGTAAGGTTAAGGTTATGGGTTTAGTCAGCTTAGGTTAAGGGTAAGGTTAAGGTTAAGGTTAAGTGTTTGGTCAAGGTTAGGGTTAGGTTAATTGTAAAGTTAATTTGAAGGTTAGGTTAAGCTTACGGTTATGGTTAAGTTTAGGTTAAGTTTAGGCTAAGGTTAAGGTTAAGGTTAAGTTTAGGTTAAGGTTAAGGTCAAGGTTAAGGTTAAGGTCAAGGTTAAGGGTAAAGTTAAGGTCAAGGTTATGGTTAGGTTATAGTTAAGGTTAAGGTTAGGTTAAGGGTAAAGTCAAGGTTAACCTTAACCTAACCCTTAAGGTTAGATAAAGGTTAAGGTTAAGATAAGGTTAAGGGTATGGGTTTAGTAAGGTTAAAGTTAAGGTTAAGGTTAAGGTTAAGGTTATGTTAAGGGTAAAGTCAAGGTTAAGGTTAGGTTATGGGTAAGGTTAAGGGTAATGTCAAGATAAGGTTAAGGGTAAGGTTAAGGTTAGGTTAAGGTTATGGTTAAGGTAAGGTTAGGTTGGGGTTTAAGGTTAAGATTAGGTTAGGTTAATGTTAAGATAAGGTTAAGGGTAAGGTTAACTTAACTCTACCCTTAAGGTAAGGTTACGTTAAGGGTAAAGTCAAGGTTAAGGTTAGTTTAAGGTTAAGATAAGGTTAAGGTTAAGGTTAGGTTAGGGGTAAAGTTAAGGTTAAGGTTAAGGTTATGGCAATGGGAAGGTTAAGGTTAAGTTTAAGGTTAAGGTTAATTTAAGGGTAAATTCAAGGTTAAGGTTAAGGTTATGGGAAGGTTAAGGTTAAGATAAGTTTAAGGTTAAGGTTAAGGATAGGTTAGGCTAAGGTTAACGTTAGGTTAAGGGTTTGGTGAAGGTCAAGGTTAATGTTAGGTTAAGGGTAAGGTTAAGGTTATGGATAAAGTTAAGGTTAAGGTTAGTGCGAGGTTAAGGTTAAGGTTAGGGGAAGGTTAAAGTTAAAGCTAGCTTAAGGTAAAGGTTATGGGAAGGTTAGGTTAAGGTTAAGGTAAAGGTAAGGTTAAGGTTAAGGTCAAGTTTAGGTTATAGTTAATGTTACAGTTAAGGTTAGGTTATTGTGAAGGTTAAGGTTAATGTTAAGGTTAAGGGTGAAGGTTAAGGGTGAATATTAAGGGTAAGGTTAAGGTTAAGACCTGTAACCTTAACCTTCACCCTTAACCTTAACCTAACCTTAACATTAAACTTAACCTTGACCTTAACTATAACCTAACCCTAACCTTACCCTAACCATAACCTGACCTTAACCTAATCTTAACCTAACTTAACCTTGACCTTAACCTTTACCTTAACCTTAACCTTACCTATAACCTTAACTTTACGGTTAACCTTAAATTTACCCTTAACCTAACCTTAACCTTAACCTTACCCTTAACCTTATCTTAACCTTAACCTTAACCTTACCCTTAACCTTAACATTAACTTTACCCTTAATCTTGACTTTATCTTTCACCTTAAACTTAACCTTAACCTTTACTTTATCCTTAACCTAACCTTAACCTTAACCTACACCTTAACCTGAATAAACTCATAACCTTAACCTTAACCTTAACATTAACCTTCCCATAAAATTAACCTTGACCTTAACTATAACCTTACCCTCACCTTGACAAAACCCTTAACATTAACCTTAAAATTGACCTTAACCTTAACCTTAACCTTAAACTTAACCTTGAACTTAACTATAACCTAACCCTAACCTTAACTAGCCTTAACCTTGACGAAACCCTTAACGCAACCTTAACCTTGACTTTACTGATAACGTAACCTTAACCTTGAGCTTGACCTTACCCTTATCATTAACCTTAACCTTAACCTTAACCTTAACCTAACCAAACCCATAACCTTAACCTTAACCTTAAGCTTACCCTTAACCTTAAACTTAACCTTGACCTTAACTATAACCTAACCCTAACCTTAACCAAACCTTAACCTTAACCTTACCCTTAACGTAACCTTAACCAAGTTGACTTTACCCTTAACCTTACCCTTAAACTAACCCTAACCTTAACTGTAACCTTACCCTTACCCTTAACCTAAACCTAACCTTAACCTTAACCTTAACCTTATACGTATCTTAACCTTAACCTAACCTTAACCTTAACCTTAACCCTCACCTTAGCCCTAACCTTAAGATTAAAGTTACGGGTAAGGTTAGGTTAAGGTTAGGGTCAAGTTATAGTTAAGGTCAAGATTAAGGTTCGGTTAAGGTAAAGGTTAAGGTTAAGGTTAAGTTAAGGTTAATGTTAAGGGTTTGGTTAAGGTTAAGGTTAATGTTAAGGTTAAGGTTAAGGTTAAGGTTAGGGTTAAGGTTAAGATTAGGTTAGGTTAAGGTTAAGATAAGGTTAAGGGTAAGGTTAAGGTTAAGTTTAAGGTTAAGTTAAGGGTAAAGTCAAGGTTAAGGTTAGGTTAAGGTTAGGATAAGGCTAAGGTTAAGGTCAAGGTTAAGGTTAGGTTAAGGTTATGGTTACAGTTAAGGTTAAGTTAAGGTTAAGGTTAAGGGTTTGGTCAAGGTTAGGGTTAGGTTATAGTTAAGGTTATGGGAAGGTTAAGGGTTAAGGTTAAGGTTAAGGTTAAGGGTTAGGTTAAGGTTACGGTTAAGGGTGTGGTGAAGTCAAGGGTTAGGTTAAGGTTAAGGTTAAGGTTAGGTTAAAGTTAGGTTAAGGGTAAAGTGAACCTTAGGATTAGGTTAAGGTTAAGGTTAAGTATACGGTTAAGGGTAAAGATAAGGTTATGGTTAAGGTTTAGGTTAAGGTTAGGTTAATGTTAAGGTCAAGGTTAATGTTAAGAGAAAGGTTATAGTTAGGTTAAGGTTAAGGTTAAGTTAAGGTTAAGATAAGTTTAAGTTTAAGGTTAAGGTTAAGGTTAAGGTTAGGTTAAGGGTAAAGTCAAGGTTAAGGTAAAGTTAAGTTTAAGGTTAGGTTAAGGTTAAGGTTAAGGTTAGGGTAATAAGGTTAGGGTAAAGGTTCAGGTTAAATTTAAGGTTAAGGGTTTGGTCATGGTTAGGGTTAGGTCACTAACCATAACCTTAACCGTAACCTTAACCTTAAATTTAACCTAACCTTAACGTTATCTTAACCTTAAATATAACCTAACCCTAACCTAACCTTAACCTTGACCTTAACCTTAAGCCTGACCTTGACCTTAACCTAACCTTAACCTTATATTACCCTTAACCTTAACCTTAACCTTCCCAAACCCTTGACCTTAACCTTAACATAGCCTTAAACTTATCTTAACCTTAACCTTAACCTTATCTTTATCTTTAACCTTACCCTTACCTTAACCTTACGGGTAAAGTTAAGGTTAAGGTTAAGGTTTGCGTTTAGTTAGGTTAAAATTAAGGTTAAGGTTAAAGTTAAGGGTTTAGTTAAGGTTAGGGTTAGGGTTAGGTTATAGTTAAGGTTAAGGTTAGGTTAAGGGTAAATTCAAGGTTAACGTTAAGGTGAAGGTTAAGGTTAAGTTTAAGGTTAAGGTAAGGTAAGGTTAAGGTTAAGGTTATGGTTAAGGTCAAGGTCTGGTAAAGTAAAGGTTAAGGTTAAGGTTAAGGTTATGGTTATGGGAAGTTTAGGTAAAGGTTAAGGTTATGGGAAGGTAAAGGTTAAGGTCAAGGTCAAGGTCAAGGTCAAGGTCAAGGTCAAGATTAGGTTAAGGTTAAGGTTAACGCTAAGGATAAAGTTAAGGACCTTAACCTAATCTTAACCTTAACCTAACCTTAATCTTAACCTTAACATAACTATAAACTTACCCATAACCTTAACCTTAAACTAACCCTAACCTTAACCCTAATCTTACCCATAACTTTACCCTTAACCTAACCTTAACCTTAACCTTATCTTAACCTTAACCTAACCTTAACCTTGATTTTACCCTTAACGTAACCTTAACCTTAACATTAAGCTTATCTTAACCTTAACTTAACCTTAACCTTAATTATAACCTTAACCTTAACCTTCCCATAACCATAACCTTAACCTTGACTTTACCCATAACCTAACCTCAACCTTAACCTTAACCTTAACCTCACTAAAATTGTAACCTTAACCTTAACCTAACCTTAATATTGACCTTAATTATAACCTAACCCTAACCTTAGCCCTTACCTTACCCATAAATTTAACCTTACGGTTAGGGTTAAGGTTAAGGTTAAGGTTAAGGTTAGGCTAAGGTTAAGATAAGGAAAAGGCTCAGGTTAAGGTTAGGTTCAGGTTATGGTTATCAGTAAGGGTTTGGCCAAGGTTAAGGTTAGGTTATAGTTAACATCAAGGTTAAGGTTATGGGAAGGTTAAGGTTAAGGTTAAGGTTAAGCTTTGGTCAAGTTTAGGGTTAGGTTATGGGTAAGGTTAAGTTTAGGTTAAGGTTATGGTTAGGCTAAGGTTAAGATTAGGTTATGGTTAAGGTTAAGGTTAATGTTAAGGGTTTGGTCAAGGTTAGGTTTAGGTTATGGTTAATGTTAAGGGTTTAGTCAAGCTTAGGGTTAGGTTATAGGTAATTTCAAGGTTAAGGTTAATATAAGGTTAAGGTTAAGGGTTTGGTCAAGGTTAGGGTTAGGTAATAGTTAAGGTTAGGTTAAGTTAAGTTTAAGGTCAAGGTTAAGGGTAAGGTTAAGGTGAGGTTAAGGTTAAGGGTTTGTTCAAGGTTAGGGTTAGGTTATATTTAAGGTGAAGATCAAGGTTAACCTAAACTTTACCCTTAACCTTACCTTAACCTTGACCTTAACATCAACTTTAACCTTACTAAACCCATACCCTTCAGTTTATCTTAACCTTACCTTAACCATAACCTTAACATTAACCTTCACTATAACCTAACCCTAACCTTGACCAAACCCTTAAGCTTAACCTAAACTTAACCTTAACATAACCTTAACCTTAACTTTACCCTTAACCTTCACCTTAACCTTAACTTTACCCTTACCTTAACCTTAACCTTAACTATAACCTAACCCTAAATATAACCTTAACCATAACCTTATATTTACCCTTAACCTTAACCTTAACTTAACCTTAACCTTAACCTAACCTTAACTTTAAACTAACCTTAACTATAACCTAACCCTAACCTTGACCAAACCCTTACCCTTAAACTTAATTTAACCTTAACCTTCCCATAACCATAAATTTAACCTTAACCTTGACCTAACTTAACCTTAACATTTACCTTTACCTTAACCTTAATCTTACCCTAAACTTTCACCTTAACGTAACCTTAACCTTAACCTTAACCTTAACCTTCCCCTAACCTTAACCCTAACCTTAACCTTAACTTTAACCTTAACCTAACCTTAACCTTAACTTATCTTAACCTTAACTTTAACCTAACTGTAAACTTAACCTTACCTTAACCTAACTTAACCTTAACCTTGACCTTTAACCTTAACCATAACCTTGTCTTTACCCCTAACCTTAACCTTACCCTAACCATAACCTTAACTTTACCTTGAACCTAAACTTAACATTAACCATAACCTAACCCTAACCTTGACCAAACCTTAACCTTAACCTTATCTTAACCTTAACCTTAACCTTAACCTTCCCGTAACCTTAACACTAACCTTAATCTTAAGCTTAAGCTTAACCTTAACTTTCCCATAACCATAACCATAACCTTGACCTTGACCTTGACCTTGACCTTGACCTTGACCTTAACCTTACCGTTAAACTTATCTTAACCTTAACCTAACCTTAACCTTAACTTTACACTTAACCTTACCTTAACCATAACCTTAAACTAACCTTAACCTTAACCTTACCCTTAACCTTATCTTAACCATAACCTTAAGCTTATGCTAAAATTAACCTTGACTTTACCCTTAACGTAACCTTAACCTTAACCTTAACTTAACTATAACCTTAACCTTCACCTTAACTTTAAACTTAACCTTGATTTTACCCTTAAATTAACCTTAACATAACCTTAACCTTGACTTTACCTTAACCTTAGCTTAACCTCTTAACATTAAATTTTCCCTTGACCTTAAACCTTAACCTTAACCTTAACCTTAGCCTTAACCAAACCCTTAACATTAACCTTAACCTAACCTTAACCTTAACTATAACCTAACACTAACCTTGACCAAACATGTTAGGTCCCTATATTACTAGTATAGTCCCTTATTGTTATTAGTGTAACTCTCTTATTTTTATTATTGTACCCTTGTAACCCGCATTTTGTTATTATTGTGCCCTTAAATTATTATTGTTAGGTCAGCTAGGATTACATTGTGGCCCACTAGGATTACATTATGGCCACATGGACTCCTATATATAGAAAGGAGTTTTTGTAAATTGTATCATCCAAGAATTGTTCATTTATGTAATGTATTGGAGGTTTCCCCTTCGAATTGGCTTATTTCTAAGGCGTTGATATCTCTTTTCTTCTATTTTTGGAGCTGGTTACACAACATTTGGTATCAGAGCTTTGGATTCTAGGGTTTCGCTGCTCCAAATAGGTCATCATGGAATTTTCGCTATAAATTTTTTTCTACAAAGTTTTAGAAGCTGAAATTTTTAGGGTGCAAAGCCAAAATCCTGAGGAATATCTTCTAAAACTTTTAGAGCTTGCTTCATAATATTTTTAGAGATATGATCTGTGGAAGTTAGGTCTTTTTTTAGGATCCTAAACAGGTCATCGTGGAATTTGCGCTATAACTTGTTTTCTACAAAGGTTCAGAATCTGAAAATTTTATGGTGAAAATTGAGAATCCTGAGGAAACCTGTCACAGAATTTCAAATCTTGGTTTGCAATATTTTTGGAGATATGATCTGTGGAAGGTAGTGCTTTTTCAAGCTCCCGAATTTCATCTCAAAGAGGTGATCATGGGAAAAGTTCAATAACTCTCTCTCTAAGCATCGGATTGGAGTTCCATAAAAATTGGTCACAAGTACATAGAATGTAGTTGCTTGGCTATCAATTGAAGAGGCAAAGGATGAAACAGTGACATGTGGAAAGTCATACAAGTTCACTCTACTGAACTAGTCCATAATTAGGTCATTGTGGGAGATTGGACATAATTTTGTCTTGGAGAATCCAAATCAGGTCAGACCTGAGGCATTCAAAAGAGAATTCAAAGGGCTACTTCAATGCTGAATTTTGGATATTTAAGACCTACAATCATAGAGATAATATGATTTCAATATCGAGCTCCTCAAAAGAAAGAAAAAGGTGTGTATTGTTTTCCGAATTGCATAAGTCTTGTTTGAAAAATCAATTTGAATTGATTCCAAGGGCATATTGTAGAATAGATATCAGTATTGGGTTCTAAAAAATGCCTCGTAAAAATAATTCAACACCCATTAAGCCTTCAGAAGGCTCTACTATGACTCATGAAGATGAAGAATTGCAACATGATCTATCAAAATTACAAGAGCAAGTGTAACAAATTTCACTCTCGCAAAGAGCAACAAAAAATGAAATGGAAGTTTTGAAGAAAGGCATGGAAGCTAAGATGGATGGCGTGGAAGCTAAGATGGATGGCATGGAGGCTGGCATGGAATCTAAGATGGATGATATGGAAGCTAAGATCGATGAGAAAATGGAAAACATGAAGAATTTTCTAAAAGCAGACATGGAAGGTTTGACAAAGTTGATACAAGAAAGGTTTCCTAATGGTGAAAAGATAGTAGAAGAACCTCATGATGAGAACAAAATAAATGTTAGTTGTGATTTCATAAACTCTAATGTTGGCGGGAAGAACCACCATATTCCAAAGATGGATATGAGGAAGTTTGATGGAAAGGATCCTGTAACATGGATACTACAGATGGAGCAATATTTTGATCTCCATAACGTGCAAAACACAAAAAAGGTACACATTGCAACTTTACATTTAGAACAAAATACATTTGTATGGTATCGATGGCTTTGCTCCCGTAAAAAAATTGTCACTTGGTCAATTTTTACGGAGGAAATGATAGCACATTATGAGGATACAAAGAGCAACACCTTCTTTAGCCAATTGATAAATCTCAAACAAAGGGTTTAGTGGGGCAGCACATTGAGGACTTCCAAAAATTGAATATAAGGGTAACTGATATTCCAGAGGAACACAGGATTGATCTCTTCATAGGCACTTTAAAGGATAACATCCAACATGAAGTTCGCGTTTTGGAACCTGATTCATTGGAGAAGGCATTTAGGTTGGCAAGAAAAAATGAATGTAAAATTATGGCGACAAGGAAGCCTACCACTCACTTCTATAAAGAGGGAAGTGTTGCTACTCCTAGATTTCCACAACCTACAAGGTTGACACCACAACAATTGGAAGAAAAAGGAGCAAAAGGGCTTTGCTACAGTTGTGATAGAAAATACACTAAAGGTCATAAGTGTGCTGAGAAGAAATTATTTTACATAGATTGTGAAGAGGAAGAGGAAAATGAACAAGAAGAGGATATACACCACGAAATAGCCCTAGAAGTGGAAGAAATGAATCTGACCATATCGTGTAATGCACTGGCAGGAATTACCACTCCTCAAACTCTCAAGATAGAAGGACATATCAAGAAGAAAACGGTAATAGTGTTTATTGATTCAGGTAGCACCCATAATTTTATTCATTGTAAGGTAGCCAAGGAATTAAATTGTTTCCTATACCTAGCACGAGAATGTCAAGTGATGGTTTCAAATGGAGGAACTATAAATTGCTCTGGAAAATTCCATAATGTCAAGCTAACCATTGGGGAATATGTATTGACTAGTCCAATGCTTTCCATTCCTATGGGAGGTTGATCTGGATTTATGCAGGAACACAACAGAATAAACATATAAACAGAAATACAACGATGCAGCAAAAATTATACTTCATTTCATTAATATCAAAGAACTGAGATTTGCTTACAGACATAATGAAAATAAAACTAGCTAGGGGACTGGTAGCTATCTCTGAGAAGAGATGGGGTGGCTACAGGCCTCTGAACTAAGTTAAAATGAGGCTCAAGGGCCTATTTATTATTAAGAAACAATGGGAAATCCTAAACAGCCAAAACCCTAACCCTAGGAGATGAAGCACCAAAACTATGGGCCCCGTTTGGGTAAATTGGTGTTTCAACTTCCCAGGGGTGTAACTTAGGCATACGATCTCCGTTTGACGCATACCATACCTCGTTAGAAAGATATATCCAAGGAATAAAAATTTGGAATGAGCAACATCAGTCTATGAACCCATGTTGCTCTCCGTTTTCCCAAAAAATGTCGTTTAGGGTCTCAAAACGGCTCCGGAAGTTTAGGACCCGAAAAACTACTAAAAATAGTAAACTGTGCCGAAACTGAAAAACTGAAAGAGACAATGGTGGAGCCCCAAGTGGAATAGGCGAGTGACCACCAATATTCACCTAGATCATTCCTCCCCCCTTAAGAAGCAATGGTCCGCATTGCATTAAGTTCCTCCATGAGATGAGGAAATTTCTGCTGAACTTGGTCCCTGGTGAACCACTTTCCTTGGTGTAGGAGTTGGCCAGCTTTGACAACCCGATATAATTGGATCTTCTGTTAGCGAGTGTTCTTGATCTGCATGTCCATGATACAATCTGTGGTGGCCTGTTCCATGCAGTCTGGATTTAACTCTGTTGGTGTGAGTTGTTCTGCAATGTCCGAGGTGTCCAGTAGAGGTGGGAAGTAAGGACGAAGGCGATCCATTGAGGGCGGGTGCGGGACCAGGAATGGTGGAATCTTGACTCGAAGGCATTTTCCCTCTGACCTTTGGCGATGGTGTAAAATCTGGAAATATCGGAGGCGGGCCAAAGCTGGTTTAGAATTAATTAAACTCTTCATAATGCAGCCATACTTTGCCGCCCACCTGGAAGTTGTGTGGCACCCGGTGTTGATCATGGCGCTGCTTGTACTTCGCATTGGCTCTGTCCAATATATCATGAACCTATTGGCGGATGTGTTGAATGCGCTCAATGAGGCTACTTGCTTTGTCAACTTCAGACTGGACGTGCGCTGAATCGGCCTGAGTAGCTGCAAATGGCATGGCTACGTCAATGGGACATAGTGGCTGGAATCCCAAGCCCACCTGAAAGGGGCTATGGCCGATTGAACTGTGGAGAGCCCAATTATAACTATGTTGTACATAGGGGAGGCTCTCGTCCCATGTGCGTGGATGATTTGAATTGTACATGCGCAGAATATGTACAATCATTATGTTGATGACCTCTGTCTGGCCATCTGTTTGGGGATGGAAAGCTATGGACTTGGTGAGCTTGGTATCCAACATTGACCAGAGGCTGGACCAA
The DNA here is from genome assembly GCA_034641835.2 of Pinus albicaulis. Lineage (NCBI taxonomy): Eukaryota > Viridiplantae > Streptophyta > Pinopsida > Pinales > Pinaceae > Pinus > Pinus albicaulis. The sequence goes on along the minus strand of JAXQQM020085036.1, from coordinate 169,901 downwards.
AATGTGCTGAGGAACTTGCTATCCTGATCTGATATGATAGATTGTGGGATCCCAAAGTGCACCCACACTCGTTCAAAGAAGAGTTTAGCAGTGGCTTCTGCTGTGATATTCTTCTTGCAGGCCGCCATAATGGCCATCTTCGAGAATCTATCGACGACCATGAAAACACAGTCATTTCCCTACTTAGTAGAAGGCAGGCCTGACATGTAATCCATGGAGATGGATTCCCAAGGTCGACTAGGGGTAGGTAGAGGAGTATATAGGCCTTGCTTCTTGATGGACGGTTTGGCAATGGCACAAGCAGTGCAGGATCTGATGTGCTTCTCAACATCCTTTCGAAGGTTCAGCCAGTAGAAATACTTCTGCAGGATTGCTACTGTTTTCTCAATCCCGAAATGCCCAGCGACTCGACTGTAGTGTGCTTCCCATATCATCTTGGCACGCTCGCTTGAAGGAACACAAAGGTGTCCCAGGTGACATAAAAGTGCATCTTGGAGGTGAAAATTTGGAACTTGCGTGCCCCCCAAGAGTGCCTTGTAAGTGTGGCCGAATTCTGGGTCACTCTCATAGAGAAGCGGCCAATCAGAAGTCTCGTGCCCACAAGAGTTGAGCACAGTGGTGAGCGCCACGATTGGTGGTCGGCTGAGGCAGTCTGCAACATGATTGGTGCTACCCTTCTTATATTTGATGTTCAAATGAAACTGTTGCAGATATGTAGACCACTTCTGATGGCGATCATTCTGCAACTTCCCTTGTGTCTGTATGAACTGCAGGGGCCTGTGGTCTGTATGGATGATTGTTTCCTTTCCCAAAATGTAATGCTTCCATTGTCGACAAGCTTGCACAATGGAGTACATTTCTTTGTCATATGTGGGGTACTTGCGAACTGTGTCAGACAATGTCTCACTGTGAAATGCCACTGGATGTCCTTGTTGAGTAAGAACTGCCCCAATAGCATAGTCAGAGGCATCTTTCTCGATCTCAAATGGCTGTTGCAAGTCTGGTAAAGTGAGCACTCGGGCAGAACAGAGGCGGTTTTTCAATTCTGTGAATGCCTTCTATTGAGGTTCCGACCAAAAAAAAATTTCTCTCGCTCCTCCCTTGGTGACTTGACTCAAGGGCCAAGTGATATGAGAGAATCCCAACACGAACCTCCGATAGAAATTAGCAAGACCCAGAAAGCTGCGAAGCTCTGTTATAGTGGTTGGGTCTGGCCAATCCCGAATGACTTGGATCTTGGCTGGATCCACATGCACCCCCCTTTCATCAATAATGTATCCCGGATATTGAACCTGGGTCATGCCAAAAGTGCACTTCTCCAAATTGGCACACAACTTGTGTTGCCGCAGTGTTTGGAGGACTTGTCGGATGTGGTGAAGGTGCTCTTCCCAAGTCTGGCTGAAGATCAGAATGTCATCCAAATACACCACTACAAATGAGTTGGTGAATGGCCGCAAGATGTCATCCATCATCCTCATGAAGGTGGCGGGAGCATTCGTCAACCCGAAAGGCATGACCAGCCATTCGAAAAGGCCTTCCTTGGCTTTGAAGGAAGTCTTCCACACATTGGAGGGTTCAATTGGTACCTGGTGATACCCAGACTTTAGGTCGATCTTGCTGAAATATTTTGCACCTTTGAGTTGGTCCAGAAGGTCATCAATCCATGGGATTGGGTACCTATTCCGGACAGTGATCTTGTTTAGCGCCCGATAGTCAATACAGAGTCTCCACGTCCCATCCTTCTTCTGTACCAACACGATCAGGCTCCCACAGGGCGATGAACTTGGTTTGATGTGACCTTTCTGCAACAGCTCCTGAATCTGCCTCTTGATTTCATCATTCTCCAGAACAGAGCGCCGATAGATCGGTCCATTAGGTAGCGGCGCACCTGGGGTCAGATCAATCGGGTGCTTGACCTGACAGTGCAGAGGAACCCCTGTGGGTGAGGTGAATATGTCTGCGTACTCCTCCACAACCTTATCCATCTGTTGTTTTTGTGTAGAGGAGCCCTGTCTGGAGGTCGTGGCCACAGTCTTCTTCTTTCCCTGGGGGCGGATCATCAGGAAAACGAATTTCCTGGTTTGGGAAATGAGCTTACTGCATTGTTTTGCAGTAACCAAAGAGATAGCGGGAGGAGGTGGTACCTCTGGTATCCTGTACAACTTATTTCCCAAAGTAACAATAACAGCACGAGGTCGAGACTCATACACAGCATGACGCTTCCACAAGTATGGTTGTCCTAATAATACATCAGAAACATCAATAGGAGCAACGTCACATAATGCCTCATCCGTGAAGGGCTTGATGCTATAGGGAAGGCGGCACTGCTGGCTGACGCGGAGATCTCGTCCTTGGTGAAGCCACCCGATGGTGTATGGATGTGGGTGAGCTGTGGTCGGCAAGCCCAACCGCTTCACGGCGTCTGCTGAAATGAGGTTCTTTTGGCTCCCATTGTGGACAATGAACTGTACAGGGGAGCCCTTTACCCACATCTGGGAGTGGAAGAGACGTTCCTCCTCCTCTGGATCTTCCGGTTCCTCCTTCTGGACCTTTGTAGTGGCAACAGTGGCGTTGGGCTCCGCATCAATAATTTGTTTCCCTTTTTCATTCACCTTTTCAGGTTCTGATTCGGAGTCAGAGCATGCATCTGACTCAGAAGCCCTCATCTCGGCCACTAGCAACTGCTTGGCCCGACACTCACTTGTGTTGTGAGTGGAGCTCTTATGGAACTCACACCACTTTCCCGTGTCCTTCTTTGGCTTTGCGGTGTTATTCTTTTCTTGTGGCTTTGATGAGTTGTCTTTAGTCGCCATGCCTTGGCTCTGTCCTTTGTTCTGCGGTTTGGAAGCACCTTTCCCTTGCTTTTGATTCGCAGATCCAAAGTCTCGCTTCTTCTGCTTGAATTTCTGCTCAATCTTGGCAGCATACCGGTATGCCGTACCAAGCGAGGAGATGTCAAGGAACTCCATTTCCTCCTGAATGTATTTGTGCAGACAGCTGCGATACTTTAGCACGAGATGTTTCTCTGAATCTTTGATACCCAACTTTGTGCGTAGGGTATGGAATAGATTCGTCAGCTCATGCACATCTTGATCCCTTTGTTGTCGCAGCGTGGTCCATTGTATGTACTTGTCCTCATAGCTCCCCACGGGATAGTACTGTTCCTTGACGGCGTCTCGGAAATAATTCCAAGTTGGTACGGCCGAGAACAGAGAGGGTTCTGTCTGGTCCTTGTTCTCACATTAGGTTTCCCACCAGTCCTTAACATGGGGGGTAGCTTTGAGGAGTGAAAAAATAATCTTCTCCCGGTCTGAAAAGTCATGAACAGAGAAATATCCTTCTAATAGATTCAACCATCTATCTACGGCATCTGCGTCTATTTAACCCTCAAATATGGGAATGTCAAAATTTACTTGTACCTTAAAGGGAGTCGCAACTCCAGAGTGGCTACTGGATGCAGATGCGCCGCCGGTGGGCAGCCGTTGAAGGATCTAAGCAAAGTTATCCATCATCGCGTTCCTTTGTTTTTCGAGGGCCTCCTCGAGCAATATTTTGATAGGATCTCCTGCTCCCTCATCTTTCTTTTCGTCCCCCATGGGCGTCCGTCGAGGTTTGCGAGGCTGATCTTGCAAAGGTTCCACCAGATCGAGCCCTAGCTCCTTATACCCCGACCTCGTTGGGGACATGCAAAGAAGGATCGAGAAAAAAGCAGACCGCTCTGATACCACTGATCTGGATTTATGCAGGAACGCAACAGAATAAACATATAACCATAAATACAGAGATGCAGCGGAAATAACACTTCATTTCATTAATATCAAAGAATTGAAATTTTCTTACAGACAGAATGGAAATAAAACTAGCTAGGGCGCTGGTAGCTATCTCTGAGAAGAGATGTGGCGGCTACAGGCCTCTGAACTGTGTTACAATGAGGCTCGAGGGCCTATTTATCATTTAGAAACAATGGGAAATCCTAAACAGCCAAAACCCTAACCCTAGGAGATGAAGCGCAAAACTATGGGCCCCGTTTGGGTAAATTGGTGTTTCAACTTCCCAGGGGCGTAACTTTGGCATACGATCTCCGTTTGACGCGTACCATACCTCGTTAGAAAGATCTATCCAAGGACTACAAATTTGGAATGAGCAACATTGGTCCATAGACTCATGTTGCTCTTCGTTTTCCCAAAAAACGTCGTTTAGGGCCTCAAAACGGCTCCGGAAGTTTAGGACCCGAAAAACTGCTAAAAATAGTAAACTGTGCCGAAACTGAAAAACTGAAAGAGACAATGGTGGAGCCCCCAGTGGAATAGGCGGGTGACCACCAATATCCACCTGGATCAGAGGTGTTGATGTTGTACTAGGAGTACAATGGTTACAATCTTTGGGGACGATAGCTTTCAATTTTCAAGAACTTTTCTTGAATTTTTTTTCAGAAGGAAAGGAATTCAAATTACGGGGTATTGCAGGTGTTAGACTCCTATACCAATAGGTGTCATATTTCATGATTGACTTGATGAGCTATGCAATATGTTCATACCTTTTCTAGTTGCAAAGGTTTTCCATATTCTCAAAAAATGAAAAAAAAAAAATTTAAAAATGTAAAGAGGGTATACCCTAAAAGAAAAATCAAAGGGTGAAAAGAATAAAAATGGCCAAAAAAGTTAAAAGAAAATGAACCCCGCCAAAAGAAAGGCCAAGGAAAGTGTGCAAGTCTAAATGCCACTAATTTTTTCTCTTATGTAATAAACAAATTGTGTGCAATTTGTATCCTATGCCACAATTTATGGACAGTCAAACAGTTTAAGCTTGGCTAGTTCATCTTTCAATTTCATGTTTTAGAGATAGAGAATAAAATTTGACCAAACTGTTTAATCTTGGCAGATAAGTAGATAGGTAGAGTAAATAAAAGGAGCTCAACAATTTAATCTGAGCCCTTGGATATAATAAGGTTAGAATTATATAGATTTCCACATGTAAAAGAAAAAGTGTGATAAGGGTTTGCCAGTCTAAGTGCACCTTAATAAAGAAGAAAAAATGGTAGGATAAAGTAGATAGGGTAGGTAGATGATGTTGTAGAATTACATGTGATGGATAATGGCCCCAAATGTGTTAAATTTTTACTTTCATCACAATTGCAAAGGCAAACACTACAATGGAATAATTTCAAGACAAAGCAAAGTCAAATTATTAACTTCCCTTCTCTTCTTTCCCTAAAGATTTCACTAATTTCCCCTAAGTGCTAAGGTATTTGAAAATTAGAGGGGTTCAAGGCATTTCCTTGACTTTTGGAGGGACTAGACCCTCGGCCCAATAATTGGAAAGACCTAAGTACTATAAATCATCCATCATAACATTCATTCATCTCTCGGAAACCTTTTCCTAAGTAAAATCCCATTTTACTTAGGAGAATCATTCAATATTTTATAAAAAAAAACCCTCAAAATCAGTTTTTATTTTAAGTGATGAAGTTATTATAATGCAATTTTCTTTTTAATCTTCACTTTCTTAGTTATATTAATGTATTTTGAGTTTACATTGTCCCCTTGTCATATTAACTCTAATTTATATATTAACTCCTTATAGAAATCACCTTCTCCTATTATAAATAACTCCTTTAATTAATATCCCCAAAAACCCATATATTATAGCTTTAGCCAAAGTATTTAATCCCCACTTGTTAAAATAAATAAAAAACCCACTTTATACCCCCCTTTGGCTAAAAATATCTGTATTTTATTCCCGCCCCCTATAGTGAGTAAATCACTTTGATTTAATTACTATATAATAAAAATATTCGAAAATCTTTTAAACATATTTTATATGTGTTTAAAACAAAAAATAAACCCGAAGTTTAGTTTAAAAAAAACTTCAAAATAACCCATCTCTTTGTATATTTTCCCCTTGCCTGACACCCTAACCTGAGTTAAAATCCCGATATATGTCTCATACCCCAATTCTTAACTTCGGTGAAAAATCCTTTGAAACCTTCCCGATCATTTTTCCATGATTAATTAATCTGCATGATTAATTAATAGACTAACTCACCAATCAAATTCCCCCCAATACGATTAATCTGTTTTTAAATTGCGTTAGGCCCACCATGCTAAACCCCTGTCATCTCGACACCCCAACCATCATCCGATCAACTGATCTCATATCAACGACTATTGTCCATATCGCTCGCCATCCACGTTCGAAAGATAACACACGATGGCCAAGCAGTTTTCAGAATCGTACAGTGCCATGCGTGATTCATCGTATGGAATCGCTGCCTATTCGCTCAAAACCACCCTGTACCAAAAGCGGTGTGATGGAAACCGCTTACCGCCTGTCTTCCCTGACGAAGCCTCTGTACCTGTTGACTTCATCAATCAAAAGTCCACCACCCTTTGAATTTTCAAATAAAACAAAAAACCTGCGTCTTTTTCATCATTTCGTGCACAGTGAACGACTACACTCCCATGCAGAAAATTTCAAATACCAACTGTTGAAGTTTGCCGACCGTTACCCTGTCGAAAGATAATTGCATTCAAGCATCCAAGAGTTTGTCTGCCTTACCAGTACCTGTTTAGATCACTTTCATCCCCAGAAAACAGGTATTTGCCCTAAATTCCCATTGAACTCTGTAAGAAACCTAGTTTTCATTTTCTTCCACTGAAGCTGGGTTAAAAATTAATTGTTAGTTCATTCCCCAACTCCCAGAATTGCAATTGCATCCCTAAAACCTATAATTTTTCTAGTCAGAAGCCGAATTTCCATTTCTAAATCCACAAGAACCAAAAATGGAAGTTCCCATGGCTCTGAATGTCGCCCCATTGAATGCCCCTCACAGGGACTTGGATTATTTTCCTTTAGCCAATATGGATTTTCAAGTTAAAGACCTGGTTCTCAGTGAGAATCCTCTTCGAATTTTTTGTCGCTGCTGAGACAATTATTTGAATGGTTCTGACATCTTTTTACTTTGGGAATAAAATCTTCCCATGTACCTTCTCCCAGCAGTCCATATTTTTCCTGAAATTATCCATTATTTCCATGCAAACTATGATCCTAACCAAAGAGTAGTCTTATCCGCAAGTTAAAATGTCCTTTTCCCAATAACTGCTCAGTCTATAAATGAAATTCTGCAATTTCAACCTGGTCAAACCATCACTCCACTATCCATGGCTGAATTACTTGAGAAATCCACCAAATTATCCCATGAAGAGTTAAACCGTATTTGCCAAATTTTCATGTTACCAAAGCATCAGCCTAAAAACCCTCCCCCATATGGTTACACCTTTTTTACTAATGTGGGCAGACTTATTCTGAACATGATATCCTCCATAATGGGTTTCAATACTAGTGAATATGTTGACCAATTAACCCTAGTATTATTGTCTATTTTCACCCCTCGACAGTCTCCTGTTGTCAAGTATGATTTTGCGTCTTATATTGCTGACAAAATACATGATCAGTTCATGAGATTTGAGAATGAAAAAGTGTTCAAGTATTCTTCTGTTATTTATCATCTTATGCTTTACTACCAATAAGAGAATTTCCCTTTTCATCTCTAGAAACTTGATGCCAAAGGAAATCCTAGGTCAGTCATCTTTTGGTCTGCCATTACTCACAATTCCCTTGATTCCCCTTATTCCTATAATGAGTTTTTTTACCTTTTTGTACACCCTGCAACCACCTTGTTGACAGGAGTCTCTCCTCCTAGGGTGAATAATGACATCAAGAAAATCCTTCAGCTCTCAAAGCAGTACAATATAGGTGACTGGTACCTATATCAAAACCACACAAAGATCAGAATATATGGGTGTGAATTATGCCCCTTGAAATTGCCAAGATATGTCCCAATGAGACTCTTTGCATTAGATTATTTCAGACAGATGAATAATTCAGATATAGTTCATTTCTGCAGTGCAAAGAAAAAGGCTCAGCTCAGGATCAAGATCCAATTAGGTCCCTTCATCTGTAACTCTAGGGAGGCTGGGAATGAAGCCGAAAGAATTTTAGAAGATTATCTCAGACTACAAAAGAGTTTTTATTGGGTGCCTTATGATCCAAATAAATTTATCTGTGATAGAAGAATGAAAAATAAAATATCACCATACATCCATCAAAGAATCCCAGAAATAGAACAATATGCCAATATGGATGAATGGGTGGAAGGGACATTGATTGAACAAGATAGTGAGCAGGTCAATGTTGAAAATGTGATGAAAGATCTTGAAAAGATACTTGACCTAGAATCTTTTAGATAGGTGCAGATACTAGGATCTTCTTCAACTGGGACTTCACAACGAAATTTGCAAGAGATTAGTACAGTGGCAGTAGAATTCAAAGGAAAAGAAAAGGAACCTGATATACAATTAATTGAAAAATTCACAATGACAGAGCAGCCAGAGACTTCTAAAGAACAGGGACAAGTACAGATTCCCCCTCAGACCAATGAGCCAGAAATTGCAATCTTACAAACTCTTCTTAATGTGGAAAAAGGAAAAAAGAGAGAAGCTGAAGCTTTTACCCCTGTTGGTGGATATTCATAACAACAGGGTGTTAAAAGGAAGAAATTAAATCCTCTTCCAGAAGTTGAATCAGTTCAAGAAATCCCTGACAGCCAGGGAAGAGAAGACATTCAACAAACATGCGCAGGTAGTGGGACATCCACTAATTTTCAAAGAAAGGAACTACAGAAGAAAAAAAGTGCAGAGACATCTTCTTTCAAACCTCCAGTATGTTGTGGACAATTTTGTCACCCCTAGAGACAGTCTAGAGTTGCTATAGACCAGTGCCTAGGACATATTAATATAGCGTGGAGCTCATCACATAGCTTGGGTTGTCAATCCAAAAGCTCTCTTACTATCTCTTGCTGAACAAGGAAATTAGTTTGAATGGGAACAATCTCTCTCAGAAGCTGATACAAAGATAAGAATAATGTAGGAACATCATGCAAAACCCCAATACAAAGGCATCAGACAGTTTAGAGACAACTTACTGTAAAGAGGGCCAGTTCAAATAATATGCCACAGAAATCAAATATCAGAAAGTGGATGTAGTGAAGAAACATGAAGAAAATATTAGTTAACATGAGATTGATACCCAGATACACAACAGAATCACATATGGGCTTATCCAACTAAGAATCCATACATGACAATGGCGTTTTAAAAGCATCCTCCTCAAGTAACTAATATAGCAGAAAATATGGATAAGGCGAACATGGAACAATATATCATGACTAGGCCTATTTAAAGTGCTTGACTAACCCCAGTATGGGCATCAACTAGGATGAATCCTTACTCAAGATTAGTGAGCCCCTCACATTCTAGAGCATGATACAAGAAGATAAATAGCATGAAATGAGATTTTATATTAGCACATAGGGAAAATTACATACTGTGAGATACCAAAGACCAGAATCCTCATTACAGTTATAACTCCTCCTCACTGAGACCCTACGGGCTCTGAACCTTCATACAGAAGTGTTACAAAATTTATACAAAAGCCTTTTCACTGCACAGTTTGCTGATAGAAATCTGGAACCCTTCTAATGTCTTATTTCTGGGTTTTTATAGAAAAGATAGAGAATTCTAGAGAAGGAGGTAGGTGGAGTACATTTAATGACCTAATTTGAACAAAATGGCGGAAAACATTCGTGCCCACACTGTGAATGACTAACTATAAATGACTATACTTTACAGTTTACCTTCAGAAATAAATGTTGAGGAGGAAAAATCTTCTCATGAATAAGACACAAATAACAAAATATACAATGTTCTGCCTTTTGCGGAAAGAGGAAAAATCTGCTGCCATAAAACCCTGAGGTTGCTTGCAAGAATAAATGAACTGGGAAGATGATCTCTTCAGAGACATGGCATAAGAGAACATGTTCGTGAACCTTCTATACTTTCCTGAGAATAAAATCAGCTGAAATATAATCTATAGAGTATGATTTTTAGTGTATTGTACCTTCGGCTTGATCTAAAAAATATCTGGTCCGATACCCTTGTCTTTTAACACCAGATATGAGCTCATAATCTTCAATAAGGTTGTTGAAATATTTAATTCTTTGCTGATGTTATTTTCAGGAACATTTATATCCCTATACGCTAACCGAAATCTTTAAATTGTCCTTGGAGAGTTTGAAAGATTTTAAATCCTGCTCCTGCGATGGATGTCTTATCATGGCGGCTTTCAGGACCCTTCTTCAGAATGACAGCTTCAATTGAATTGCCTTCTGAGATACTCTATCGCTGCAGCCAAGACTGTGAATTAAAACATATTTCCGTTTGTTGAAACCCTACAAAATCCACCAATACATTAGAAAAAATAGGTACAAGTGTGATGGACGGGGAGGTGTCGACAATAATGGCGGTGAGGACATGGCTGAATGATAAGAACGTGCAGGGTGGTGAAGGAGATACGATGAAGGCTTTGATAAACAGACAGAATGTAGATTTTCCATGTAAAATAGTATGAACGTGATGACTGGATAAAATGATGAAAATGAATGAAAAACATACACATATATATATACGGTGGGGGAGAATACTATAGACATGCGAGATGATGACACATGGGTGTACGAGGGACATGTGGGAGGGTGATGTGGCTGCGGAGTCAGCAGACAGAGAAGACTGGATTTTGGGCCGTCGGATTTTGGAAGACAGATCAACGGCTCGAAGGCGATGGGAGTGACGTAATGGGGGGCCACGGGACACAATGGACACAGGTTAACATGCGAGCATCTTCGTAAGGTATCTGTCGTTGGATTGAGGTCGACAGATCCAATGGCGTGGGTGAGTTCCACTGCCCAGCCATTGTTCAACATTTAAAGCGCGAAAAAGTGGTTTTTTAGGCCCGTACCAAAGACACGCGTCACGCGATTTGTGGAATCGCTAGCGTTTGGTTGAAAACTGTCGGCTCGGTGGAGGTGGTGCGGAATTAACCGCTGGTTTTCTGCGCGCGAGGGCCACCATAGATGTTTTAATTGCGGGCCGTTGATTGGTTTTGATCTGACGGTTGCAGATGCGCTAAAGCGTTTATCATTAAGCCCCCCTTTTCCCCTGGCATATGGTTTTGCGCTCGGGTCATATGGGAACCGAAACATGGAAGGCTAAAATATTTGGGGCTAGGTCCGACAAGTTTTAAATTATGGGTTTTAACCTTTGCAGGGTGGATTTTTCAGGCAGAAGTAGTAATATTAAACGGGAGCATGAGGATTTTAGGCCACGGCAGGGGTTTGGAATAGATTCGGATGAGGCAGCGGACCAAAAATATATAGGCAGGGGTCAATATGTACAACATCGGCTCCATCTGGGGACGGCATGTTCGTCCTTGGACATGTCGAGAACACGCAGACCACTGAACATTTATGTATGTACATTCTGTCTTTCAATTCCTCCGCGTTTCTTCTGATAATTTTGCTAGCACCCCCTTTCTTTATGAAAATAAAAGCTAAAACAAGCTATATACAATATAATACAATAGGCATTCCCAGCCTGGACTAGAATTGAAAGTATGGCTTGAGGAATTGGCTATTCACAGGGGCATCCAGCAGATCACCCTGTAGGTTTTTCAACATGAAAGTATTGCTTCCTCCTTGATTCACAATTTTGAATGGGCCAAACCACAACGGATCGAATTTAGCATGCTTGCCTTTCTCTGCTCTTCGAACGTCCCATCTGAGAACCAGGTCTCCAATTTGAAATTTCCTATCTTTCGCATGCTGATCAAATACATTCTTCATTTTCTCTTGATATTCTATCAATCTCTGATTCACCTGGTTCCGTGTTTCCTCCAATTCTACCAGCTGATTAATCCTTCTGACCATGTCATCTGGTTCTTCCTGGCTTTCCTTCATAAAACGTGCTACCGACAACGCCAATTGCATAGGAAACACAGCTGCTCGTCCATATACCAATTCATAGGGATATTTCCCTGTTTCTCTCTTGCTGGTTATCCTATTCACCCATAAAGCGAATTTCAATTGGGAGTCCCAATTCTTCAGATTCTCATTTATCATTTTCTTCAAGGCCCTCACCAGGGTTTTATTGGAAGACTCTGCTAAGCCATTTCCCTATGGATAGTAAGCTGTGGAATGAGTCAATATGATGTTATACTGTTGTCAGAAATTTACAAATCTGGCAGACTTGAAAGCTTGTGCATTATCAGTTACAATCCTAGTAGGACAGCCAAACCTGGATATGATATTTTCCTCCATAAACTTGATTATCACAGCATCTGTAGCATTTCTTGTAGGTATAGCTTCCACCCATTTTGTGAAATAATCGGTGGCTGTTAGTATCCATTTATATTGGCCACTTGATGGGGGATGTATCTCTCCTATAAAATTTAATCCCCATTTTTGAAAAGGTTCATTGACATGGATAGGAATCAAGGGCAAAGCTGCTAATTTCTGTCTTTCTGCAAATCTTTGGCACTTGTCACATGCCCTAACCCAAGAAAAAGCATCTGTAAATAATTTTGGCCAGTAGAAACGAGCCTTCAGGATTTTATGAGCTGAGGCCCTCCAGCTTTAATGTCCCCCACATATTCCCTCGTGAAATTCTGTCATTACATTCTCCACTTCATTTTTTGTGAGGCATAATAGTAATATACCTGAAGGGTCCTTCCAATATAGCTGTCCATTACCAATTATGTATTTATGGGACTTCATTCTTACAGCTCTGTATTTTATCTTATCATAACTTGGAGGACAGCTAAGTGTTAAAATATATTCAACTATTTCTTTATACCAAGGACTAGTGAGATATTTCATGTGTACCCTTTGAGTGGCCATCTCTAGTCCTTGTTGTTCTTCTCCTTTCTCAGATTCTTCATTTGCTATCATGGATAAATTAATGCCCAAGGCTTGATGATTTGATTCAGATAAAATTTTAGCAAGTACCTGTCCTTTAATCAACTTAGTAGGCCTTATGTCCAAATCATACTCCTTTATTTTTGCAATCCATCTTCCTCTTTTACCTTCGCTATCCCCTTGAACAAGAATGTCTTTGATAGCTGCTATGGGAACATATGCAGTAATGTGAGATTGCAAAACATAGGTTCTAAAAGATTTGAGGGACTTTACCAGGGCATATGCCTGCTTCTCCAATATATTATATTTTAATTTAGCATCATGCAGCACTTGAATGAAGAAAGCTATAGGCTGCTCATATCCATCTTCATTTCTCTGCAACAATACTCCAGCAATTGTATGAGGCGAAGCAAATGAGAATATTATAAATGACTTTGTATAATCTAGCCCAGCTAGGACGGGAGCTTCAGCAAATGCCTGTTTTATCCTGGTGAATGCATCTCTAGACTCCTAGGACCATCTTACTTCATTATCCTTTTTCAACATATCAGTTATATGCCTAACTATATCAGCATAGTTAGGAATAAACCTTCTCAGAAAATTAATTCGGCCTAAAAACACCTGCACTTCCTTCTTATTCCTGGGTAAAGGAATACTGTTTATTAATTCAACTCTCTTAGGGTCTATTTTCACACCATCTTTAGTTACAATGTGCCCTAAGAGTCTTCCCTCATCTAATGCAAATAGAGATTTTTGAGGATTGAGGGATAGGCCATACCTTCTGCATTTTTCAAAAGTTCTTTGTAAATGCTCAATATGCTCATCATCATTCTTTGAAAACACTGTGATATCATCAAGATATACCACCAAAAACTTGTCCTGCTCTCCAACAAAGGCTATGTCCATTGCCCTTTGAAAAGTAGCTCCTGCATTAATTAATCCAAATGGCATCCTGGCATACATAAATGTTCCCCATGGTGTGGTAAAAGAAGTCTTCTTTTGATCCTCTGGGAATACAACCACCTGATTATAGCCAGAAAAACCATCCATCATTGACATTCTGGATGCTCCAACCACTTTCTGCAGGATGTGGTCCATCTTAGGCAGTGGATAATTATCCTTTAATGATGCTCTGTTTAAATTCCTGAAATCCACACACAGCCTTATTTCTCCATTTTTCTTTCGAACCGGAACAAGGTTTGCTATCCACTCTGAGTATCTTAATGGCACAATTATTTTGGCCTTCAGTAGCTTCTTGATTTCCTTTTCAATAGAGGGAAGCAGCAGAGGATTTATCTGCCTGAGCTTCTGCTTATAAGGCTTTGCATCCTCCCCCAAAGGAATTTTATGCTGCATTATATTAACATCAAAAGCTTTTAGGTCCTGATAGGACCAAGCAAATACATCTTTATAAGATTGAAACAACTTCAAATATTTTTCTTTATAGTCTTCTGGGACCCTTTTAGATAATTTTACTATTTTGGGATCAACATAAGTACCCAGATTTAAATCTTCTACTTGATCTTCTTCTATCACTTTATTTGGCTGCAATGGGATATCATCTTTGTTAAACAATATTTCCAGAGGCACCAGACCTCTAGGTATAATATTCCCTTTCAGTTGCAACACTTTATTACCTGCTATCTTCTCTTCCCATCTGTTTTCTGCAATATTTTCAGCTTCTTCTTCCTCATTATCATCAATCTCCATATTGGAGAATTCTCCCACTGTCTCCATGAATATCTTCATCTGTCCATCATCTTCAAATACTTGCCAGTGCTTAATATTATCTGGGATAGATGGCCTGTAACGTACCTCCACTTCATATCTTAAAAGTGGATTCTGAGGAGGACGGAATGTACTGGCAGCTACAGCAAGAGAATCTGCTATCTTGTTTTGCTCCCGGGGCATGAACTGTATGTTAAATGCTGAGAAGAAATTCTCCACCATGTCCCATACTTCGTTTCTGTAAGCTCTGAACCGAGGATGCTTGGTTTGAAATTCATTTCTGATCTTCCTTACGACCAGCTCAGAATCTCCCAAGACTTTTAGACATTGGATGCCCATGTTTCTAGCTGTCTGCAGTCCCAATAATAGTGCTTCATATTCCGCTACATTATTGGTAGCCTCATACTCCAATTTAAAGGACAGTGGGACCCATTTTCCTGTGGGGGAGATTAACAATACCCCAGCTCCATTGCCTTCTCTTGAATTTTCTCCATCAAAATGCAAAGTCCAAATTTCTGATTTCTGATCCTCTTTAAGCTGCTCAGCTTGGATTTGACCAAAGAGGGGCTCATGGGTGAAATTTAGATTTTCTTCTAGCATCAAACATGAGAAGTTTCCCTCTTTATTATAGACTGGGGAATTCTCTGAGAAGTCAGCCTTAGTTACCATTTTAACAAATCTTGTCTCCCTATATAACCTCCTCTCTTGGCCTCCAAAGACTGGGACAGTAGCATATGTTAAATCCAATTTGATTGATCCACCAATTTTTGTCCCCCAGGACCTTGACAGCAACATGCCAAAGCGGGCTGGGATATCAGCAACCACAATGTCCATGACCACACTCTTTGCTGGAATTTGGGCCAAATTGACCACTAAGTCTTTAATCATTCCCTAGCATTTAACCCTTTTGGAATCAAATGAATATAGGTATTTGTATGGTATTGTAATTTGTAGCCCTAGTTGTTCCATGACAGACAGAGGCATAAGATTATGGGAAGCCCCAGAATCTAACATACAATTGTGTAACAGCAGGTCATGAATAACTAGAGACACATAAAAAGGAGGAGTAGAAGGGTCTATCTCCTCGACATGTGGGCCAAAGACTACCATGGGTCTTTCTTCTTGAAGGTTTAAACTATCAGGCACAATTGGAACTTCAGGAGGAAGCATGAAGGAAGTAACTTGAGACTGATACACAGGTTGTTTTAATAATTCGATCAGGGGGACAGGAATCTTAATTTTCTCAAGTTATTTTTGCAAATTGAAAGCAGGTGGGGGCTTTTCTATCACTGCTTCTTTTGACTCTTTGTTTTCAGCTAAAGATTTAACTTCCTTTGGCACTGACTCAGCATTAGGAGGACTGACTATTTTTGAAGAAGAAGGAATCTGATCATTAGGCTGCAAGGGAGCATTTATAGGACTCTTACCTTTTTCTATGTTTCTCTTTGTTGCCGATTCCTTCTGAGAAGGTGCTTCTTTCTGAGGTAGCTCCTATTCTTGTTCTTGAGTTCAGGTCCTCTTCCTTGAAGATCTGAGATCATACTTTACATTGAACTGGGCTTGCATGAAATCAACGAATTGCTTACAATAATGGTCAATCTCTGCTTCTTCTTCTTCGTCTTGCAATGGGCATTCTATATCATCATTATTCGAAAAAGAAAGATTTGAGTCTTCTAATCCATAAGCGGCATCTTTAATGGAGTTATCTGCTGGACCTTCCAGGTACAAGGGATATGGTACCTGGTCTTGTTGTTCCTTTGTTTCTCTCAACAATATCTGCAATGGTGGTCTTTTATACTGGGGATTGTATCCTCTGTTTGGAGCATTATAGAAATTCTTGGGAGCTGCATTTTTAGCCTCCAACTCAAGCTTGACCATCTTCTTAATCATCTTGCTTATTTCATCCATTTTATCTGAATCCTTATCTTGATTAGAGGTGGAAACCTCCTCTTTGCCTCTCCTCCTAGTATCTTGTTCAATTTTTCCCTTCAGTTTCCCGGTGGAGGAAAAATTTTCTTCCAGCTCCAGAGCATCCGACTGAGCATCATCTAAAGTGGTAGGTTTTCTTTCTCTCAATGAGAATCCAAAATCAAAATCAAATGCTGCTATAAAAACTATCTTAGCAGCTGCTTCGTGGGGCTTCATTTCAGGAGGCAGGCTTAAATATAACTTGTTGAATCTTTTAATAAACTCTGACACTCCTTCATTATGCTTCTTCTTGAAAGTATTAAATTCAGTAAGACACTGACCATAATCTTTCTTTTCTCCCCACTTTCTGGGAAAAGTATTCTCCATCTCGTCCCAGGTGGTTACAGAACGATTTCCCAATGTCTTGAACCATTTTCTTGCTTCACCCTCCAAAGATTGAACAAATAATCTTAAGACCACATCCAAATGTTCAACATTTAAGTTTTTTGCAAAAGAGCAGAAAGTCTCAAGATTTTTCTGAGCATCAATTTCATTTTCACCATTGAATCTTGGTAGAATCTTCAAATAATCCTGTGGCATATCATTCAGCACTTGGGGTAAAGCCAGTGGAGCATATTTGTTCAATAGAAAAGCAGGAACATTAGCCATTGGAGGAGGTGGGGGTTTTGCAACAGGCTGAGATACGAATGAAGGAAGAGGAGTAGGATGAAGTGGAGTATGAATAACAATGGGAATATATTGTATGGAAGCCTGAGGCATAGCTGGGAATAGTTCACGGTTAACAGCAGCTACTTCGGTAACTTCTTTAATTTCCTCAGGCTCAGGACTAGGATGAGAATCTTCTTCAATCCAGGTACTTCCTCTACGTGGAGTTCCTGAGTAAAACTCGGGATTTTCTGTTCTGATCTCTTGAGAAGAAGAGGGCGGATAATTTTCAACGGAATATTCAGGGTTTTTAACGCGAACTGATTTCCTCTCCTTCCAAACTCTTTTATGAATGATATTCTCTAGGTCAGACATGTAAGGTGTCTTTGACTGAGATGTATCTGACCTCAAATTTGGCTTACAAGGAGCCAGGACTACCAATAAACTTATCAATGAAGAACAGTGAATTCGCCAAGGTGAGAGGTACGCAACTCTTCAACTCTCTGTGCTCACCTAATTAGAGAGTGAATACAATTTGTCGAGGCCCAGGGAAACTGATGTTCTCAAATTCGATCCCCGGCAACGGTGCCAGAAAGATTTTGTGGACAATTTTGTCACCCCTAAAGACAGTCTAGAGTTGCTATATACCAGTACCTAGGACATCTTAATATAGCGTGGAGCTCATCACATAGCTCGGGTTGTCAATCCAAAAGCTCTCTTACTATCTCTTGCTGAACAAGGAAATTAGTTTGAATGGGACCAATCTCTCTCAGAAGTTGATACAAAGATAAGAATAATGTAGGAACACCATGCAAAACCCCAATACAAAGGCATCAGAAATTTTAGAGACAGCTTACTGTAAAGAGGGCCAGTTCAAATAATATGCCACAGAAATCAAATATCAGAAAGTGGATGCAGTGAAGAAACATGAAGAAAATATTAGTTAACATGAGATTGATACCCAGATACACAACAGAATCACATATGGGCTTATCCAACTAAGAATCCATACATGACAATGGCATTTTAAAAGCATTCTCTTGAAGTAACTAATATAGCAGAAAATATGGATAAGGCAAACATGGAACAATATATCATGACTAGGCCTATTTAAAGCGCTTGACTAACCCCAGTATGGGCATCAACTAGGATGAATCCTTACTCAAGATTAGTGAGCCACTCACATTCTAGAGCATGATATACGAAGATAAATAGCATGAAATGAGATTTTATATTAGCACATAGGGAAAATTACATACTGTGAGATACCAAAGACCAGAATCCTCATTACAGTTATAACTCATCCTCACTAAGACCCTACGGGCTCTGAACCTTCATACAGAAGTGTTACAAAATGTATACAAAAGCCTTTTCACTGCACAGTTTGCTGATAGAAATCTGGAACCCTTCTAATGTCTTATTTCTTGGGTTTTATAGAAAATATAGAGAATTCTAGAGAAGGAGGTAGGTGGAGTACATTTAATGACTTGATTTGAACAAAATGGTGGAAAACATTCGCGCCCACACTGTGAATGACTAACTATAAATGACTGTACTTTAAAATTTACCTTCAGAAATAAATGCTGAGGAGGAAAAATCTCCTCATGAATAAGACACAAATAACAAAATATACAATGTTCTACCTTTTGCGGAAAGAGGAAAAATATGTTGCCATAAAACCCTGAGGTTGCTTGCAAGAATAAATGAACTGGGAAGATGATCTCTTCAGAGACACGACATAAGAGAACATCTTCGTGAACCTTCTGTACTTTCCTGAGAAGAAAATCAGCTGAAATATAATCTGTAGAGTATGATTTTTAGTGTATTGTACCTTCGGCTTGATCTAGAAAATCTCTGGTCCGATACCCTTGTCTTTTAACACCAGATATGAGCTCATAATCTTCAATGAGGTTGTTGAAATCTTTAATTCTTTGCTGATGTTCTTTGCAGGAACATTTATATCCCTATATGCTAACCGGCATCTTTAAATTGTCCTTGGAGAGTTTGAAAGATTTTAAATCCTGCTCCTGCGATGGATGTCTTATCATGGTGGCTTTCAGGACCCTTCTTCAGAATGAAAGCTTCAATTGAATTTCCTTCTGAGATACTCTATTGCTGCAGCCAAGACTGTGAATTAAAACATCTTTCCGTTTGTTGAAACCCTACAAAATCCACCAATACATTAGAAAAACCAGGTACAAGTGTGATGGACGGGGAGGTGTCGACAATAATGGCGGTGAGGACATGGCTGAATGATAAGAACGTGCAGGGTGGCGGAGGAGATACGATGAAGGCTTTGATAAACAGACAGAATGTAGATTTTCCATGTAAAATAGTATGAACGTGATGACTGGATAAAATGATGAAAATGAATGAAAAACATACACATATATATACGGTGGGGGAGAATACTATAGAAATGCGAGATGACGACACATGGGTGTACGAGGGACAGGTGGGAAGGTGACGTGGCTGCGGAGTCAACAGACAGAGAAGACTGGATTCTGGGCCATCGGATTTTGGAAGACAGATCAACAGCTCGAAGGCGATGGGAGCGACATAATGGTGGTCCACGGGACACAATGGACACAGGTTAATGTGCGAGCGTCTTCGTAAGGTATCCGCCATTGGATTGAGGTCGACAGATCCAATGGCGTGAGTGAGTTCTGCTGCCCGGCCATTGTTCAACATTTAACGCGCAAAAAAGTGGTTTTTCGGGCCCGTACCAAAGACACGCATCACACGATTTGTGGAATCGCTGGCGTTTGGTTGAAAACCGCCGGCTCAGTGGAGGTGGTGTGGAATTAACCACTGGTTTTCTGCGCACGGGGGCCACCACGGATGTTTTAATTGCAGGCCGTCGATTGGTTTTGATCTGACGGTTGCAGATGCGCCAAAGCGTTTATAATTAAGCCCCCCTTTTCCCCTGGCATATGGTTTTGCACTCGGGTCATATGGGAACCGAAACATGGAAGGCTAAAATCTTTGGGGCTAGGCCCGATAAGTTTTAAATTATGGGTTTTAACCTTTGCAGGGTGGATTTTTCAGGCGGAAGTAGTAATATTAAACGGGAGCATGAGGATTTTAGGCCCTGGCAGGGGTTTGGAATAGATTCATATGAGGCAGCGGACCAAAAATCTATAGGCAGGGGTCAATATGTACAACACAGTAAAAGATGCCTAGGACATTAAAAGAGCATTCATCAGTATAAATGCCAGGAATGATCCACTGAGACTTCAAGTGTACAACCAATATTTAAAGATGGCTCCAAAGAATCAAGAAAGATTGATGTCAGCCTATGACATCTAGTAGGGTAAGATGTTAATGAGCCACTTTAAGCCCAAGGTGCAGCAGCCTCAGACAGTTGCAGATTACATTAGGACTAATTTTGAAGTCTTAGCAAAGGATATCCATCCTTTAGATTAAATTGAGCTACACAAGCAAATAGGTGAGATGATTTATTCTACTCTGACGGATAAATCAATGATGGCCCATAAATTTCAGGATTCTTTGGAGAACATTAATACACAGTTGCATCTTGAAAAAGCATCCTCCTAGGCTAAGGATAATAGAATCAAAACTTTGGAGGAAATTATCATTATATTGGGTCATAATCCTAAATATGTGAAAGGTATTGAAGCTTTGATCAAGAGAAAAGATGATGATATTGCGGCTCTGAGAAAAAAACTGAAGTTACTAGCCTCAAGACATCCACAGACTGCAGAAATCATCAAGCAAAATTCCAAGGAAGAACTAATGGATCTTCTCTTAAAATTGAATGAGCAACTTAATGAAACTAAAAAAGAGCTTGAGAATGCATTGAAAGATAAGCAGGCAAATATTCCAGCATCTACAACAGGAGCAGTTACAGGAACAACTACAGGTACAACAGCCATAGGTCAACCAATAGAATTTTCACAGGGCAACACTTCAAATTTGAACACTAATGAATTAACAAAGTCAATGGAAGAAATGAAACTTCAGGCCATAGAGCTCCATAAAACAAAAGAAAAATTGGCCACTCTAGAACACAAATATGATCTTTCAAAAATGAGTGTTGCTGATAAAACAAGAGAAGTGAACAAATTAGAAAAAAACAGTCAAAGCATTGGAAAAGGATCTCACATTGGAGAAGCCTTTAAGGGAAATAAATGAAATTCTTTGGGACAACATCATCCAATCAATAAAATATGTTTGGTCCTCAATTCAAATAATGTTTGAACAGAGTGATTTAGTTAAACTGACTGTGGAAGAAATTCAAAGAGCAAGAGAAGAATTGGGACAAATGCCCGAAGAAGCTGATAGGCTCATACGTTTTCTAAATACTCAGAACAAGCGACAACTTGAATAATTTGGCATTCAGGATAGAACAAGACCAATCTTGGAGATTAAAATAGTTTTTACCAAAAGAACTCTAGTACAGAATCTAGAATGCAGATGCTCTGATATGCAAGAAGAAATTATTTCTTTCATAGAAATATTTGGTGTTCTTTTGAATAAAGGTTTACCCAGTCCTTTAGTGTCAGATGATAAAATAATGGACCTTGACAGCTATGCTGAGAAATTGGATAAATATGCTGACGACCAAGCCAATTCCTCAACAAGTTCATCAGCAACAGCATTGCCTACAGGAAAAAACCTTCATGATAGATTAGAAAATATATTTTATCTTGAACATGAAGTAAAGCATCTATTCCCAATTCAGCCTACTTTCTACAGATATACTGAGGCTGATGAAACTCTCAGAAAGCTTCAGAGGACCAGAATAACCGAGCCTCAATGGTGGGATGACATGTTAGAACTTTTGTAAATATTATCCTTGGATGAATTTTTGATTATTTACCACAATAAGTTAGGATAAAAGGATGAATAAAGGTCAAAGTGTATAAGAGCAGTTAAAGAGTATCAGTGAAACGAAAAAACCAACATAGAATTACTGAAGAGGACAGTAGCAAGCCAAAATGTAGGGCTTGCCTCCAGCACATTCTCAAAAGAAGGAAATAGCACAACATCAGTTATTATTTTTCCTTATCTATGAGACCATCTGTCTCTATTTTTTGTAAAATACTTGTTAGTCATCCTAGATAATATCTCAAATTGTTATGAGATATTTTGTGTAATTTTTTGTATAAGTAATCCATCAATTGGATTAGTAAGGGTGGATTCTTATACTTTGCTATAATATTGACTTTTTCGGAATAAAGTGTTGTTGGAGAAATTTCTTTGTGGCTTGCTGGATGATGAATTGAAGCTAAAGACTTTTTACAGGATTCATGTGTCAGACTACGGATCAATAAGTCATCTTTCTCTTGTGTTTTAAAGTTTTTATATATGTTTACTATATCACTGTGTTTCATTTCTGAATGAACAATGAAAAGGAGTAAATCAGAAAGTTCTTAAGTGTAATCTGATTTTAATCATTTTTATTCTAAATGTTTTCTTCTAAATTGGTTTTAAACAGTGAATTCTTAATTGCTCTTGTTTTTCCAGTTTAAGCATTTTTGATTATTTAGTAAAGAATACTTAATTTCTCTTTATTGATAATCACTCAATTTCTCTCTTGAGTGTGTTGAAATATTCTTAATTGCCTTTCATCCATTTTAAAACCATTCCATTCACTTTAGATCTAAAATTGTTCTCTGCTTGATTATCTTGCCCTGTAAAACCATCTTTTGTTTAAAAACTTAATTCAGTAAAGCCATATTTTTGACTCCATAGCCCAATGGCCTGAACTACTTAATATTTCCCTTAGTTATCAAATTCCACCATCCAAATTCAAAAAAAAACCATGGAATTTATAACTAGCCTAATACATTGCAAAACAAAGCTAAATTTTATAGAGAGAGCCCTCTCTGGGTACAGATTGGCTAGATTTTGTACCTGAAGGTTGGTTTGTGGTTACCTCGGACCCCTTTCCTTTTCTCTACAACTTCAAGGAAAATCTGAGTGATAATAGCAGGGAAGTCGGGAAAGATAATAAGCTCTTATGTCATGACAAAGCTTCTAAAGAAAGAACAACGAGGTGTAATTGCACAATTATGCTCACTAGAAGTTCCAACATCAAAATCATCTATTTCTATAGATCTCCAACAAGTCTTGGAAAATCATTCCAAGGTGTTTGAAACTCCCAAAGGAATTCCACCCATTCGTGATCATGATCATGCTATTCATTTGATTCCAGGAAGTGTTCCTCCAAACATCGGGGCTTATCGATATCCTTATGTCCAAAAGAGCGAAATTGAACGTATGATTGCATAAATGTTAGAGGCAGGTATAATTCAACCTAGTCAAAGTTCTTTCTCTGCTCCTGTAGTATTGGTACACAAGAAGGATGGATCATGGCGAATGTGTCCAGATTATAGGGATCTCAATAAGCTCACCATTAAAGATAAATTTACCATTCCTGTGATTGATGAATTATTGGATGAATTACATGGAGCAATTTATTTTACCAAGTTGGATCTTCGTTTAGGATATCATCAAATTAGAATGAATACTGAAGATATTCCAAAAACAGCATTTCGAACTCATGGGGGTCATTATGAATTTTTGGTCATGCCTTTTGGCCTCACTAATACACCTTCTACATTTCAAGTGTTGATGAATTCCATTTTCAAACCCTTCCTTAGAAAACTTGTGCTAGTATTTTTTGATGATATACTAATCTATAGCAGGTCTTGCAAGGATCATGTTGAACATGTTGACAGGGTGCTCAAACTATTGTAGGAGAAACAATTATATGCAAAAATATCCAAATGTTTCTTTGGAGTACAAGAGGTGGAATATATGGGTAATATTTTATCTCACGAGGGTGTTAAAGTAGACCCTAACAAAATTAAAGCCATTAAGGAATGGAAAGTGCCCACAACCATAAAGCAATTGCGAGGATTTCTCGGGTTAACAAGGTATTATCGTAATTTTGTTAAGAATTATGGGAGAATAGCAACACCTCTAACAACATTATTGAAGAAATATGCATTTTCATGGACTCCTGAAGCAACTAAGGCCTTTGAACATCTTAAAGAGGCAATGTGCCTAGCACCGGTCTTAGCTACGCCAGACTTCACAAAAACCTTTATTGTGGAATGTGATGCCTCAGAAAATGGAATTGGTGCAGTTTTAATGCAGGAAGGAAGACCCATTGCTTTTGAAAGTCGTCCAATCAAAGGAAAGTATTTACAGAAACCTACTTATGAGAAGGAAATGTTAGCAATACTACATGCACTAAAGAAATGGCGAACTTACCTAATGCGAAGACACTTCAAGGTAAAAACTGATCATGATAGTCTTAAACACTTTTTGAACAAAGACTATCTTCAGAAGAGCAGCAAAAATGGGTCACAAAGATGTTGGGTTATGACTTTGAAATAATCTACAAAAAAGGAAAGCTTAATGTTGTTGCAGAAGCACTCTCAAGAAAGAATGAAGAGGTGGAAGCATTGCTTTGTGCCATTTCTATTATCCAACCAGATTGGATAACCGAAGCAAGAGATGAATGGAAGAAGGACAAAGATGTATGGACACTCATTCAAAAGTTGCAGCAAGATCCTAGTACATCTGATACATTTAGTTTGAAAAATGATTCCTTATGGTACAAATCGCTTATATCTTTTTAAGAATTCCCAACTAAAACAAAATATTCTTTTGGAATTGCACACTTCTCCTTTAGGAGGACACTCAGGATTTTTAAAAACTTACCACAGGGTGAAGAAAGAATTTTTTTGGGATGGCCTTAAATCTGATATTCAAAATTTTGTGGCGGAATGTTTGGTTTTCCAGCATAATAAAGTTGAGACAATTAAGACCCCGGGACTTCTACAACCTTTATCCATTCCAAGTCAACGTTGGGAGGAGATTTCAATGGATTTTATCACAGGTTTACTTAAGTCTGAAGGAAAGAATGTCATCATGGTGGTAGTTGATAGACTTACCAAGTATGCACACTTTTGTGCATTATCTCATCCATTTAAAGCAAGTACAGTTGCTACTACATTTATGGATAGAATTCAAAAGCTACATGGAAGCCTAAGGGTTATTGTGAGTGACAGAGATCCCATTTTTACTGGAAATTTTTGGACGGAGTTATTTTCTTGTTTGGGTACTCAATTAGCTCATAGCTCATCTTATCATCCTCAATCTAATGGTCAAACTGAGATAGTAAATAAATGTTTGGAAGGATATCTTCGTTGTTTTGTATCTGATAAACAAACGCAATGGGTCAAGTGGTTACCTCTCACTGAATGGTGGTATAACGCTTCCTTCCATACTGTAGCAAAAATGACCCCATTTATGGCACTTTATGGATATCATCCACCATCCATCACATTATATTTAAGGGAAAATTTGAAGGTTCAAGCAGTGGAAGATCACATTGAGCATCAGCAAGAAGTTCTCCAACTCTTAAAGGATAACCTAAATTTGGCACAAAATCGAATGAAACAATAGGCAGATCAACATCGCAGCGAGAGAAGTTTTGATGTAGGATATTGGGTATTTTTATGGCTACAACCATAAAAAAAAATGTCCCTCAAGCAAGCTAAAAAGGATAATAAATTATCGCCAAAGTACTATGGTCTTTACAAGGTGTTGCAAAAGATTGGTACTATGGCATACAAATTGCAGCTTCCTGATTCTTCGTGAGTGCATCCAGTTTTCCATGTTTCATGATTAAAGAAGGTTATAGGTGAAAATCTTCCAGTTCAAACAATATTTCTAGAACTTGATGAGGAAGGAAAAATCATATTGGAACCTAAAGTGGTCACGGAAACAAGAACTCGAAAGCTACGGAATCGATCAATTTCAGAGTATCTCATCAAGTGGAAGAACTTACCCACTGAAGATTCTACATGGGAGGATGAGAAGTTTATACAAAATCACCCAGAGCTACTCAAGCGTTGAGGACAACACTTTTTCGAAGGAGAGGGGCATGTTAGGTCCCTATATTACTAGTATAGTCTGTTATTGTTATTAGTGTAACCCACTTATTGTTATTATTGTACCCTTGTAACCCCCATTTTGTTATTATTGTGCCCTTAAATTGTTATTTTTAGGTCGGCTAGGATTACATTATGGCCACATGGACTCCTATATATAGAAAGGAGGTTTTGTAAATTGTGTCATCCAAGAATTGTTCATTTATGTAAAGTATTGGAGGTTGCCCCCTCGAAGTGGCTTATTTCTAAGGCATTGATATCTCTTTTCTTATATTTTTGGAGCTAGTTACACAACAGAACCTTACCCTTAAGGTCAATGTTAAGGTTAAGGTTAAGGTTAGGTAAAGGTTAAGGTTAAGGTTATGTTTATGGGAAGGTTAAGGTTAAGGTTAAGGTTAGGTTAAGGGTTTGGTCAAGGTTAGGGTTAGTTTATAGTGAAGGTTAAAGTTAAGTTAAGGGTAAACTGAAGGCGTAACCCTTAACCTTAACCTTACCCTTAACCTTCACCTTAACCTTAACCTTGAATTTACCCTTAACCTAACCTTAACCTTAACTATAACCTAACCTTACCCTTAACCTTCACCTTAACCTTGAGTTTACCCTTAACCTCAACCTTAACCTTAACCTTGACCTTGACCTTAACCTAACCTTAACCTTAACCTTATCTTACCCTTAACCTTAACCTTCCCAAACCGTTAACCTTAATCTTGAACTTAACCTTAACTTGACTAAACCCGTAACCTTAACCTTAACCTTAACCTTATCTTAACCTTAACCTTAACCTTAACTTTGGTTAGGTAAAGTCAAGGTTAAGTTTAAGTTAAGGGTAAAGTCAAGGTTAAGGTTAGGGTTAGGTTATAGTTAAGGTCAAGGTTAAGGTTAAGGTTAAGGTTACAGGTTTAGTCAGGTTAAGGTTAGGTTAAAGTTAACATTAGGGTTAAGGTTCATGTTAAGGTTAAGGTTAAGGGTTTGGTTAAGCTTAAGGGTAAGGTTAAGGTTATGTTTAGGTTAAGGGTAAAGATAAAGTTAAGGTTAAGGTTAAGGGTTTGGTCAAGCTTAGGGTTAGGTTATAGTTAAGGTCAAGCTTAAGGTTATGGTTAAGGTAAGGTTAAGATAAGGTTAAGGGTAAGGTTAACATTAAGGTTAGGTTAAGGCTATGGTTGATGTTAGGTTAAGGTTAAGGTTAGGTTAAGGGTAAAGTTAAGGTTATGGTTAGGGTTAAGGTTAGGGTAAGGTTAGGGTTAGGTTGAGGTTAAGGTTAGGTAAAGGTTAAGGTTAAGGTTAAGATTAAGGTTAAGGTTAAGGGTTTGGTCAAGGTTAGGGTTAGGTTATAGTTAAGGTCAAGGTTAGGGTTAGGTTATGGTTAAGGTTAAGGTTAAGGTTATGGGAAGGTTAAGGTTAAGCTTAATGTTAAGTTAAGGTTAAGGTTAGTGTTTGGTCAAAGTTAGGGTTACGTTATATTTAAGGTAAAGGTTAAGGTTAGGTTAAGGTTAAGGTTATGGTTTTAGTCAAGTTAAGGTGAAGGTTAATGTTAAGGTTAGGCTAAGGGTAAATTCAAGGTCAAGGTTAGGGTTAGGTTAAGGGTAAGATAAGGTTAAGGTGAGGTTAAAGTCAAGGTCAAGGTTGAGGGTAAGGGTAAGGTTAAGGCTATGGTTAGGGTAAGGTTATGGTTAAGGTTAATGTTAATGTTAAGGTTAAGGTTAAGGTTAAGGGTTTAGTTAAGGTTAAGTTTACGTTAAGGTTAAGTTTAATTTTAAGTGTTTGGTCAAGGTTAGGGTTAGGTTATATTTAAGGTTATGGTTAAGGTAAGGTTAAGATAATGTTAAGGGTAAGGTTAAGGTCAAGGTTAGGTTAAGGTTATGGGTAAGGTAAGGATAAGGGTAAATTTAAGGTTAAGGTTAGGTCAGGCTAAGGTTAAGGTTAAGGTTAAGATAAGGTGAAGTTAAAGGTTAGGTTAAGTTTAAGGTTTAAGGTTACAGGTCTTAACATTAACCTTCACTATAACCTACCCTTAACATTAAACTTTACGTAACCTTAACCTTAACCATAACCATAACCTTAACCTTGACCTTAGCTATAAAATTAACCTTAACCTTGACCTTAACTATAACCTTAACCTTAACCAAACCCTTAATGTTAACCTAACTTAACCTTAACCTTGACCTTAACTATAACATAACCCTAACCTTGACCATAACCTTAACCTAACCTTAACCTTGATTTTAACCTTAACCCTAACCCTAACCATAACTTTTACCTTAACGTAACCTTAACCTTAACCTTTACCTTAACATAACCTTAACCTGACTAAACCCGTAACTTGAACCTTAAACTAACCTAAAACTGACCTTAACTATAACCTAACCCTAACCTAACCTTAACCTTGACCTTGACCTTGACCTTAACCTAACCTTAACCTTAACCTTAACCTTAACCTTATCTTACCCTTAACCTTAACCTTAACCTTCCCAAACCCTTGACCTTAACCTTAACCTTACCCTTAACCTAACTAATCCCATAACCTTAACATTAACCTTAACATAACCTTAACCTCATCTTAACCTTAACCTCAACATTAACCTTAACTTTAAACTTACCCTTACCTTAACCTTAAGGGTAAGGTTAAGGTTAAGGTTAAGGTTAACCTAACCTTAACTTTATCTTAACCTTAACTTTAACCTTACCCTTACTTTAACCTTAAGGGTAAAGTAAGGTAAAGTAAGGTTTAGTTAAGGTTAGGGTTAGGGTTAGGTTATAGTTAAGGTTAAGGTTAGGTTAAGGGTAAAGTCAAGGTTAAGGTGAAGGTGACTATTAAGGGTAAGGTTAAGGTTAAGGTTAGTTTAGGTTAAGGTAAGGTTAAGGTTATGGTTATGGGAAGGTTAGGTAAACGTTAAGTTTATGGGAAGGTTATGGTTAAAGTTAGGTTAAGGTAAGGTTAAGGTTAAGGTTAAGGTCAAGGTCAAGGTCAAGGTTAAGGTTATGTTAAGGTTAAGGTTAAAGTTAAGGATAAAGTTAAGGACCTTAGCCTAATCTTAACGTTAACATAACCTTAAACTTAAATTTAGACTAACTATAACCTTACCCGTAACCTTAACCTTAACCCTAATCTTAACCATAACTTTACCCTTAACCTAACCTTAACCTTAACCTTAACCTTAACCTTATCTTAACCTTAACATATCCTTAACGTAACCGTTACCTTAACCTTATCTTAACCTTAACCCAGCCTTAACCTTAACTATAAACTTAACCTTAACCTTCCCATAACCATAACCTTAAACTTGACTTTACGCATAACCTAATATTAAAATTAACCTTAACATCACTGAACCCGTAACCTTAACCTAACCTTAACCTTGACCTTAACTGTAACTTAACCCTAACCTTAACCCTTACCTTACCCATAACTTTAAGCTTAAGGTTAGGGTTAAGGTTAAGGTTAAGGTTAAGATAAGGATAAGGTTAAGGTTAAGGTTAGGTTTAGGTTAAGGTTAGGTTTAGGTTAAGGTTATCAGTAAGGGTTTGGTCAAGGTTAAGGTTAGGTTATAGTTAAGGCCAAGGTTAAGGTTATGGGAAGGTTAAGGTTAAGGTTAAGGTTAAGGTTTGGTCAAGTTTAGGGTTAGGTTATGGGTAAGGTTAAGGTTAGGTTAAGGTTACGGTTAGGTTAAGGTTAAGATTAGGTTAAGGTTAAGGTTAATGTTAAGGGTTTGGTCAAGGTTAGGATTAGGTTAAGGTTAGTTTTAAGGGTTTGTTCAAGGTTAGGGTTAGGTTATAGTTAAGGTCAAGGTTAAGGTTAAGGTTATAGTTAGGTTAAGGTTAAGGTTAAGGTTATATTAGGGTTAAGATAAGGTTAAGGTTAAGGGTTTGGTGAAGGTTAGGGTTTGGTTATAGTTAAGGTTAGGTTAAGTTAAGGTTAAGGTCAAGGTTAAGGGTAAGGTTAAGGTTAGGTTAAGGTTAACATTAGGTTAAGGGTAAAGTAAAGGTTAAAGTTAGGTTAAGGGTAAAGTTAAGGTTAAGGTTAGGGTTAAGGTTAGGGGAAGGTTAAGGTTAAAGTTAAGGTTAAGGTTGAGGGTTTTGTCAAGGTTAGGGTTAGATTATAGTTAAGGGCAAGGTTAAGGATAAAGGTTTACCTACGTTAAGGTTAAGGTTAAGGTTAAGGTGAATTTTAAGGTTACATTAAGGGTAAAGTCAAGGTTAAGGTTAAGATTATGGTTAAGGTTAAGGTTAACATTAAGTAAAGGTTAACGTTAAGGTTAATGGTTATGTTAAGGTCAAGGTTAATGTTAGGGTAAAGTTTAAGGTTAGGTTAAGGTTAAGTTCAAGGTTAATTTTAAGGTTAAAGTTAAGGTTAAGGTTAGGTTAAGGTTAAGGTTAAGGTCAAGGTCAAAGTTAAGCTAAAATTTACCCTTAACCTTACCTTGACCTTGACCTTAAAATGAAATTTAACCTTACAAAACCCGTACCCTTAACTTTATCTTAACCTTACCTTAACCATAACCTTAACTATAACCTAACCCTAACCTTGACCAAACCCTTAACCTTAAGCTAACCTTAACCTAAACGTAACCTTACCCTTATCCTTACCCTTAACCTTCACCTTAACCTTAACCTTACCAAACCTTAACCTTAACCTTAAATTTACCCTTAACCTAGCCTTAACCTTAATCTTAGCCATAACTATAACCTAACCCTAAATATAACCTTAACCATAACCTTATCTTTACCCTTAACCTTAACCTTAACCTAACCTTAACTATAACCTAACCCTAACCTTGACCAAACCCTTACCCTTTGTTACATAGAAATGTTTCACTGTCCCTACAATCCCTCGTCACATACATGTGAGGACTATTCCCACGACCTGTGAACAGTAAAATGTCCTAAAAACACCTTGATGGCATCCTTGTGCATAAGGGAAAGAATTCTCCTTGAGAAAATTTCCTCAAAAAAACCCCAAAAACATGGTTTTGGCATTGGCGCAAGTAGCCAGTTCATCGCTCACGCCAATGGGGAAACTTTACAGTAGTGGGCCTGCCAGATGGCACTCTGTCCCTGTATTGTACCTGCACCAACTTGTTTTGGAATGTTTTTTAACAAATTGAGGTGGAAGTTTCCTTTAACCACCTTGGGAATGAATCATCAAAAAGAGGTTTGGTTGTTTGGCTCCAGATCTCCTTGTTTAGGAAGAGGTTTTCCACCTCTCATAGAAGCTTCCTAAGAGATATGACTCTCCCCCATGATTATAGGGATCCTAAACTCTCCTTCTCCATCTATAAAAGCTTTCCCTCTCTATTTTCAACCTAGCTGAACATTTGGGAAGAAAAATATAGCTGAGCAACTATTAAAAGAAGAGCTAAGGAGAACCGCGTAAGAGAGGGAGCCTTGTCTAAATTCCCGACAAGATTTGTGAGACACACTCCATTGGAAGCCTTGCCAAAGGAATAACGTGACGTTAGAACTCGGTTGTAATCTTTCTTTCACATTTTAATATATGCTCGACTATGTTCTTGGTTCCACTGTTGTATTTCTTATCTTTGTAATGCAATTTGATTCAATCTTTTCCAACCAATTGATAGTTACATGTTTGAATTATTACATTGTATGCCGTTGTTTCTTCTTTGCATGTGTACAGGTGTCTGGACACAGTGAGCGTAAGGATTGTGATCTGTCAAGCTAGGAATGAGAAGCAGCGCTTCTTCTTCGACAATAGCAGCGTAGGACTTGAGGTAGGCTATCTAATGTAGATTTGTCTTTTATAACTAGGAATTGATATCGTAGCGTGTTTTATTTGTTGCTAGACCCACTCTAGGGCTAGTGGGATCACCTCTATCCGTAGAGGGGATTTACTTCTCCAAAAAATTGGAAACTCTACTGGGGAATAGTGTGATTTAGTCCCTCTCCCACTGGGTTGTGTTTTGGCTTCTTGTTTGTCTATTTTTCCTTCCTGGTTCATCTTGCTTGGTTTGAAACCACTATTCAGCCCCATGGAGATCAAACCTCTCTTTGTTTGTTCATCTTTCCTTTTTATCTCAGTAAACCTTCTTGGTGCATTTTCCCACCTGACAGTCACGCCCATGGGCGCGAGTTTCTAGTTCATTACCCGTTCCATTCCTTGTTTGGTTCATATTACAGCCAGACAGGCGCGTCAACCCTGGTAGGGTTTGTGGTTTTCTTGGTTTTGGAGTTTTTGAGCCTAAGCTTTGACCCTGGGTTGTTTTTTCTAACTTGTTGAGTGCTTTAGAGTCATTTTTTACTGAGATCGACCCTTTTCCTTCGGTTTTTTGCCCTTTTCTATTAGTTTATCTTTTCAACCCTAGGTTTTCTAGGTTCTTTAGCCTGTTGAGCCTCCCATGGGAGTTTCGAGTCCTTGGTTTCCCAATCAACTTCGTTTATGCTTCTTTGCATTCAGCTTCTTGGATCCATTTGAGTGATTGCGTTAATTGAGTGATTGTCCTCTCTTTCATTCAGTTTTACTCTTGTGAATCGAATCCTAGATTACATAGCTTATTTGGGTCTCTTTTGAGATCTTATTTTGATTTGAAGGATTTCGTCACTGGTTTGAGTCTTGCTTCGCTTGTTTTCAGTTGAGAGAAATTGTTTTGTTTCTGATCTTACTTCACCATTCTCAAAATTAGTGTTTTTATTTATTTTTCATATCATTTAGTGTGCTTTCTCTAATATACTGAAAAACACAAAAAAAAAAAAATTCATTCTTGATTAGCGTAGTGAAAATTGGAAAATCTTTCGCATTTCTAGCATTATATAATTCTAGGGAAGATTTTTTTCAGTTTCATTAGCTCACATAAGGAATTTTGGTGGATGTCTTCACATGATTTATCGTAGCTATCGCTTGAAATCTCTAACTCTCTCGTAGATAGCTCTTCATCGAACGAAATGGTGTCTTATGGCATGTACCTTGCATTCATGGATTTGTGAGATTCAACATTTGGTAGGACCTTGGATTTGAAACGTAAATTGAAGATCAACTTTAAAATTTATTGAATCAACCTTAGGAAACATTGAAACTTAACGCAATATTTAATGGTCTAAGATAGAGACGTGTTCTGGCGTCTTTAAACCTAGCAGTTATCGTTCGCCATTTGGCTTCAGACAACTCTAGTATGGACTTGTGCTCCCTGTACCGTCGAGTATATAAAGGGATACCCCTCTAGGTTGCAATCCTTTTATCTGTAGGAAGCCGAGTCTGCCACCTTGTAACCATGATACATCAAACACAACATTCGGGGAGACTACCTACACGTATGTCAAGTCCTTGGTTGATTTCTCTTTCATTTTATAACCAAGGTGTATATGGCAGTTCACAGGAACCTTGTACACCCTTTTACCTAGACTACCTGAGCAGTCATTTTCGATCTTTACAGACTCCTTAAATTTGAAAAGATCATCAATAACTTGTCCTTTCGCACTCGCTTAAAACTAAAAGAGATAGAGTCACCTTTTGCCTATTTCCCGACTCTTAAAATATGAAACAACATAGTTTTTTTCAATGTTTTAAAAACAAACTGCCTACGAAATATTTCTGGTTAAAGTCAGTTTCCTTAGGGTGTTGTCTTGAGTTGTTTCCGATGGCAACGTTTCTGGAGTTCACTAACCCAAGAACCCCTTCCGAAGGGAATCCTAGTTCTTTTCTTGCTTTTGGGAATGTTGGTGCTCCTTATATGGTAATGTTGTCCCTACCTGGTTTAACTGTTGGATTGCCTGTATGGTTATTTTTGACCTCGGTGGTCTCGAGTGTTCCGTTCACCGTACAACCATCTCCTCCACCTGAACAACATCTTGTTACTTCTAAGGTGGACCTCTCCCCTTCTTCGCCTATTTCCTCGTCCTCCTTGTTGAGCCCCAAAGATGTCCTTTTCTTTCACTACATTTCACTTCATTTCCTTTATCCCTTATCAATTACAGGCTTAAATGATCAATAGGATTGATTAAATTTACTTTAGGAATGTATACAATGACTGACTTGCTATGTTTTCATGGTTTTTTTGTTGTAGTAATTTTTTACGAGACTCAGCTACAGAATGTAGTCATTCTGTAGCTAGTCGCCTATTCCACAGCTATCTTCATGTTTACACAGGTTCCAAGTGTCACTTCAAAGAAAAACCCATATGGGTGAAACCCACAACACTCCCCCATCATTTCTTGCTCTCCATGAAGTTTGAGTTAAAATCTCCAAGCGGTTATGCACGTGGAAGAGATCAAAACCAAGAGTTAGACTTCTACTGGAACACAGACTCTACAGATGTCTGCAGTAAAGTACGAGGCCTTCACAAGAATTTTAATTTGATTTGAATTAGGAAAAACACTTATCCCTATTTCCTCTCAAGGGCATTTATGTAATTTTCTTATAAGAATGACTCGGGAGACCGAGAGACAGCTAGCTAGATTGTTGTTTTGTTGCTAGATCTCAGAAGACCATAATACTCTGTTTTTGAAGTATCTTCCCTTTAATTAAATAAGTTCAAATTTATTGTATGATCTGAGGAAATCTTGAGTAGATTTGCGTGCTAATCCGGTGGTAGAGGGCCCCTACTACCCAAGAAGCTTTGTGCATTTTTTAGATAAGTAACTTTAGCCTTGTTTCATTCCTAGTTTAAGCAATTTTCTGAACTTTGTGTTTTATACTCATTTGCAATGGATGCTACAGTCAGTCTTATTCTTACTAATTGTTCCAAATTATCACTAATATTGAATGGGATATAACTGTAGTATTTTAGGAATTAGTTGCATTTTTCTGAACTTTACGTTTTTGTGCTCAATTACATCAATTGTTACAACAAGTCTTGTTCTTACGAATTATTCCAAAATATCACTAACACTGAATGAGGCATAGCTGTGGTGTTTTAGAGATTAGTTGTGTTTTCTTTTGAATTTTATGTTTTTATGCTCACTCACATTGAATATTACAACCAGTCTTGTTCTTACAAATTGTTCCAAAATATCACTAATCCCGAACGAGATAGGGTTGTAGTATTTTAGAGATTAGTTGCATTGTAGTTTAGTTGTAATACTATGGAGATTAATATCGCTCTAGTTCACTGTATTTCAAGTTAGATTAGTGGCACTTCATTTTAGCTCCTTTTCACTGTATTTTAAGTTAGGTTAATGGCATTCTAGTTCAGTTGTGGTCACTATATTTCAAGTTTGATCGATTGCATTCTAGTTCAGTATTTTAAGTTTTATTAGTTGTCAAAATTAGAATTCACGGCCTTAATTATTTATAAACTACTCTTGTTCTTAATTTATATTAATAAATCAATTTCATAGGAGCAAGAATTGGTAATGTCATTTTGAAGTCTTGATTGTTCCATAAATTCTCACAATTTCACAAACTGCCTCTTTTCCAAAGCTATTCCAAAAGATTTCTAATTCTTGAATGAGGTTTAAACAATGATGTTTTGGGTTGTAGAATGGATCAATCTCAGTGTCATTAGTTAATTTAGAACAGAGTTCATCCCTATGCTGTAGACTATATTTTCCAAATGTGTTCCAACAAATTTCTAGCCATGGATAAGATTAGGCTGTTGTTTACTTAGAAGAACCTCATTGCATTAAACTTATCCTTTTCTCAAGTTATTCCAACATATTTCTAATGAATTAATGGGACTAAGTTCATTTTATGAGTTATTGAGTTCATGTTATGAGTTATTTTCTTGTCAAGTTTTGCATTTTCCGAGTGCCATACATAGTCTAGAATAGGTTTTGCTCTGTTTCAGTGTGACCAACAACTACTCTTTACCAACACTTAGTTATTTTCCTTTTTAACACAAAACCACAAAACCAAAAACATTGAAAAAAACACTAAACACAACATAGTAAGAAACAGATACCTAGGCACATATAGTGCACCTCATTTCAACAGTTTACTAGCCTTGGTTGACAATTTATGACATCAATTTAGGAACACTAAGTTGAGCAGACACTCTTCTTCTACTTCTCCTGGTGAAATTATGGATTCCAGTAACCAGGTGGCTAAGAAGAAGAAGAAGAAGAAGACCAAGAAGAAGAAGTCAGATAAACGAGAGACTAAAACTGCAACTACTGCACTTAAGAAACCATCCATTGAAAAACCATCTGAACTTCCATGAAAGGTCAAATTCCATTGCATGCTCTACAAGGGTAACCATTTGCTTTGAGACTACCCTGGTATTCCCAAGGTACTTGTAGCATGGTCTGATGGCTGCCTGCCATTGTCTTCTGGAAGTCATATTGCTAGCACATCTTTGACTAGCTCTGATAAGGCTCATAAAAAACAAGGCAAGATTACCAATACCTGTAAGTTGTGTGAAAGGCATCATCCTGTTCACCTTTGTGCATATATGGATGAAGAAAGGAGAGTGTTGGAAAACTCCATTATTTCTGCACCCTTCCTTCCCACTAGTTACCAAAAGATTTCCTCGAGTCCTTCGCTGGTTGATTCCACGATCGATCAAGCGTCATCCTTGCTTGATCCCACTCCCGCGGAAATTCAAGTTCAGGAATCTATTCTTGACCAACCATTGGCCAAGGAATCAATCCATATGACCCCGTATGTGGTGCATCAGGTCTTTTCCATTGAGATTCAGTCTAATCCCCCCCATGTTCTTCTTCTTTCTTCAGATTCTTCGGACTTGGAGAAAGATTCTTCCGTACCTGTAGTCCAAAAAACTGCTCCTCCTACTCCCATGATGGATGTCTCAGAGGATGCTCCTCTTTCTCTAGTAACACAGAGGGACAACCATCTTAGTTCGATGGTATCCCCCCCAAGTAGTTTGGTTGCTTCCTTTGATTGGAGTCGATTTGTTAGATACCACCTTCCATCTTATGTGCCTTTTGAGATCAGGGTACAAACCTTTGATCTGGTCGTACCCAGCACTATTATAGATGAATGCGTGTCTGTTAGTATTCTGTATTCAACTACTTGGCAAGATTTTTGTTCTCCACAGCTTATGCCTGTTACCCAGAATTGGTTGGCTTTTAACAGAGGAACCAGTCAACCGTTAGGGATCCTTCTGAAGTTGCCTGTTACTTTGGGAGGGAAAACCGTCCATATAGACATTATGGTTGTTCCGGGCCCCTTAGATTTAAATTTACTCTTGGAGCATGGCTATACTTATGTCATGGGGGCAGTTGTCTCTTCCCTCTTTTGTGTGATCTACTTTTTGCACAAAGGTCGAATCATGACCATTGATCAGCTTTCATTATTTAGTCCTGGCATGACATCTGGTCCACCATCGTCTCTTCTGGGTCTTTATCCATCAGTTGTATACTCCCCACCACAGGTTAATTATGTTGCTACCTACCTCGTACCCACAGTCAGTGATACTTCCATTGTGCCTACTGTGCTGAGGGCATTGGGTCCTTATTTCCAAGATGTTGTACTCCCATCTGGTGTAGAACTCTTGGAAGCCATGACTTCTTATTCATCATTATGAGTTCTCGTCAGAGCAGGGTTTGTTTTCGTGTGTCAAGGTCCTTAAAAAATGAAACAAGGTGTCAAGAGGATAGTTCTTTTAATGTGTCAACCTCGTTAAAATAATGAAACACGTTCCCGTTCAATTCGAGTCTTTGATTAGATCTCGTAAAATCCGAGTCGAGTCTTTCTCTTGATCTCGTACTTTGAACCTTCACTCCATCTGCCTTTCATATGGACTGAAGATTCGGGGCATGTGCCTCTAATTGAGTCACCATGCTGGGGGCATGCTTACTTTTTTCAAGCATAGTTTGTTTCCGTTTCAAGCTTGTGTAAAAATGAAACCATTCTCATTTTTCCTCTCGTGATTTCCATTTTTTCAGCTTTTCTTGCTAGATGAACCTTGGTTTTCTCATTCCATCGTTACCATCTACTTGGCTGATCATATACCTTCACTTGGTTGTTTTACCCGTTCCTGAGGAACCGCTACGATGAGTGGTCTTGTTAGCCAGCCTCTTGACCTTTACTTGTTTTGAAAAGTTCCACCATTACCGGAACCATTTGCTACCCTTTATACCACTCGTTCCTCCAGGAGGAGTAAACTTTTAGCTCTTTTCTAACTCTTAAAAATTGAAGAGGTTGTCGAGACTCTTGTCATTTTTAACTCATTAAATGGTTGTGAAACAATATCTACCCAGTATGTGCTTAACCCTTTTTCAGGCTAGGATGGATTACTTCTGAAAAAGGAATACCTTAGCCTCTTGCGACTAAGAGGTTCTCTCAGACACAGTTTTCTACCTTTTCGGATCTATGATACTACCTATGAAAAGGGACTGCTGGAGTTTTATTTTCTGCCTTCTTTTCAAACTCTATAAACATGAAAACATGATGATTTCTTCGTTTGTTAGACTCATTAAA
This sequence comes from Pinus albicaulis, assembly GCA_034641835.2. Taxonomy (NCBI): domain Eukaryota; kingdom Viridiplantae; phylum Streptophyta; class Pinopsida; order Pinales; family Pinaceae; genus Pinus; species Pinus albicaulis. The sequence continues at coordinate 131,530 of JAXQQM020085036.1, read as the reverse complement.
CCCTGATGACATCAGAATTCGTCACCATGACGTTATTCAAGTTTCTCCTTCCTAAGGCTTGTAAAATGTACTAGATTGGATTTGTTTGAAAGACAAAATTACATCACAAGCACATGATATCCCCTTCATTCTTGTTTCTAAAAATAACTGGGGTACTCGCCGGAAATGATGGGGGAAAATGGAACCAAAATCATAGTCGTATTGGCAGCATGTCGCTCTTGAACATGGCACTTGTCTGCATTCGTGTCAGGTTGGGGACATCTCATCTCATTATCTACTTGCCTTCACGGGTTGGGGTAATCTCTTTTGACCACTCATATGCCCTTTGCCACATCACCATGACCTCAAATCCCTTGATGTTAAAAACTGCCAAATCCAGTGTCGTGTTGCTGATATGTGCAAGAGAAGTTGGCCTCTGCAGTTTTCAACCTCCCTCTGATTCTCTATTGGTCTTGATTCACAAACATCATGTTCCTATGTCTTGTGTCGATGATGTGGGAAACATTATGGCCCACCTTTGACCAAGGTTACTTCTTTTCGACTTCAGCTCATTATCCAGGAAATTGATCTAGAGACTCCTTTTAGGTACCTTAGAGCCTGCATGCCTCAGTGGTAGGTTCTTCACATTCGATGCAAGGTTTTCATTATTGGCCTTCGATCGGATGATTCTGCGGGTGTTCGACGCAAGATCCCTGTTCACATTGCATGGATTGTACCTCTTGTACCTTGAGAGCCATTGTCATTATTGGTGGTTTATCTTGCATATGTTAATAGTTTTCATCAGTGGCTGGTGATCAGATGATGTTCTTGCATGTTTGACTTCAGCTCACATATTTGCATGCTCGAACTTGTACTTTTATTGGGTCAAGATGGAGCACAAGACCTTGGATTTTGTCTGATGAAATCCACGTTGCGGGTTCTTTGTGGATTATTATGACTTATTACATGACTCTTTTGATTGAATGGATGCGACCATACATGAGTCTACTTGTTGATCCTTATTTTACTAGATGGCTGCGTCCATACCTTGGATCTCAGTTTTTGTACACTTTATTATGGATGGCTACACCCATACCACATATCATGTATCAGAGATATCAGTTGTATTTGTATTCATAGGTCTTCCGACGATAGTGTTTTTAGTTGAACACATTCTCTTAAATAATTTCACCCCTCCCTCTCTCTCAGACCTCATGCTTTAGGGGGCATCTGTTACACAACATTTTGTCACCGTCCCTGAAATCCCTCGTAACGTACATTGGAGGACTATTCCCATGACCTGTGAACAGTAAAGTGTCCTAAAAACACCTTGATGGCATCCTTCTGCATAAGGGCAAGAATTATCCATGAGAACATTTCCTCAGAAAGGCCCCAAAAACCCATGTTTTGGCATTAGCACGAGTAGCCAGTTCTTCCCTCTTGCCAATGGGGAAAATATACACTAGTAGGCACACTAGCAGGCACTTTGTCACTGTGTTGTACCCACGCCAACCTGTTTTGGAATTTTTTTTAACAAATTGAGGTGGAAGTTTCCTTTAACCACCTCGGGAATGAATCATCAAAAAGAGGTTGGGCTGTTTGGCTCTAGATCTCCTTGTTTAGGAAGAGGTTTTCCACCTCTCATGGAACCTTCCTAAGAGATAGGACTCTCCCCCATGATTATAGGGAGCCTAACCTCTCCTTCTCCCTCTATAAAAGCCTGCCCTCTTTATTTGCAACCTAGCTAAACATTTGGGAAGAAAACTATAGCTGAGTGAATATTGAAAGTAGAGCTAAGGAGAACCCCATAAGAGATAGAGCCTTGTCTAAATTCCTGACAAGCATTGTGAGAAACGCTCCACTAGAAGCCCTGCCAAAGGAAGAACGCGACATCGGAACTCAGTTCTAATCTTTCTTTCACATTTTAATATATGCTCGACTATGTTATTGGTTCCACTATTGTATTGCTTATCTTTGTAATGCAATTTGATTCAATCTTTTGTGACCGATTGATAGTTACATTTTTTAATTATTACGTTGTATGCCGTCGTTTCTTCTCTGCATGTGTACAGGTGTCCGGATGCAGTGAGCGTAAGGATTGTGATCTGTCAAGCTAGGAATGGGAAGCAACGCTTCTTCTTCGACAACAATAGCGCAGGACTTGAGGTAGGCTATCTATTGTAGCTTTGTCTTTTGTAACTAGGAATTGATATCGTAACATGTTTTGTTTGTTGCCAGACCCACTCTAGGGATAGTGGGATCACCTCTGTCCGTAGAGGGGATTTACCTCTCCAACACCCTTAAACTTAACTTAACCTTAACCTTAACCTTAACCTTCCCATAACCATAACCTTAACCTTAACCTTGACCTAACTTAACCTTTACATTTAACTTAACCTTAACCTTAACCTTATCCTTAACCTTCACCTTAACCGTAACCTTAACCTTAACCTTAACCTTAACCTTAACCCTAACCTTAACCCTAACCTTAACCTTAACTTTACCCTTAACCTAACCTTAACATTAACTTAACCTAACCTTAAGCTTAACCTAACCATAAAATTAACCTTACCTTAACCTAACTTAACATTAACCTTGACCTTTAACCTTAACCATAACCTTATCTTTACCCTTAACCTTAACCTTACCCTAACCATAACCTTAACTTTACCCTTAACCTAATCTTAACCTTAAACTAACCTTACCTTTAATTACAAATATAGTTTACCTTAATTTCACTTAATTATAACTTAATTTAACTTGGATTAAATCTCTTAATTTAATTTTCATCTTCAATTTTAACTTGACTAATTTATTAATTTAATTTAATTTAACTTAATTTAATTTAATTAATTTTAATTTAATTAATTCTTAATTTAATTTAATTAGAATTAACTTGTACTGATTTATTATAACTTAACTTTAATAATTAAATTTTAACTTAATTTAATTTAACATTAATTTACTTTTAATTCTAATTTTAATTTTTATTAAACCTTAACTTAATTTAATTTCATAATTCTTAATTTTTAATTCATTTTTAATTCTTATTTAACATAACTTAATTAATTTAATATTAATCCTTAATTTTATCAATGTTATAAAACTATTAAAACTAATTCCTGACTAAACCTTTTAAGATGTTAACTTGATTAAATTGCACTTAACTTAATTTTAACTTACTTATAATTCTAATTTTGCTTTGACTAAACTTTAATTTTTAATTTTAATCTTTGACATAATTTAACTTTACCTTGATTAAATTTAATTTAATTTTTAAATTTAATTTAACTTTAATTAAATCTTAATTTAATCTAATTTTTTCTATAACTATTGTTTAACTTTATTATTTTTTAACGTAACCTTAACCCTAACCTTAACCTTGTTGGGGTTCCCATGTTTTGGAAAGTTTGGCAATACCAAAAGATGAGACAACATCAAAACCACTTTGGGACCTCAGGATCTAGCCCACTTAGGTGAAAAGAGGGATCTCTCTATAAAGGCAAAGGTAAATGTCCTTGAAACTCAGTTATAAGATATTAGGCTAGTTATATGGCACAAGGTTTGTTTTGTTTTGTTTGTTTGTTTGGTTGTTAGGAACATGAAGGAAGGGTTAAGACAAAGGGTGAGCAAAGAGGATTTTAGGCAAAGGAGAGGTATTTCAGAGAACACTCAAGACCATTGGGCAATGAATTCATGAAAGGGTTTACTTGCTATTCAGTATTCAAGGCTTTCAATTAGGCTAGTAATCTAAAACAGTGGATATTTAAAGATGATAGTGTGGTGTGAAATGATAATGAATGAAGGTGAATGAAAAGGAAACCTCCAAGGTGACCATTAGGAAGTATATCTAGGGATAGGGAATGTCATTAAACACCTATGATCTAAACCATAAAAGGCCAACTCTTCAGACAGCAAGAAACATTAAATATTTAAACACAAAGGTGAAGGCCTGAGATCAGAGAAAGGCTTTGAACTTTCAATGTTTTGACGTTCAACTTAAGGGAACTTAGAAAGGTTAAATTGATTTAAAAAGACCCTAGTGAGACAGAATTAGCATTCTAAACTCCCAGTATCCCAATTCTTTCAATTAAAACCCAACTATAACATATAAGAACATATTCATAAATTCATACATCAGCTAGCAGTGAATAACAGCTACTACACTGGTTAAATTATCTCGAATTAGCTCTCATATAACACAATTAGTAGAAAAAATGAAAGACAAGAAGAGCAGGAGCATTAGGGTACCATTCAAGGGTATATCCTAAGCCAGGTTTTTGATTCTTACCAGAGAAATGAAATGTAATGAGTTACAGAAGGAAAACAGAGACATAATAAGAACACATCACCGCTACTTTAAATCAGGATCCAAAGAAATGTGCCGATCATATTAAAGAGCAACACCAGTCATGTACAACATTGTCCAACAGCTTGATATTCATTCTGAAAACATCTTCCTCAGCCTATCTTACAAATTTACATAGAGAACTATATCTCAAGTGAAACAACTTACAATTCACGGTTATCCAATCAATGATAAAAAAAAACCCTTACAACGTGTTTTTCTTGAGTTATTATAGCTTGAAAGAGAGGCAGATGAGGTAGGTGAAACACTAAATGAAACATTAAAACATAAGTAGGAGAAGAGGGCTTGAGGCCCATTCTGTCTTAATATCTATGTATTAATCTTCAGTACTCTTTGGGTGAAAGAGTGGTCTTCGAGAGGCTGATAGTTACTCCAGGTATGTTCTTTGATGTACTTCTGGCTGTAGTACTCTGTAGTACTCTAGTGAATAGAAAAGGTAGATAAATGACTTTTAGGTCTGCCATACTACATAACAAATGCTTTGGTAGCATTAGGACTTCTGTTAGGGTGGAAATCTTCTTAGGAACACGATGTAGAATAAAAATAGTATGGGTACTTTGTCCTTTCTCGTGAGGGAAACTTATGCTGATGTGAAACACTGATCAGATTGTTTTATGTGCTTTAGGCCTCATTAGGCCTTCTGTGTAATTCAAAAGGTATTCAATCTGGTACATTCGCCCTTTGAAGAGTTAATTAAAGCTTAAAATGTTCAATTACAGGCTTTAAAACTCCTTAACCCTTTACTGATACTCTTTTCCACTTCTGTGACTGTCTTTATCTATGAATTTGTAGGTTTAATGGTGCTAGAGGTTTTAACCAGAGTTAATACCCCTGATTTGGATAAAATATGCATTTAAAACACTTCAGGAGTCTTCCCTGGAAATTCTGGCTCTGAAAATGGCCTTCTTTGTGCTCTGTGTCACTATGACAGTGAATATGAGCAATGGCGGTTTGCACCGCCTGTACCCTACAAAAGCACACAAATATGTTAAGAAATCCATGCATGGAGAAGGATGGATGCAGTGGAATGCTATGAGGACAACAACGAGGTGATGGTGTATGCGGTGGATTCAATGGAGAATCGGTGAAAAATGCAGTGTAATGGTGAAAATCTGCACGGATGGGGATTTGATGGAGGAATGGCTCTAGGCCGTTAGATCAGATGGGCTAACGATGATCTATGGTTGGGATTGATTGATAAAATGAATTTGGAAGGTTGGGTGATATGCAACGAAATTTAATGTAAAAAATTAAAGTTGTGATGTTAGGCAGAATGATATAACCCTCTAACGTAAACATTAAAATTTTAATGTGGGTAGAAGGAAAGGTTTTTAATGTAAATTATAAGGTTTGGACCTTTGGACGGAATACAAAGAAAATGCGTGAAAAACATATGAAATGGGCTTGAATGGTGGGACCCGGTCATGGGCAGAGGGTGATTTAACATGGACCATCAGATCTCAGGATGAGATCGACGGTTGAGATGACGCAATGAAATTCTATGATCGTGCGATGGAAGAATGTGAATGGAGGACGTGATGCGCTATGGGTTGTTGATCTGAACAGATCAACGGTCAAGGTCTCTTAATGTAATTTCGGAGGCGGGAAGTGGTTTCTTAAGAAAAAAAGTTGTTTTCACGTGACAAAAGGAGGGTAAGGTGGTTTTTACTTTTCAAACGCGATATAGGTCCTTGGCTGACACGTGGCATTTTGAAACCACCCATATCGTGTAAATTTTAGACATTAAACTTTGGACGCCAAAACCACACGATATTGATGCTGGCCATTGGATCAAGGACTGTGAGATCCTATGGCGAGAGATGTAGTGCGATACGAGGAGATGCACAGTCGGTAAGGTGGGGGTCGATCAATGGTGGTTATGAGTCGTCCGATCTATGCGATGGACAGTCGAGATCTGCAGTGGGAAAGAAAAGGAGTAGGAGCCATATAGTGGTCAGGAGTAATATGAGCCATTGGATCCATGGGATCGACAGTGGAGATTTTAAGGAGAAAGAAGGGGCCAAAGGGCTAAGGGAATCAGTGGGAGAAACGAGGACCATCGGATCGTAAGGGATGGATGACTGCAATCTATTTGAAGGGAGAGCGATGGAAGGGCCAAAAATTCGATGGGATGAAGGAGCGATTGCATCTGGACCATTGGATTATCTGCAGACAAACAGCTGTGATTGGGTTGGGGGTGACCAATCGGGGTACATGAGGTGGAATCAGATCAAATCCTAGCCATTGGTTCTTTTGGATTCAACGACCAAGATCCAATCGGGAAGTGACCAATCGGAGACATGAAGAGTTGCGAGTGGCGCAATGAAAAGCTCTAATGATGTGATGGTCGTCGGATTGAGAGGGGAATCAACGGTGGAGATTGCCATCGGGGGGTTTACAAAGGAATTTTATGGGCACGACGAAATAGGAGAGGACCGTTAGATATATTAATATCAACGGAAGAGATTTCCCCCGATACCAACAGAACAAATATACCTCTCATCAGAAGTTTTCACCATAACAAAGAAAGCATGCTCCCGAACATCTTTCGATTTTGATAAGAGCCACATGCTTTAGCACTTGGTATTAGTGCTTGGGTGCATGGAGGGGAAGTGGTTGGGGGCTGGCAGAAAGTGGCTAAGCCTATTATATGTAAAATGTGGGTTTTTTGACCTAAAAGCAGAGTTTTTAAGGCTGAATAGAGGTTTTTGATAGAGGGAAAAATGGATTTTTAAGCAAAAAAAAGAGTGTTTGTGAGGTTTCAAGGGGATATGGGATGGTTTAGAAGACTTAGGAAGGGGTTTTGGGGGTTAAAAAGGGAAAATTGAGAAAGGGAAGAAAAGGGTAAAAAAAGGGGAATTTTGCGGGGATACAAGGGGAAAATGGAGGCTTTTCTGAGCAAAATCGTTTCACAGACAGTGAGGCTTTTTGGATGGAAACAATAGTGAAGATATTATGAAAGGTAAAGGGTACATAGAGGCTTTAAGGATGAGATATTTTCATAGGAAGTGTATCTCTTGAAGGCTCAGAAAAATATTTAGCCACCTATTTGCTTGAAAAAAAATTCATAGGTGGCTAACAGTGGCTCCACATTGGGATGGCATCTTCTTGAAGGTGTCAAGAAATTTTAGAAATATTCTTTGGGAAGTAGGCCAGATGCCTGATCTTTGAACCATCTTTCTTCTTTGATTCAACTGTTACAAACATGATGGATATTAATCAGCAGAAAACATTCCCCAAACAATCTACCTACCCTCCCTACAATCCTAACATTTTTTCTTCAAGGTGCATTTGAATTTGCATACCTTCTTCATTATTTTTTTATTTATTGAAAACAGAAAACAAACTAATCTAATTCTAACCTTATTCCTCTGTGAGACTATATTAAATTGTTGGCCTCATAGCTTCTCTACCTAATCTAATATCTTCTAGGATTAAGTTGTCCAACAGATTTCTTCTCTACATTCTACAATATAAATTTAAAAATAGTCAAACCAAGATTAGACAGTCTAGTTTGTTGTGGATCCATGGCATAAAGATAGCTGCACATGAACTGAAATTGCAGAAACTTGAAAACAAAAATTTAAGGCTTGAGATTCTGAAACTTTTAAGCATCCTTCTTTTCTTTGTGACTCAAGTTTTGAGCTTGTTAGAGTCACTTTTCTTCTTCACTTCAGCTCTGGTTTTGGGCTTGTTAGAGATGATTTTTCTTTCTTGTTTGCTAGTTCAGATTTTTAGCATATTAGAACCAGCTTCCTTACTTCTTTTGGTTTAGGTTTTGATCACGTTAGAGCCAATATTTTGCACTTCATAGGTTCAAATTTTGAGCATGTCTAAACCTCTCCTTCTCTATTTTTTGAAACATTTTCTCTTTTTCTTTGAAAAAAAAACACGGCAATGGTATTTACAATGGAAATGAAAACTGGAATCTGGAGATCAGCAGTAGTAATTCTTGAGCATCCTGCCATTGACAGGACCCCCAAATAGATCTGTACCATCTAGCTCTTACAAAAAAAAGGCATTTGGACCAATGGTGGATTGGATGATGTAAGGACCCTGCCACAAACTGTCAAATTTGCCATGTTTTCCCTTGTATTCTCTCCTAGAGTCCCACTTAAGAACTTTATCTCCAGTTTTAAAGTCACAAGCCTTTTTTCTTTTATCAAACAACCTTTTTATATTTTCCTACACTTTCAGAGCTCTATTGTAGACTTCTTCTCTTGTTTGTTGGAGATGAATTGTTTGATTTATCCTCCTCACCATAATGTACTCTTCTGTCTTAATCTTTTGGACTAGTTTAATCACTGGTACCCCAAGGCTGGTTGGAAATACTGCCTCTGTTCCATAAACAAGCTGATATGGTGACATTCCAATGGAATTCTTCGTTGTTAGTCTGTTAGCCCATAAAGCATGCACTAACTTGTTATGCCATGATTTCTTATTTTCTTCAAGCAGTTTTTTGATAATGGTCACAAAGCTCTTGTTTGATGATTTAGCTAACCCATTACCTTGTGGGTAATAAGCAGTTGAATGACTGAGTGCTATCTAATACCTATGACAAAAATCAATCATTTTCTTGGATCCAGAAGCAACAACATTATCAGTGATTATCTTTCTTGGGCAGCCAAATCTAGAGAGGATGTGGTCTTCTAGGAACTTAATGATAATAGAATCTGTGGCATTCCTAGAAGGTATGGCCTCTATCCATTTTTTGAAGTAGTCTGTGGCTGTAAGGATCTAATTGCATTGTGCAGAAGAAGTAGGGTGTATTTCTCCTATGAAATCTAGGCCCCATTGCTGAAAGGGAGCCTCAACAGTAATGGGATGTAATGGTAAAGGGAGGAGCTTTCTTTTTCCTTTAAAGATCTGGCACTTATTGCAGGAAATTATCATTTTATGGATGTCACTAAAAAGTGTAGGCTAGTAATAGCCAACTCTGAGTATTTTGTTAGCAGTGGATTTCCAGTTTAAATGGCCTCCACACTCTCCTACATGGAACTCCTGTTTAATCCTCTCTGATTCAGTTTCAGGAAAACATTTAAGCAATAGGCCATCTGCATTTTTCTAGTATAAACATTCATTCAGTATGCAATAGTTTCTAGATTTCAACTTTATGAATCTAGCCTTAATATTTGATAAATCAGGAGGGGCATTGAGGTTTGTGAGTACATACAGGATATTAGAATACCAAGGAGAATTTTGGAATTTTTCTTCAACGGTAGGATCAGGCAATCCCACATGTTCATCCAGGGCATCTACCATGTTTATGTCAAGGGCTTGCAAATTAGATTCAGCCATTAGTTGAGCTAAGCCCTGACCTTTGATCAGTTTTGTGGGTTTTATTTCCAGGTCATACTCTAATATTACAGCAATCCATTTGCCCCTCTTTCCATCATGATCTTGGGACAAAATGTCTTTTACCACTATGTTAGGCTTGTAGGCAATGATGTGGGAATGCAGTATATACACCCTAAAGTCTTTCGAGGCCTTTACCAAGGCATAGGCCTGTTCTTCCATTATGTTATATTTTAAGGGTGCATCCCTCGGAGCTTTGTTGAAGAAAGAAATAGGCTGTTCCATTCCCTTTGGATTTTTCTACAGTAGAACTGAAACCACTGTATGCTATGAGGCAAAGGAAAATATCAGGAAATATTTTGAGAAATTTGGGCTAATTATGATAGGAGTCCAGGTGAGTGCAATTTTAACTGATTCAAAAGATTTTTTAGCCTCTACAGTCCACTTAACCCCTACACCTTTTTTCAACATGTTTGTCATATCGCTGAGGTGTTCAGCTAAGTTGGGAATAAACCTCCTTAGGAAGTTAATTGTCCCAATAAAGAACTGCAACTCTTTTATGTTTCTCAGGTGGGTAATCTGAAGTATTACCTCGACTCTCTACAGGTCTATTTTAATTCCCTTCTCTGATATAATATGGCCAAGAATCTTACCTTATTGATGCCCGAATACAGTCTTCTTGGGATTTAAAGACAGACCGAACCTTCTACATTTTTCAAAAACTCTTCTCAGATGTTTTAGGTGCTCCTCATCATTCTTGTAATACACTGTTATGTCATCCAGATAGATTACAATGAAGTTCCCTATTTCCTCCAAAAAAGATATTTCCATTGCTTGTTGAAAGGTCGCACCAGTGTTCATCAGTCCAAAATGAATTTTTACGTACATAAAAGTTCCGCATGGAGTGGTGAAAGTTTTCTTGAGTTGGTCTTCTGGGAGTAATAAAACTTGGTTATAGCCTGAAAACCCATCTAGCAGGGAGATCCTTTTTTATCCCACTACCCTCTATAGGATGTGTTCCATCTTTGGTAAAGGGTAATTGTCTTTAAGTGAGGCCCTCTTAAGGTTCCTGAAATCAATGCATAGTCTGATCTCACATGTTTTCTTTCTCACAGCTACAAGGTTGGAAACCCAATTAGAGAACCTCACATGCACTATAATTCCTGCCTCATACATATTATTTATTTCCTTTTCAACTAGAGGCAGTTGTTTTGAGTTAAATCAGTGAATTTTTTGTATGAAGGGTTTTTGGTTCTCTTTAAAAGGGATTTTTTGTTGTATAATGTCTGTATCATAGGCCTTCAAGTCCTCGTAGCTCCAGGCAAACACATCGATGAACTCCTTAAATAAGTCAATATATTTCTTTTTCATGTCTGCAGGCAAGGACTTAGCCAATTTAATCATCTTAGGCTTATCCTCAGTGCCTATGTTGCATTCCTTGACATTTGAGTCTGAGTGCTCTATAGTGGGTTTCTTCACTACATCGTCAAAATCAAAAAGGTCTTCTAAAGGTGCCAATCCTCTGGGTATATTCTTATATTTTGACTACAACACCTCTATTTCCTCTTTTTCTACATTCTTATATTCTTCAGTTTGATTTCCAAGTTGTTCAGTTAAAGAGTTTATTTCTATGTTATGTGGTGATCTTTCTTTGTTGGGGGGCTCTTCACTCAGGCAGCTTTCATCAGATTTAGAGTCTGAATCAGAGAATTCAAACTCATTCCTGTCAATCAGAGAATCCTCTATTTGCTTGTCACCCTGAAAGACCTACCAATATTTTTCGTTATCAGGCACTGCGGGTCTGTATTTTGTCTAAATGATGATTTTTTTGTCACTGGGATACTTATGATATGAACTAGCTATGTAGGCTAATCCATTCGCAATTATGTTCTGACTCCTAGGAACAAACACCAGTTCATATTCTACAAAGGTTTTCAATAAATCCATAGTGCCATTCCTATACACTCTCAATATAGGGTGTTTAGCTATATACTCTCCGTTAACTTGTTTAATGATTAACTCAGAGTCTCCGTGTATAGATATCCTTCGGGCTCCTAGTTTTTTCAACAGACTCAAGCCTAGGATGAGAGCCTCATACTATACGATAGTGTTTGTACATTTGAAGTTTAGATTTAAGTGATGACTCTCAGCATAGTCACTCTTAGTGTTATGTAACCACACACCCACCCCTACAGTCTTTCTAGTGCAGGACCCATCAAAATTAATTCTCCATAACAGATTGTTTTCAGGTTTATCATCATTTTCCTCCCTAGTGTTGGTTTTATTGTTACGTTGTAAGTGGGGTCTGCATCGTGGTGGGGAGGGTTTTTTTCTTCATGATGTGTATGTGGTTCACAAAGATGACCAGTCAGCTGTTTGTAGTCCTGTTCTTGTTCACTCTGAGTTTCAAATTCAGTGCACTGTCCAAAGGTTTCTTCTTCATTTTCTTCTAAGTCTAGGGTGGCCATTATGTTAAAATATATGGGCTCTACCCTATTTTTTGCATCTCTATCTTCTAGTTTTGGCTCATCCATGGATTCATTGTTGCAAAGGATAAAGGAGTCCATATCTGTGTGTACAGAGTACATAGGTGAATTTTCAGGCTTTTCAGGGCTGCTAACCATAAATTTCATTTTTGCCTCTCTATACAGTCTCCTAAGCTGGCTAAAGATAGGGATTGTGGCATATGACCCATCCATTTGCATTGTACCTTGCAGCTTGGATCCCCATGACCTGGACAACAACATGTCATACTTAGGTGGCACATCTTCCACTGCAACATCCATAACCATGCATTTTGCTAGAATCTAGGTCAGGTTCACACAAAGGTCTTTGATTAGGCCAAGGAACTTCACTCTGCTAGATTCAAATGAATATAAATCTTTATAAGGACAGGTTATCTCTAGGCCTAACCTTTCCATAACTACCATAGGCATTAGATTGTGTGATGCCCCAAAGTCATGCATTATGTTGTGAAGGATTTTTTCATGGATATTGAGGCTAATATAAAAAGGAGGTACTACCCCTTCCTGAAACTTCCCTTCTATCTTTGGACCAAACAGAAGGGCTGGTTGGTCATCACTTATATTGACAGTGTCACTGTTCTCACCTAGATTTAAATCTTTCAAAATTTGGCCTTTATATGTATCCTGAGTGGCCAGCTCAGAGAGTGGGATAGAGATTTTAATTTTAGCAATCCCACTCTCCAAATTGAAGGGATACTAACTCTTTGTAAGGCTTGAATCTGTTTTTTTAGCCACTACTTTAGTGGCAGAATCAGTGTGCTGATTCTCACTATGTACAGTGTTTGTGGCTATTCTATCAGGAGCATTAGCTACAGTGCTAGTGCTGCTAGTTTGTTGGCTTTGTTTATCAGCATTTTGGTTGTCTTTTTCTTTGTTCTTCCCAGAACTCTTAGCTGCTGATTTGCTACTTTCAACAGTCACCTTAGAATTTTTCTCAGGCCTTTTCTTAATGGTAATCTCACAAAATTTTGGTTTGGAATTGTCTAAGCTCTTTTTTCTTCTAAGTTCATACTGTTCTCTGACCTGCATGATGGAATTTTCAAATCCAAGCCTATAATCCTCAGATTCTAACCATTCCTCACCCTAATGTGAGTATGAGGTCTGATCATCTTCTGTGGAACAGTTGTGGATTGAGTTGTCTATTTCCAACATGTTTATTGTGGTTCCCTCGGACTCTTCTATTATCCCCTCATCCTCATCAAGAAATTTCACTTGAAATGGGGGAATGACTTGTTGATCAGAGTCTCTCTGTCTGTTAGGAGGGTTGTTTCTCCTAAAGTTCTGGTTCTGGTTATGATTTTGGTTTCTGTTCTGATTACTGACTGTGACAACCATTTTTTCCATCATTTTCTCTAGCCTTTCCATGTTTTTGGCTAGACTTTCATACTTGGGATCGGATGTGGAAGCTGATGTGTCATCCCTATATGTTAACTTTTTCTCAGACCTCATTCTGGCTCTCTTTCCAATCATGTTAGCTTCTACACTCACTGCTCCTTTTTTCATATCTTCCAATGTGTTGTAATCTCTCTCCCTAAGCTGGTAGGCCATGTCAGCATCAAAGCCTTCAGGATATTTCACTAAAGCCATACCTTGGGGAGGTTTCATATGTGGAGGAAGAGCATTTTACACACTGTTAAACCTTGTAGAATAGTCATGGACACTCCCTCCTACATTTCTTTTAAGATTCTTGTATTCTGTTAGGATTTGGAGAGGGTTGATCTTTACTTCCCATTTGTTTATGAAGGATTGATACAAATAGGGAAGATCATGGATACTTTTAGGAGGTAGGCCTTTAAACCACTTCTTCACATCTCCTCCTAAAATTTGGGCAAAGATTCTCATCTTGACTCTCTCATCATCTATCTCCATATAGTCAAAGTAATCTTCCATCCTATCTACATGGTATTGAGTTGTGGTAGACTCTTTTGCAGTGAAATGTGGGATTTTTGACTAGTAATCATTGCGTAAAGGCACTGGAGGCTGTGGTAACGCTAGAGGTGCATACCAGGATGCCATAATGGTGCTTTGAGGAGGTGGAGGATTGGCTTGAGCAGGAGGTATGTGGATGACAGGAATACTAGGACCAACAACACTCTGTTGAGTTGATTTAGGATGATAGAGCCCCAAGTTTTGAATGAAATGAATATCTGGAGGTGTAGATGGAGGGGTCTCTCTATCCCTAATATGTTGACCACTATGAGATGGTGAACCAGGAAGATCAAGGTTTGAATGGTCTAAATCACTAAATGACCTAGTTCTATGTAAACTGCTTTATGTGTCTAAGTCAAAAGAGTGCCTGATAGAGCTATAAAGTTTTCTGGTGCAGAGTTAGCTCTATGGATGTGTCTGGAAATAGTTGGCCTTCTAGGGGTGGGAGATTTCCTAAGAATTATCTCAGGGTTTTCAACTGTTTCAGGTGGGTTTGGGTTAGGATAAGCTCTTTTATGAATGGTTCTTGAAGCTAGTATGTCTGTCTCCAAACAAAGAAGCTTAATCCTAATTATTACTTCTAATATGGTTGATGTTGTAATGGACTCTAGTCTCCCAGTGGAGTCTTATGTAAACCAAGATAATCAGTAGGCCTAATGATCACCAGTGGAGTCTTTAATCATTAAGGAACTATGGAGTCGCTAGGTGGAAGGTTTAGAATGTTTCAAGAAGGTATACCATCCACCACAGTGATTACTGCCAATATAACCAAAGATTTTGGTTTTCTGAGGTCCTAATGATGTACTAAGATGGAAAACACTCAGAAAGTCCCTAGCAGAGTTGCGATTATGTTGGGGTTCCCATGTTTTGGCAAGTTTGGAAATACCAAAAGATGGGACAACATCAAAACCACTTTGTGACTTCAGGATCTAGCCCTCCTGGGTCCAAAGAGGGATCTCTCTATAAAGGAAAAGGTATATTTCCTTGAAGCTCAGTTATAAGATATTAGGCTAGTTATATGGCACAAGGTTTGTTTTGTTATGTTTGTTTGTTTGGTTGTTGGGAAACATGAAGGAAGGGTTCAAATAAGACAAAGGGTGAGAAAAGAGGATTTTAGGCAAAGGAGAGGTATTTTAGAGAACACTCGAGACCATTGGGCAATGGAGTCATGAAAGGGTTTACTTGCTATTCAGTATTCAAGGCTTTCAATTGGGCTAGTCATCTAAAACAGTGGATCTTTAAAGATGATAGTGTGGTATGAAATGATAAGGAATGAAGTTGAATGACAAGGAAACCTCTAAGGTGACCATTTAAGAAGTAGATCTAGGGACAGGGCATGCCATTAAACACCTATGATTTAAATGGTAAAAGGCTAAATCTTCAGACAATAAGAAACATTAAAGATTTAAACACAAAGGTGAAGGCCTGAGATCAGAGAAAGGCTTTGAACTTTCAATGCTTCGACATTCAACTTAAGGGAACTTAGAAAGGTTCAATTGATTGAAAAAGACCATAGTGAAGTAGAATCAGCATTCTAAACTCCTAGTATCCCAATTCTTTCAATTAAAACCCAGCCAGAACATCTAAGAATAGATTCATAAATTCATACATCAGCTAGCAGTGAATAACAACTACTACACTAATTAAATTATTTCAAATTAGCTATCAAATACCACAATCAGTAGAAAACATTAAAGATAAGAAGAGCAGGAGAATTACGGTACCATGTAAGGGTATATCCTATGCCAGGTTTCTGATTCTTACCAGAGAAATGAAATGTAATTAGTTACAGAAGGAAAACAGAGACATAGTAAGAACACATCACTGCTGCTTTAAATCAGGATCCAAAGAAATGTGCCTTTCATATTAAAAATCGACACCATTCATGTACAACATTTTCCAATAGATTGATATTTAGTCTAAAAACATCTTCCTCAACCTATCTTACAAATTTACATAGAGAACTATATCTCAAGAGAAACAGCTTACAATTCACCATTATCCGATCAATGATCAACAACAACCCTTACAGCGTGTTTTTCTTGAGTTCTTATAGCTTGAAAGAGAGGCAGAGGAGGTAGGTGAAACACTAAATGAAACATTAAAACAGAAGTAGGAGAAGAGGGCTTGAGGCCCATTCTGTCTTAATATCTATGCATTAATCTTCAGTACTCTTTGGGTGAAAGAGTGGTCTTCGACAGGCTAATAGTTACTCCAAGTATGTTCCTTGATGTACTTATAGCTGTAGTACTCTGTAGTACTCTGGTGAATAGGAAAGGTAGATAAATGACTTTGAGGTCTGCCATACTGCATAACAAATGCTATGGTAGCATTAGGACTTCTGTCAGGGTGGAAATCTTCTCAGGAACGCGATGTAGAATAAATATAGTATGGGTACTTTGTCCTTTCTCGTGAGGGAAACTTATGCTGATGTCAGACACTGATTAGATTGTTTTTTGTGCTTTAGGCCTCATTATTCCTTCTTTGTAATTCACAAGGTATTCGATCTGGTACATTTGCCATTTGAACAGTTAATTAAAGCTTAAAATGTTCAATTACAGGCTTTAAAACTCCTTAATCCTTTACTGATACTCTTTGCCATTTCTGTGACTGTCTTTGTCTATGAATTTGTAGGTTTAATGGTGCTGGAGGTTTTACCCAGAGTTAATACCCCTGATTTGGATAAAATATGCATTTAAAACCTTTCAGGAGTCTTCCCTGCAAATTCTGGCTCTGAAAATGGCCTTCTCTGCACTCTGTGTCACTATGACAGTGACTGTGAGAAATGGAGGTTTCCACCACCTGTACCCTGCAAAAGCACATAAATATGTTAAGATATCCATGCATGGGGGAGGATGGATGCAGTGGAATTCCGTGAGGATGGCAGCGAAGCGATGGTGTATGCGGTGGATGCAATGGAGAATCGGTGAAAAATGTAGTCTAATGGTGAAAATCTGCTCTGATGGAGATTTGGTGGAGATATGGCTCTGGGCCGTTAGATCAGATGGGCTAATGATTATCGATGGTAGGGATTTACTGAACAAATTACTTTTGAAGGTTGGGCGATATGCAACAAACTTTAATTTTAAACATTAAAGTTGTGATGTTAGGCAGAATGATATAACCCTTTAACGTAAACATTAAAATTTTAATGCGGGCAGAAGGAAAGGTTTTTAATGTAAATTATAAGGTTTGGACCTTTGGATAGAATACAAAGAAAATGCATGAAAAAAATATGAAATGGGATTGAATTATGGGACCCGGTCATGGGCGGAGGGTGATTTAACACGGATCGTCAGATCTGAGGAGGAGATCGACGGTTGAGATGACACGATGAAGTTCTATGGTCGCACGATGGAAGAATGTGAATGGAGGACGTGATGCACTATGGGCTGTTGATCTGAATAGAATAATGGTCAAAATTTCTTCATGGACTTTCGAAGGCGGGAAGTGGGGAAGTGGTTTTTCAGGAAAAATAGTTGTTTTCGCGTGGAAAAAAGCAGGTAAGGCAGTTTTCACTTTTCGAACGCGATATAGTTCCATGACTAACATGTGGCATTTTGAAACTGCCCATATCGCGTAAATTTTAGACATTAAACTTCGGATGCCGAAACCGTGCGATATTTATGTTGGCCATTGGATCAAGGACCATGAGATCCGATGGTGGGAGATGGAGTGTGATACGAGGAGATGCACAATCATTAAGGTGGGGGCCAATAAATGGTGGTTTAATCATGAGTCGTCCGATCTATGCGATCGACATTCGAGATCTATAGCGGGAAAGCAAAGGCGGAGGATTCGTATAGTGGTCGGGAGTAATATGAGCTATTGGATCCATGGGATCGATGGTGAAGATTTTAATGAGAAAGTGGGGGTAAAAAGGCTAAGGGAATGAGCGGGAGAAAGGAGGGTCATAGGATCGTAAGGGATGGACGACTGCGATCTAATCGGAGGGAGAGCGATGGAAGGGCCAAAACTCCAATGGGATGAAGGAGCAATTGCATCTGGACCATTGGATTATCTGTAGATCAATGGCTGTGATTGGGTCAAGGGTGACCAATCGGGGGACACCAGGTGAAATCAAATCGAATCCTGGCCGTTGGTTCTTGTGGATTCAACGGCTAGGATCCAATCAGAAAATGACCAATCGGGGACATGAAAACTTGTGAGTGGCGCAATGAAAAGCTCCGATGATGCGATGGTCTTTGGATTGAGAGGGGAATCAATGGTGGAGATTGTCATCGGGGGGTTTACAAAGGAATTTTATGGGTGTGATGAAACAGGAAAGGATTGTTAGATCTATTAAGATCAATAGTAGAGATCGCCCCTGAGACCAACAGAGCAAATACACCTCGTATCGGAAGTTTTCACCTTAAAAAAGAAAGCGTGCTCCTGAACTTCTTGTGATTCCGATAACCTTAGGTTAAGGGTAAATTCAAGGTTAAGGTGAAGGTGACGGTTAAGGGTAAGGTTAAGGTTAAGGTTAGTTTAGGTTAAGGTAAGGTTAAGGTTATGGTTATGGGAAGGTTAGGTAAAGGTTAAGGTTATGGGAAGGTTAAGGTTAAAGTTAGGTTAAGGTAAGGTTAAGGTTAAGGTCAAGGTCAAGGTCAAGGTTAACATTATGTTAAGGTTAAGGTTAAGGTTAAGGATAAATTTAAGGACATTAGCCTAATCTTAGCCTTAACCTAACCTTAACCTTAAATTTAGCCTAACTATAACCTTACCCGTAACCTTAACCTTAACCCTAATCTTAACCATAACTTTACCCTTAACCTAACCTTAACCTTAACCTTAACCTTAACCTTATCTTAACCTTAACATATCCTTAACGTAATCGTAACCTTAACCTTATCTTAGCCTTAACCCAACATTAACCTTAACTATAACCTTAACCTTAACCTTCCCATAACCATAACCTTAACCTTGACTTTACGCATAACCTAATCTTAACCTTAACCTTAACATCACTGAACCCGTAACCTTAACCTTAACCTAACCTTAACCTTAACCTTAACTATAACTTAACCCTAACCTTAACCCTTACCTTACCCATGACTTTAACCTTAAGGTTAGGGTTAAGGTTAAGGTTAAGGTTAAGATAATGATAAGGTTAAGGTTAAGGTTAGGTTTAGGTTAAGGTTATCAGTAAGGGTTTGGTCAAGGTTAAGGTTAGGTTATAGTTAAGGCCAAGGTTAAGGTTATGGGAAGGTTAACGTTAAGGTTAAGGTTAAGGTTTGGTCAATTTTAGGGTTAGGTTATGGGTAAGGTTAAGGTTAGGTTAAGGTTACGGTTAGGTTAAGGTTAAGATTAGGTTAAGGTTAAGGTTAATGTTAAGGGTTTGGTCAAGGTTAGGATTAGGTTAAGGTTAGTTTTAAGGGTTTGGTCAAGGTTAGGGTTAGGTTATAGTTAAGGTCAAGGTTAAGGTTAAGGGTAAGGTTATAGTTAGGTTAAGGTTAAGGTTAAGGTTAGATTAGGGTTAAGATAAGGTTAAGGTTAAGGGTTTGGTGAAGGTTAGGGTTAGGTTATACTTAAGTTTAGGTTAAGTTAAGGTTAAGGTCAAGGTTAAGGGTAAGGTTAAGGTTAGGTTAAGGTTAAGATTAGGTTAAGTGTAAAGTTAAGGTTAAGGTTAGGTTAAGGGTAAAGTTAGGGTTAAGGTTAGGGGAAGGTTAAGGTTAAAGTTAAGGTTAAGGTTGAGGGTTTGGTCAAGGTTAGGGTTAGATTATAGTTAAGGGTAAGGTTAAGGATAAAGGTTTAGTTAAGTTAAGGTTAAGGTTAAGGTTAAGGTTATGTTAAGGGTAAATTCAAGGAGAAGGTTAAGATTATGGTTAAGGTTAAGCTTAACGTTAAGTAAAGGTTAATGTTAAGGTTAATGGTTATGTTAAGGTCAAGGTTAATGTTAGGGTAAAGTTTAAGGTTAGGTTAAGGTTAAGGTCAAGGTTAAGTTTAAGGTTAAATTTAAGGTTAAGGTTAGGTTAAGGTTAAGGTTAAGGTCAAGGTCAAGGTTAAGCTAAAATTTCCCCTTAACCTTACCTTGACCTTGACCTTAAAATGAACTTTAACCTTACTAAACCCGTACCCTTAACTTTATCTTAACCTTACCTTAACCACAACCTTAACTATAACCTAACCATAACCTTGACCAAACCCTTAACCTTAACCTTAACCATCCCAAACCCTTAACCTTAAGCTAACCTTAACCTAAACATAACCTTACCCTTAACCTTCACCTTAACCTTAACCTTAAATTTACCCTTAACCTAGCCTTAACCTTAATCTTATCCATAATTATAACCTAACCCTAAATATAACCTTAACCATAACCTTATCTTTACCCTTAACCTTAAACTTAAACTAACCTTAACCTTAACCTAACCTTAACCTTAACCTAACCTTAACTATAACCTAACCCTAACCTTGACCAAACCCTTACCCTTTGTTACATAGCAATTTTTCACTGTCCCTACAATCCCTCACCCCGTACATGTGAGGACTATTCCCATGACCTGTGAATAGTAAAATGTCCTGAAAAAACCTTGATGGCATCCTTCTGCATAAGGGCAAGAATTATCCTTGAGAAAATTTCTGCAGAAAAACCCCAAAAACATGGTTTTGGCATTGGCACGAGTAGCCAGTTCATCCCTCGTGCCAATGGGGAAACTTTACACTAGTGGGCATGCCAGCTAGCGCTTTGTCCCTGTGTTGTACTTGCACCAACTTGTTTTGGAATGTTTTTTAACAAATTGAGGTGGAATTTTCCTTTAACCACCTTGGGAATGAATCATCAAAAATATGTTTGGCTGTTTGGCTCCATATCTCCTTGTTTAGGAAGAGGTTTGGATGTTTGGATCCGACTGATTGATAGTTACATGTTTGAATTTTTACATTGTATGCTGTTGTTTCTTCTCTGCATGTGTACAGGTGTCCGGACGTGGCGAGCGTAATGATTGTGATCTATCAAGCTAGGAACAAGAAGCAGTGCTTCTTCTTTGACAACAACATTATAGGACTTGAGGTAGGCTATCTAACGTAGCTTTGTCTTTTGTAACTAGGAATTGATATCGTAGCGTGTTTTGCTTGTTGCTAGACCCACTATAGGGCTAGTGGAATCGACTTTGTCCGTAAAGGGGATTTACTTCTCCAACAAATTCGCGAATCTTCTGGGGAACGGTGTGATTTAGTCCCTCTCCCACTGGGTTGTGTTTTGGCTTCTTGTTTGTATAGTTTTCCTTCCTGGTTCATCTTTCTTGGTTTGAAACCACTATTCAATCCCCTGGAGATCAAACCTCTCTCTATTTGTTCATCTTTCCTTTTTATCTGAGTAAACCTTCTTGGTGCATTTTCCCAGCTGACAGTCGCACCCACAGGCGCGAGTTTCTAGTTCATTACCCACACCACTCCTTGTTTGGTGCATATTATAGCCAGATAGGTGCGCCAACCCCGGTAGGGTTTTTGGTTGCTTGGTTTTGGAGTTTTTGAGCCTGAGCTTTGACCTTGGGTTGTTTTTTCTGTCTTGGTTAGTGCTTTAGAGTCATTTTTTACTGAGATCAACCCTTTTCCTTCGATTGTTTTCCCTTTTCTATTAGTTTTTCTTTTCAGCCCTAGGTTTTATAGGTGCTTTAGCATGTTGAGCCTCCCGTGGGAGTTTCGGGTCCTTGGTTTCCCAGTCAACTTCGTTTATGCTTCTTTGCATTCAGCTTCTTGGATCCATTTGATTGATTACGTTAATTGAGTGATTGTCCTCTCCTTCATTCAGTTTTACTCTTATGACTCCAAGCCTAGATTACACATCTTGTTTGGGTCTCTTTTGAGATCTTATTGTGATTTGAAGGATTTCGTCACTGGTTTGAGTCTTGCTTTGCTTGTTTACAGTTGAGAGAAATTGTTTTTTTTCAGCTCTTGCTTCACCATTCTCAAAATTAGTGTTTTGATTTATTTTTCATATCATTTAGTGCGCTTGCTCTAATATATTGAAAAACACAAAAAAAAAAATTGCATTCTTGATTAGCGTAGTGAAAGTTGGAAAATCTTTCGCATTTCTAGCATTATATAATTCTAGGGAAGAGTTTTTTCAGTTTCATTAGCTCACAACAGGCATTGTGGTGGATGTCTTCACATGATTTATCTTAGCTATCGCTTGAAATCTCTAACTCTCTCGTAGATAGCTCTTCATTGAATGAAATGGTGTCTTATGGCATATAGCTTGCATTCAGGGATTTGTGAGATTCAACATTTGGTAGGACCTGGGATTTGAAACGTAAATTGAAGATAAACTTTAAAATTTACTGAATTAGCCTAAGGCAACATTGAAACTTAATGCAATATTTAGTGGTCTAAGATAGAGACGTGTTCTGGCGTCTTTAAACCTAGCAGTTGTCGTTCGCCATTTGGCTTCAGACAACTCTAGTATGGACTTGTGCTCCCTGTACCGTCGAGTATATAAAGGGAGACCCCTCTAGGTTGCAATCCTTTTATCCGTAGGAAGCCGAGTCTGCCACCTTGTAACCATCATACATCTAACACAACATTTGGGGAGACTACCTACACGTATGTCAAGTCCTTGGTTGATTTCTCTTTCATTTTATAACCAAGGTGTATATGGCAGTTCACGGGAACCTTGTCCACCCTTTTACCTAGACTACTTGAGCAGTCATTTTCGATCTTTACTGACTCCGTAAAATTTAAAATATCATCAAGAACTTGTCCTTTCGCACTCGCTTAAAACTAAAAGAGATAGAGTCACCTTTTGCCTGTTTCTCGACTCTTAAAATATGAAACAACAGAGTTTTTTTTCAATGTTTTAAAAAATTAACTACCTACGAAATATTTTTGGTTAAAGTTAGTTTCTTTAGGGTGTTGTTTTGAGTTGTTTCCGATGGCAACGTTTCTAGAGTTCACTAACCCAGGAACCCCTTCCGAAGGGAATCCTAGTTCTTTTCTTACTTTTGGGAATGTTGGTGCTCCTTATATGGTAATGTTGTCCCTGCCTGGTTTAACTGTTGGATTTCCTGTATGGTTATTTTCGACCTCGGTGGTCCCGAGTGCTTCGTTCACCGTACATCCATCTCCTCCGCCTGAAAAACATCATGTTACTTCTTGTTAGGTCTTTTTAATAAGCAATATTGGCAAAAGTCTGATCACAGAGTTAACATCATTTCAACCACTTTGGGATTCTAGGATCTAGCCCTCCTGAATCTGGAGAGGGATCTCTCCAATATGTACAAAGATGGATTTGTCTTTAAAAGCTTAAGGTAATGATATTAGGCTAGTTATGAAGTTCAAGGGTTTTGTTTTGTGTTTGGATGGTTGAACATAATTGTTGTCTGAGGCGGAAAGATCTATATGCAAATAGGTTCAAAAGTGAAAAGTTGCAAGCAACAAGAGTAAGCTTCGATCAGGATGAAAGATGGTGGCAGGTTTCAGTCCATTGGGCTATGGATTCATAAGAGGATTTAATTGAAGCAAATCAGGTTTCAAGAGTGGTCTATGGGGCAAGTCATCTATGCCTAGGATATCTTTAAGGTTTGATTTATGGAATGGAGTGATACATCAAGAAAGGGAAATAAACAGATGTAGAAAACAAAGAGCAGCCTAATATCTGATAAGTACTTTGAAACTAGGCAGCTTTTGACATACACTTAAGAAAAACATAGAAGTAAACTAGGATCTAGTAAGTACTTTGAAACTAGCCAGCCTTTGATACACTTCCAATAGAAAACATATGAAAAAACAAAGGGAAACTTGAAGGCAACCTTTGGAGTAGAGACTAACGGGCCGGGCTCACCACAAATCCTCTCCTAGCTCTTTTTTACTTGGTTGCTTTCAGGACAATCACAAAGATGACACAGAATGGCCTAAGATCTGATAAGTACTTTGAAACTAGTCAGCTTTTAACACATCCTAAGGGAAACAATCAAATAGTTGAGCAAATAAGAAAGGGACTCAGGGCTAACCTTGATTTCCTCAGTTCATCTTCACACAAAATACATTGAAAGTAACATTTAAAAATAACATTCAGTCAAGGCAATAAGATGAGGGAACGCCAACATGCATATTCCTAAAATGAATTAATCATTTCCAAATAACACAGATAGAAGAAAACATCTAAATAAATATTTCTCAGCCAGAGAAGGTTACTGGTATACAATAGGTCCTAACTCTATTTAAACTGTTCTTTATAACAGAAAATGAAACAAAATGGAAACAGAAATAAAACACAAGTTACAGTAAGAACAACATCACCGTTAGCATAGACCAGGATCCCATAAATCAACTTGTATTGATGCTCCAAACCGGTTACAATCTTCAAATCCAGTGTTTCAATTCATCTTTCTTTCAAAACCTAACTTATCTATTACAAGCAGAGCTCCAAGAGCTAGTGAAATCCTATCTACAATCAAGAGCCTTTAGCTCAGTTACAATTACAATACTTCAGAAATTACATTAACAACCAACCAACCACTCATCTTCTACTGAAGTATTTATAGAAGGATGAGGAGGTGAGACCTGATAAAAGATCTCAAAATCAATTAATACAGGCATTAATGTCTTCTTGGCCTTTGAGGGGTTCAGCGAAGAAACTGTACAGGTGTTTCACTGTATTGACTGATTCATACTTATGATTTTCTCTCAGTGGGAGATTTGTTGACCTTTTGAGGTTTTGTGTACAATTAGGGTTATTCTGCGGATATCAGTTAATAAATTCCACGGCAGAAGTAACTTCTTTGGCTGTTTCGAGGCAAAATATTTGATCCTGCTCCATAAATTCGGCTCCTGATTGAGTGTTTTGAGGCAATAGGTGGCGCTGTGGTGGTTGAGGAATTAATCTGTCTCAGATATGGCGGTGGAGCCATTCGTCTGATAAAACACTTTTAGGTTTTCCTTCAAATTGTGTTTTTCGATCAGAGATTAGGCGTTTGATAACTGTCTTAGCCTTAATCCCCATAAATCTGTCCACCTATGCTCTGTTCTGGTTCATTTTTAGTCTTCAACATCTGATACTCGTTCTCTGCATTGATCTTCATGGTTTTTCTATTGTGGAGGGCTGCACAGGACAAATAAGGCATCAATGCCTAATAAAACATCAATGAAACATGATATTTACCCCTGCAGATGATCTTCCTCGGAGGAAACGAACAAAGGAGGGTTTTCACTCTCTGTCGCCGAACCTTCTTTGGAAATGGTGGAAAATACATTCAAACCTGCAAAACACGAAAAAATGTTATATAATCCTGCGTATTTGGTTTACTGCATTGGGGACTGTGTGGAGGAGCGTGGGCCATTGGATGGCATCATCCAATGACCAGGATCAAATCTGGGAGATCGTGGAATGGGTGATCAGAGGATTAAATCGGATCCGTCGATCTGCAAAGATTGACTGTCAAGATCGAACGGGGCGATCAATGGAGAAGGATGAATCTGAGCCGTCGATCGCGCAGTGATCGACGGTCGGGATCGAGCAACGGAAAGTTAGATGAAAAATGTTGACCGGGCAATGGAATCAGGAGTTTTAAATGTGAGTCGTCGATCTGCAGAGATCGAAGGCGGAGATTGATTTTCTATCGCGTGGGGGCCTGGATAAACAGCGAGCAGGTTAGTTAACGGTCGAGCAGATCGGGGGATTGACAACCGTCGGATGGGAGGGATTAGATCGGACAGCGGAGGTGAATTCCGCTAGGCGTCTCTGGTACAACCTTTAATGCGCTAAATGTTTCTGTCGCGCGACGGTTTTGAAACAGAGTAGAGGACACATGTCGGCCAGCATATGGAATCGATGGCCGACGGGAGAAAACCGGCTTTGCCTGAAATGCGGTGCGGAATGGAAACAGGCGGTATTCAGAAATCATCATGGGAAATGGGAGGGGGTCCACCGGGAGAGTGCTCCGCTCTGTCCAATCTGCGGAGCAGATTGACGGCTGTGGTTAAAAACTAATTTGCACATGCGGATAAATCAAAACATTATAAAACCCGATTTTTGATGTTTTGTAAAGGTTTTTCTTCTTAATGTTTTGGGCGGAAAACTTAAAATGAAATGATAAGCACCCTTTGGTTTCACGCGCGGTTCTAGCGCTCAGGCTTATGGATGAAAAGGGTGAAGGGCTTAGCCCGCGGAGGCTAAAAACTTTAATACACAAAAATACGTATTTTATATGGTTTTTCAATGATTCTCCAAAGGATTTTAAGGTTCCGACAAGGTTACAAAGTGGGTTCTTAACCTTAGGAAATGAAATTTATGAAGGGATAGGGGAAAACATATGGTTTTTTGCGGTTTTCATGGGAAAAAGGAAAATGGAAAATGGGGTTAGCTTGTAAGAAAGGGAGGGGAAAAAGGGCAATGCAACAAATTTTTGACTTGGATTTTTGCAGGATATCAGAGGTTTTGAAGAGGGAACAGCTGTGAAGATTAACCAGCAGTTATGGATTCATCAAAAAGACTTCAAGCACCAACAATTTCAGGGCTGAATTTATTTCTTGAAGGCTGCAAGAATCATTTAGCCACCAGCTGATATGACAAAAAAATATGGGTGGCTAACAGTGGCTCCACTTGGGGATGTGTTTGGTCAATTTAGTGTGTCCTAAATTGCTGCATTTAATTTGTCAATCCGGGAATCGTAAGCTGATGAAGTGCGGCGCACTATATGTGCAAGATAACCTATTTCTTAACTTTTTGTCGTTTTTGGTTTTTCTAAGGTGAAATGGAAATTCTAAAATGAAAACAAGTTTGGTTATATTTGTTCAAGGAAGTGATATCCCCTATAATGATTTACCAACTTGAAACTTTAAAAGCAAATTGAAAATTACAATGACAAGACTGGAAAGAAAGTAAAAGTGTACTGCTGAAATGAAAAGATGCTGCTAATCTAATGAATCAAAACAGTAAACTAGTGAACATGAAACCAAACTATTCTGTCAGCTAACTAAACACAAAAGAAACTATGCTTAAGGAAATTCAAAATTGCAACAAAATAAATCTAAATCAGATTACATCAATTCATTTTCTGACCCTTCATCATTAGACCAGCTATGACTTTCGGAAGTAATCATAAACAACTTGTGTAACTCATATTTAATTTGCAGAAAATAAACTAATACTAAACCATACACTCATGATTCAACCCCTCGCCATCAGTCCAGCTGTGGCTTTCGGAGGCAACTGAAGATGTCATATATGATTTAATATATCTAAATTTGCAGAAAAGAAACTAATACTAAACTACACATTTCATAATGCAGTCCCTCGCCATCAGTCCAGCTGTGGCTTTCGGAGGCAACTGAAGACGCTATGAGCAGCTTAATATATCTAAATTTGCAGAACATAAACTAATACTAAACTACACATTTCATAATGCAGTCCCTCACCATCACCCAAATTGTATTTTCTTGAGGAATCAAGACGCTTATGATAAATTTAATATATCTAAATTTAACTATCGAATCAGCAATAAACTAAATGTACAGCAAGACTCAGTTAAAAAACAAAGCTGTGAAAAGAAATCCAGCGTTATAACAATGTTAGTTTCATGTCATTAGTCAAAATGCTATAAAAATGCCCGGGCTGTCTATCTAAAACCTGCAATCAAGAAAACTGATCAGTGATTAACAATCATAAAACATGAAAGACAGAAATGAAATGGAAATTATGAAAATGTATAAACAGAAATGAAACAACTGCAAAGTATGAACATATGGATGGATTATGATACAATGACTTTTAAAGAAATGAAATGAGAAATATACACTAATACAGAAAACCTTAGCTGAGCAGGGGCCCTCTACACAGCCTTGGTAACGATCCTCAAACACGAATTAAGTTGAAAAACAGAGTCTTCTACATTAAAAGCAAGCCTATTATAGTAATGGTATTACTTACCAAGGGCAACAAGTGAATCAATTACAAAGCAACTAACAGCATAACAGAGCGATTCATCAACATCAACTATCAACTAACAACTAACTTTATAAAAGGAGTGCAAACGCTCTATATATAACAACCAGAATCAATTTTAAAGTTCATAATGGCAAGAGAGCACGACCACTACGCCTACCTGATATAGAAGTATAATGGTTGGAGAGCTTAATCTACGGGAAGGTGATTCTTGAATTCAATCAGAAGCCCGCATTGTATACCGACACCTCCGCAAGATTAGAAACGGGCCGTATGGATGTTTATGTTATGAACAGAGTCCGCCGACATGAAACCTATAGTTGACTTCCACGTGGGATCTACACTGGGCTTGGACGAGTTTGCTTGAACCAATAGGACACAAACCATGTCCACGTCATTCCTGACCTGCCCATGTGGCTCGCTTCCCTTGTAGACACCTGTAGCATAGAGTTTCACAAAATAGCTGCGGAAAGTTGCAGCAGCTGCGGAAAGTGGCAAGATTCCGCAGCTGAATGAACAAAATCTAAATCAAATAGCAAACACAAAAATATAATTAAAAACCATGTTAGATGATTTTTTGCACATGATATTGACAACTTGGGAGGTTCAGGTGAGTGAAAAAGGTATGGTAAAGTGTATGGAAAGATGCAAATTTGGGACTCAACATACCCCCACTGTGAAGGTGTTGCATGTCCTCATGCAACCAAAATTTTGATACTCTTTGTTCAATTCATGTGCCTTGATACTTCAGCCAACACATCTAACCTCCTTCTCTTCTTCTTTGGTACTGCTATCATTCTGGGTTTCTTCATTAAGCACCTGAATTTGATATTCACAAGTGCTCTGCTCAATTTTTGGCATTTCCTTTTTAGCTTCTTATTCTTCTTTTTCCAAATACCCAGATGTAACATAGTATTGTCATGGATAGTCTTGTCCAGCTTTCCTGTTTCAAGAGCTTCATTTTCATTTTGATGTGCTTTCATTTAAAGCTCCAAAATTTCAAAATTTCCCTGCTTTAATGATCAACTAAATCATCCTCAGCAATGTATGAGTCAATTAAAGAGGTACTGACCAGACGATTTTCCAAAAAGATTCGGCATATATCATATACCTCCCGCCGCCTGGGATCTACTCGCGTCTTTTTCATTGGGTCATTCCCAAAATGTCATGAAAGGAGAATTATGTCATGTTCAAATCGACGAGGAGATTAGGCTATATCAATATTTTGCCGAGAATAAGATGGAGTACTCATTGTCTCGATTGGGGAGTGAAAGGAGTCAAGTCTACTAACTGACTGAAATAGACTATGGTCAGTTGGAGACTGTTCAGATGTCTCCTCACCCAAATCAATGAAATGAGGATCCTTAATTTGTGTTTTTCTCAATTTTCCCTTAAGCCTGCTGCTTCTCCTCACATGCTGTGGTACACTACCCTTTTGTTCTTGTTTTCCTGTCTCTGCCTTCTTGGATATAGATGACTGTTTTTGAAGATAAACTAATCTTTCAGATAGTATTTGGTGATCTTCTTCTTCAGAAGAAGGAGTTTTATGGACAGCCTCAATAAATTTCTTTCCCTTTTGGTATTATTGGCTTCTTAACTTTGATTTCCTTCTTCTTCCTTTTTACCAATCTCTCTTCCCTATCAGTTTTTTTCATAGTAGTAGTAGAAGTATTTTGGATTTCATCTATTGTTCTTTTCCTTCTACTTCCTTTTGTCGTGCTAGTCGATGTAGGAATTTCCCGGGTAGGAGCAATTTGGGTTTCAACATTCATTCTCTTTCTTCTACTCCTTCTAATTGAACTACCTTCTGCAGAATTTCCAGGTTCTCTCAAAGAAGTTTCTAATTAGGAATTGTTCCCATGTATCTTTTCTTTCCTTTAGCTCCTTTTCAATCGTAATTTTTATAAGGCCGTGTGATAAAGATGAGGCTCTACATCTCCCAAGTGTTTTTTGCATGATCACAACCATTTTCTTCAAGCTATTGAATAGAAAAAAATAAGGAAGATTGAGAGTTTGGTTTTCAGCAAAATTCATCAATAGCCTAGTATGGTACATGTACATAGACTCCAAAACGGCCTTCACATGTAATAAATTTCTCGAACAATTAGTAGTAAAGTAGCTCATTCTTCTTTTTATTGCATGCACATGGGATTCCTCTTTAAAAACAGTTGATATCCATACCTTGATTTCGTAGAATTGTTCTCCATGCCTCATCACCGATACTTTTATTTTTGAACCAACGTTCTCCTTCCCGAAGCTGCTCGTGGTCGTTGCTATTGATGCTTCATTGACCAAAACTTGAGGTCTCCAACTCTGCTTCCGAGCCATCAAATGATCTTGCAAACGCTTTTGTAACTTCTCTCGTGGTAACCCCCGAATTTCTCGAATAAAACGCAACCCATTTAGCTTTCCTCAACATCTCTTTGCTTTCGTGGATATCCCTCTATAAACTTCGGTCCTTCCGGCTTCGCTCTTAATAATTTTCCCATTTCACTTCTCTCGTGCTTCACAAGTTTGCCTCCGTGAGGGTTTAAGTGGAAAACTGGAACGATGGAATACACAGGATCAAGCACAATACTCGTGGGGATGTTATCATAAAATGGAAATGAGCACCATAAACGGAATGGAGTAAGACTGTGATAGATATACGGGAGTGAGAGGAGCAAAAAGAACGAAATGGAGTGAAACAGAGTGAGAATGAGTGAGAGTGGGGTTTCATAAAACACGACAGAGACATGACAAAGAGGTTAACAAGTGTACGCATTCGGCCACGTTTTGAATTTTTGTGGTCGTGTAATAAATATGAACACGTTTCAATCAATGATTATGAAGTTATGCGGCTTGTAAGAGTCCTTTGTCAACTCAAATACGTCTCATTATCTACGGTGGGATATTGGAACATGAGTGAGAATCGAAATTTCAATGATGAAACCGTTTGTGAATAAATGCAAGAGGATAACATGGAGATTGTGGAAGGTTACGGACTCATCAATATAATCATTGCGCGTTATGGGTAGAGCTCATAGTTTAAAATTATATAAAAATGTGTTTTTCAATACTATTTGAAATAAAATTTTATTCATACCTTTGGAATCCTTGCTTTTGCCCTTGGTCTTCAACCGATTGATCTTCATTAGTGTCTTGAATGTTTCATTGATCCTCTCTCCCCGCATTTTATCTCATAATTATAGAAATAATGAACCGATCGTACATTCTCTTTGAAAACTAGAGTAGTACGCCGCTTGCACAAATCGCCTTGCATCTGCAGGCAAACCGGAGTCGTCGAAACGTGATGTCAACACAGTAGAAACCCCATAAACGCCTATTACTTGGTTGAATAGAAATGAACAAAATGACAGATGACCTGTGGAAATGGTCATAAAATTTTTTTTTATTTGATGGAATGGATGAAATGAAGTGGAATGAAGTGAAATGAAATGAAATGAAATGGAATGTAGTGGAATGGAATGGACTGGGTGGTGACAAAGCTTATGAAATGAAAGAGAGAGAATTTTTTTTGGAAAATATAGAGTGTCAGGTGTCCCTGATTTTCACCCTATATTTTCTGCATAAGACTGCCAATCAATGATTGGTTTTCAGGCTTATACCAATTTTTTTTTTTTTTTTTTTAACTGAAAAACAAAAGCTAGGCAACGACGCCAAAATGTTTGGTCAATTTAGTGTGTCCTAAATTGCTGCATTTAATTTGTCAATCCGGGAATCGTAAGCTGATGAAGTGCGGCGCACTATATGTGCAAGATAACCTATTTCTTAACTTTTTGTCGTTTTTGGTTTTTCTAAGATGAAATGGAAATTATAAGATGAAAACAAGTTTGGTTGTGTTTGTTCAAGGAAGTGATATCCCCTATAATGATTTACCAACTTGAAACTTTAAAAAGCAAATTGAAATTTACAATGACAAGACTTGAAAGAAAATGAAAATGTACTGCTGAAATGAAAAGGTGCTGCTAATCTAATAAATCAAAACAGTAAACTAGTGAGCATGAAAACTAAACTATTCTTGCCGCCAACTAAACACAAAAGAACTATGCTTAAGGAAATTCAAAATTGCAACAAAATAAATCTAAATCAGATTAGATCAATTCATTTTCTGACCCTTCATCGTTAGTCCAGCTATGATTTTCGGAAGTAATCATAAACAACTTGTGTAACTGATATTTAATTTGCAGAAAGTAAACTAATACTAAACCATACACTCATGATTCAATCCCTCACCATCAGTCCAGCTGTGGCTTTCGGAGGCAACTGAAGATGTCATGCATGATTTAATATATCTAAATTTGTAGAAAAGTAACTAATACTAAACTACACATTTCATAATACAATCCCTCACCATCAGTCCAGCTGTGGCTTTCGGAGGCAACTGAAGATGCTATGAGCAGCTTAATATATCTAAATTTGCAGAAAAGAAAACTAATACTAAACTACACATTTCATAATACAATCCCTCACCATCAGTCCAGTTGTGGCTTTCGGAGGCAACTGAAGATGCTATGAGCAGCTTAATATATCTAAAATTTAACTACTGAGGCAGATAAGCAAAACTGAAATGGACAAAGCAATATGGAAATTAAACACAAGCTATGAAAAGTAAACTAGCAGCAGAACAATGTTAGATCCATGTCATTAGTCAAAAATCTATAAAAATGCCCGGGCTGCCTATCTATAACCTGAAACAAGAACACTGATCAGTGATTAACAATCATAAAACATGAAAGACAGAAATGAAATGGAAATTATGGAAGTGTATAAACAGAAATGAAACAAATGCAATATATGAACATATGAATGGATTATGATACAATGATTTTTAAAGAAACGAAATGAGAAATATACACTAATACACAAAACCTTAGCTGAGCAGGGGCCCTCTACACAGCCTTGACAACGGTCCTCAAATACGAATTAAGTTGAAAAACAGAGTCTTCTCATATTAAAAAGCAGTCATTACAGAATGGTAATGTTACGGCACAAGTGCAGCGTAATCACTACAGAGCAGACTAATCAAAAGATAACAGAGACTACATTCACTAACATCAACTAACTCTATATGTGTATGCAAACGCATTATATATAACAACAAACTATAACTGTCTCCTAAAGTTCATGCTGGTAGAGAGCACGTAGACCACTACGTCCACGGATATAGGAGCATGGCCGTGTTGGAAAGTGAATCTACGGGAGGTGGATGCTTGAATTCGACTCTAGAGCCCTGCACAGATGTCAATTTATCCTCCGCAGGCTTAGAAACGACCGTATGGATCTTTATGTGACACGAAACAGAGTCCGGCCGACATGAAACTCCATGGTTGACTTCCATGTGGACGCCTTTGACCGCGGCTTCTTTGGACGAGTTTGCTTGAACCAATAGGACACGAACCATGTCCACGTCATTCCTAGCCCGCCCATGTGGCTCGTTTCCCTTGTAGACACCTGTAGCATAGAGTTTTACAAAATAGCTGCGGAAAGTTGCAGCAGCTGCGGAAAGTGGCAAGATTCCGCAGCTGAATGAACAAAATCTAGATCAAATAGCAAACACAAAAATATAATTAAAAATCATGTTAGATGCTCTTTTGCACATGATATTGACAATTTGGGAGGTTTAGGTGAGTGAAAAAGGTATAGAAAAGTGTATGGAAAAGATGCAGATTCGAGACTCAACATACCCCCACTG
The DNA here is from genome assembly GCA_034641835.2 of Pinus albicaulis. Lineage (NCBI taxonomy): Eukaryota > Viridiplantae > Streptophyta > Pinopsida > Pinales > Pinaceae > Pinus > Pinus albicaulis. The sequence continues at coordinate 97,856 of JAXQQM020085036.1, read as the reverse complement.
TGAAGGTGTTGCATGTCCTCATGCAACCAAAATTTTGATACTCTTTATTCAGTTCATGTGCCTTGACACTTCAGCCAGCACATCCAATTCTCTCCTCTTCTTTCTTGGTACTGCCAACATTCTGGGTTTCTTCATTAAGCACCTAAATTTGATATTTACAAGTGCTCTGCTCAATTTCTGGCATTTCCTTTTTAATTTCTTATTCGTCTTCTGCCATATTCCCAAATGTAACATAGTATTATCATGGATGATCTTGTCCAGTTTGCCTTGTTCTTTCAATGTTTCATTTTCATTTTTGATGTGCCGATTTAAAAGCTCCAGCTCAAAAAATTCCTGTTTTAATGATTGAACTAAATCATCCTGCAATGTATGAGGCTGAATGGAAGAAGTACTTGGACCTGTGGCTGCCTTTTCCAAGGATTCTATATAGTCATATACCTCCTGCTGCTTGGGGTCTATTTCAGGTGTCATTTTCATTGGGCTGTCCCCAAAATGTTGTAAAGGAGAGTTATGTTCATAATCTGGCCGAAGAGGGCTTACATCAATATTTTGCTGAGAATAAGATGGAGTATGCTCATTGTCTGATTGGCAATGAAAGGAATAAGGTTCACTAACTGACTGAGGTGGACTATGGTCAGTTGGGGACTGTTCAGATGTCTCCTCACCTAAATCAATGAAATGAGGACCCTTAATTTCTGTTTTCCTCAATTTTCCCTTAAGCCTGCTGCTTCTCCTCACACACTGTGGTACATTATCTTTTTGTTTTTGTTTCCCTTTCTCTGCCTTCTTGGATATATATGACTGTTTTTGAAGATAAACTAATCTTTCTGATAGTATTTGATGATCTTCTTCTTCAGAAGAAGGAGTTTTATGTACAGCCTCAATAGTTTCTCTTTCTTTTGGTATTATTGGCTTCTTTCCTTTGATATCCTTCTTCTTTCTTTTTACCAATCTCTCTTCCCTATCAGTTCTTTCCATAGTAATAGTAGGAGTGTTTTGGATTTCCTCAATTGTTCTTTTCCTTCTACTTCTTCTTGCTGTGCTAGCTGCGGGAATTTCCTGAGCAGGAGTAATTTGGGTTTCAACATTCATTCTTTTTCCTCTACTCCTTCTAATTGAACTACCTTCAGGAATTTCCTGAGGTTCCTCAAAGAAATTTCTAATTAGGAATTGTTCCCATGTGTCTTTTCTTTCTTTTAGCTCTTTTTCAATCAGAATTTTTATAAGGCCGTGGTGATATAGATGAGGCTCTACATCTCCTAAGTGTTTTTGAACAGTCACAGCCATTTTCTTTAAGCTATTGAATAGAAAATAAGGGAGATTGAGAGTTTGGTTTTCTAGAAAATTAATCAATAGCCTGGTATGGTACATGTACATAGACCCAAAACGGCCTTCACATGTAATGAATTTCTGAACAATTAGTAGTAAAGTGGCCCATTCTTCTTTTATTGCATGCACAGGGATTCCTCTTTTAAAAACAGTGATGTCCATACCTTGATTTCGTAGGATTGTTCTCCATGCCTCATCACTAATGCTTTTATTTTTGAACCAACGTTCTCCCTCCTGAAGAAGTTCTGTGGCTGTTGCTATTGATGCTTCATTGACCGAAAACTTGAGGTCTCCAATTTCTGCTTCCGAGCCATCAAACGACCTTGCAAATGCTTTCGTAACTTCTCTGTGGTAACCTCTGAATTTCTGAATAAAACGCAGCCATTTTTCTTTCTTCAATATCTCCTTTGCTTGCGGATATCCCTCTATAAACTTCGGTCCTTCCGGCTCTGCCCTTAGCAATTTTCCCATTTCACTTCTCTGTGCTTCACAAATTTTCTTTCGTGAGGGTTTAAGTGGAAATGGAACGATTGAATACACAGGATTGAGCACAATGACTGTGGGAATGTATCATAAAATGGGAATGAGCACTATAAACGGAATGGACTAAGACTGTGGGTAGATATACGGGAGTGAGAATGAGCAAAAGGAACGAAATGGAGTGAAACAGGGAGTGAGAATGAGTAGAGTGGGGTTTTGTAAACACGGCAGAGACACGACAAAGAGGTTAACAAAGTATAATACATTCGGCAGCGTTTTGAATTTTGGTGGCTGTGTAATAAATACGAACACGTTTCAATCAACGGTTATGAAGTTATGCGACTTGTAAGAGTCCTTTGTCAACTCAAATACGTCTCATTATCTCTGGTGGGATATTGGAACATGAGTGAGAATCGGAATTTCAATGATGAAACCGTTTATGAATGAATGCAAGAGGATAACATGGAGATCGTGAAAGGTTACGGAACTGTCAATATAATCATTGCGCGTAATGGATAGAGCTCATGGTTTGAAACTATATAAAAATGTGTTTTTCAATACTATTTGAAATAAATTTTATTCATACCTTTGGAATCTTTTCTTTTGCCCTTGGTCTTCAACTGATTGATCTCCATTGGTGTCCTGAATACTCCTTTGATCCTCTCACCTGCATTTTATTTCATAATTATGGAAATAACATCTAACTGTACATTCTCTTTGAAAACAGAGTAGTAGCTGCGGAATCTGCTTCTGGCTGCGGAAACTGGAGTCAGCTGCGGAAACAGATGTCAGCTGCGGAAACTGACACAGCTATTACTTGGTTGAATATACATGAACAAATGACAAATGACCAGATGGAAATGGTCATGAAAAAGATTTTTATTGATGGAATGGATGAAATGAAGTGGAATGAAGTGAAATGAAATGAAATGAAATGGAATGTAGTGGAATGGAATGGACTGGGTGGTGACAAAGCTTATGAAATGAAAGAGAGAGAATTTTTTTTGGAAAATATAGAGTGTCAGGTGTCCCCGATTTTCACCTCTATATTTTCTCGTATAAGATCGCCAATCAATGATTGGTTTTCGTGCTTATACCATTTTTTTTTTTTTTTTTTTTTTTAACCGAAAAAACAAAAAAGCTGAAGTAACGGCGCTAAATGTTTGGTCAATTTAGTGTGTCCTAAATTGCTGCATTTAATTTGTCAATCCGGGAATCGTAAGCTGATGAAGTGCGACGCACTATATGTGCAAGATAACCTATTTCTTAACATTTTGTCGTTTTTGGTTTTTCTAAGGTGAAATGGAAATTCTAAGATGAAAACAAGTTTGGTTATATTTGTTCAAGGAAGTGATATCCCCTATAATGATTTACCAACTTGAAACTTTAAAAGCAAACTGAAAATTACAATGACAAGACTTGAAAGAAAATGAAAATGTACTGCTGAAATGAAAAGGTGCTGCTAATCTAATAAATCAAAATAGTAAACTAGTGAGCATGAAAACTAAACTATTCTTGCTGCCAACTAAACACAAAAGAACTATGCTTAAGGAAATTCAAAATTGCAACAAAATAAATCTAAATCAGATTACATCAATTTATCTTCTGACCCTTCATCATTAGTCCAACTATGATTTTCGGAAGTAATCATAAACAACTTGTGTAACTGATATTTAATTTGCAGAAAATAAACTAATACTAAACCATACACTCATGATTCAATCCCTCACCATCAATCCAGCTGTGGCTTTCGGAGGCAATTGAAGATGTCATGCATGATTTAATATATCTAAATTTGCAGAAAAGAAACTAATACTAAACTACACATTTCATAATGCAATCCCTCACCATCAGTCCAGCTGTGGCTTTCGGAGGCAACTGAAGATGCTATGAGCAGCTTAATATATTTAAATTTGCAGAAAAGAAACTAATACTAAACTACACATTTCATAATGCAATCCCTCACCATCAGTCCAGCTGTGGCTTTCGGAGGCAACTCAAGATGCTATGAGCAGATTAGTATATCTAAATTTTAACTACTGAAGCAGATAAACAAAACTGAAATGAACAAAGCAATACTGAAATTAAACAAAAGCTATGAAAAGCAAACTAGCAGCAGAATAATGTTAGTTCCATGTCATTAGTTAAAAAAGCTATGAAAATGCCCGGGCTGCCTATCTAAAACCTGAAACATAAACATTGATGAGTGATTAACAATCATAAAGCATGAAAGACAGAAATGAAATGGAAATTATGGAAGTGTATAAACAGAAATGAAACAACTGCAAAGTATGAACATATGAATGGATTATGATACAATGATTTCTAAAGAAACAAAATGAGAAATATACACTAATACACAAAAACTTAGCTGAGCAGGGGCCCTCTACACAGCCTTGGTAACGGTCCTCAAACACGAATTAAGTTGAAAAACAGAGTCTTCTCATATTAAAAAGCAGTTCATTACATAATGGTAATGTTACGGCACAAGTGCAGCGTAATCACTACAGAGCAGACTAAAAGATAACAGTGACTACATTCACTAACATCAACTAACTTCATATGCGTATGCAAACGCACTATATATAACAACAAACTATAACTGTCTCCTAAAGTTCATGCTGGTAGAGAGCATGTAGACCACTACGTCCACAGATATAGGAGCATGGCCGTGTTGGAAAGTGAATCTACGGGAGGTGGATGCTTGAATTCGACTCTAGAGCTCTGCACAGATGTCGATTTATCCTCCGCAGGCTTAGAAACGGCCGTATGGATCTTTATGTGCCACGAAACAGAGTCCGGCCGACATGAAACTCCATGGTTGACTTCCATGTGGACGCCTTTGACCGCGGCTTCTTTGGATGAGTTTGCTTGAACCAATAGGATACGAACCATGTCCACGTCATTCCTGACTTGCCCATGTGGCTCGTTTCCCTTGTAGACACCTGTAGCATAGAGTTTCACAAAATAGCTGCGGAAAGTTGCAGCAGCTGCGGAAAGTGGCAAGATTCCGCAGCTGAATGAACAAAATCTAGATCAAATAGTAAACACAAAAATATAATTAAAAACCATGTTAGATGCTCTTTTGCACATGATATTGACAGTTTGGGAGGTTTAGGTGAGTGAAAAAGGTATGGAAAAATGTATGGAAAAGATGCAAATTTGGGACTCAACATACCCCCACTGTGAAGGTGTTGCATGTCCTCATGCAACCAAAATTTTGATACTCTTTCTTCAATTCATGTGCCTTGATACTTCAGCCAGCACATCCAACCCTCTTCTCTTCTTCTTTGGTACTGCCATCATTCTGGGTTTCTTCATTAAGCACCTAAATTTGATATTCACAAGTGCTCTGCTCAATTTCTGGCATTTCCTTTTCAATTTCTTATTCTTCTTCTGCCATATTCCCAAATGTAACATAGTATTATCATGGATGATCTTGTCCAGCTTGCCTTGTTCTTTCAATGTTTCATTTTCATTTTTGACGTGCCTATTTAAAAGCTCCAGCTCAAAAATTTCTTGTTTTAATGATTGGACTAAATCATCCTGCAATGTATGAGGCTGAATGGAAGAAGTACTTGGATCTGTGGCTGCCTTTTCCAAGGATTCTATATAGTCATATACCTCCTGCTGCTTGGGGTCTATTTCAGGTGTCATTTTGATTGAGTTGTCCCCAAAATGTTGTAAAGGAGAATTATGTTCAAAATCTGGCCGAGGAGGGCTTACATCAATATTTTGCTGAGAATAAGATGGAGTATGCTCATTGTCTGATTGGGAATGAAAGGAACCAGGTTCACTAACTGACTGAGATGGACTATGGTCAGTTGGAGACTGTTTAGATGTCTCCTCACCCAAATCAATGAAATGAGGACCCTTAATTTGTATTTTTCTCAATTTCCCCTTAAGCCTGCTGCTTCTCCTCACATGCTGTGGTACACTGTCCTTTTGTTCTTGTTTCTTTAATTTCCTTCTTGACAGTATTTGATGATCTTCTTCTTCAGAAGAAGGAGTTTTATGTACAACCTCAATAGTTTCTTTCCCTTTTGGTATTATTGGCTTCTTAGCCTTGATTTCCTTCTTCTTCCTTTTTACCAATCTCTCTTCCCTATCAGTTCTTTCCATAGTAGTATTAGGAGTATTTTGGATTTCATCTATTGTTCTTTTCCTTCTACTTCTTTTTGCTGTGCTAGCTGCGGGAATTTCCTGAGTAGGAGTAATTTGGGTTTCAACATTCATTCTTTTTCTTCTACTCCTTCTTACTGAACTACCTTCAGGAATTTCCTGAGGTTCTTCAAAGAAATTTCTAACTAGGAATTGTTCCCATGTATCTTTTCTTTCCTTTAGCTCCTTTTCAATCATAATTTTTATAAGGCCGTGGTGATAAAGATGAGGCTCTACATCTCCCAAGTGTTTTTGAACAGTCACAGCCATTTTCTTTAAGCTATTGAATAGAAAATAAGGGAGAGTGAGAGTTTGGTTTTCAAGAAAATTCATCAATAGCCTAGTATGGTACATGTACATAGACCCAAAACGGCCCTCACATGTAATAAATTTCTGAACAATTAGTAGTAAAGTGGCCCATTCATCTTTTATTGCATGCACAGGGATTCCTCTTTTAAAAACAGTGATATCCATACCTTGATTTCGTAGAATTGTTCTCCATGCCTCATCACTGATGCTTTTATTTTTGAACCAACGTTCTCCCTCCTGAAGAAGTTCTGTGGCTGTTGCTATTGATGCTTCATTGACCGAAAACTTGAGGTCTCCAATTTCTGCTTCCGAGCCATCAAATGACCTTGCAAACGCTTTCGTAACTTCTCTGTGATAACCTCTGAATTTCTGAATAAAACGCAGCCATTTTGCTTTCTTCAATATCTCCTTTGCTTGCGGATATCCCTCTATAAACTTCGGTCCTTCCGGCTCTGCCCTTAGCAATTTTCCCATTTCACTTCTCTGTGCTTCACAAATTTGCTTTCGTGAGGGTTTAAGTGGAAATGGAACGATTGAATACACAGGATCGAGCACAATGACTGTGGGAATGTATCATAAAATGGGAATGAGTACCATAAACGGAATGGAGTAAGACTGTGGGTAGATATACGGGAGTGAGAATGAGCAAAAAGAACGAAATGGAGTGAAACAGGGAGTGAGAATGAGTAGAGTGGGGTTTCATAAACACGGCAGAGACACGACAGAGAGGTTAACAAAGTATAACATACTCGGCAGCGTTTTGAATTTTGGTGGCTATGTAATAAATATGAACACGTTTCAATCAACGGTTATGAAGTTATGCGGCTTGTAAGAGTCCTTTGTCAACTCAAATACGTCTCTTTATCTCCGGTGGGATATTGAAACATGAGTGAGAATCGGAATTTCAATGATGAAACCGTTTATAAATAAATGCAAGAGGATAACATGGAGATCGTGAAAGTTTACGGAACTGTCAATATAATCATTGCGCGTAATGGGTAGAGCTCATGGTTTAAAACTATATAAAAATGTGTTTTTCAATACTATTTGAAATAAATTTTATTCATACCTTTGGAATCTTTGCTTTTGCCCTTGGTCTTCGACTGATTGATCTCCATTGGTGTCCTGAATACTCCTTTGATCCTCTCACCTGCATTTTATTTCATAATTATGGAAATAACATCTAACTGTACATTCTCTTTGAAAACAGAGTAGTAGTTGCGGAATCTGCTTCTGGCTGCGGAAACTAGAGTCAGCTGCGGAAATAGATGTCAGCTGCGGAAACTGACACAGCTATTACTTGGTTGAATATAAATGAACAAATGACAAATGACCAGATGGAAATGGTCATGAAAAATATTTTTATTGATGGAATGGATGAAATGAAGTGGAATGAAGTGAAATGAAATGAAATGAAATGGAATGTAGTGGAATGAAATGGAGTGGGTGGTGACAAAGCTTATGAAATGAAAGAGAGAGAATTTTTTGGAAAATATAGAGTGTCAGGTGTCCCTGATTTTCACCCTATATTTTCTGCATAAGACTGCCAATCAATGATTGGTTTTCAGGCTTATACCATTTTATTTTATTTTTAACTGAAAAACAAAGGCTAGGCTGGTGGAGAAGAAGAATTCTTCTGTACCAGCCTGATTGCAGAACTTTCTTGAAACATCTTGACAAAATCCTCTTTTGAGAGTGGCTTATGATAAACTTTCAATCTATGGCCATTCACAATAAGAGGAGTTTGAAACTCATCAATGGCCTTGATTCTTACAGCTCCATTGCTAAAGATCTTGTCAATCTCATATGGCCCAAGCCAATGAGTCTGAAATTTCCCTTGAAAATCTTTAAACTTGGAGTCAAATAACAATGCCCAATCTCCTTCTTGAAACTTCTTCTCTTTGATATATTTGTCATGCCATTTAGTTCTTTGATATTGAACTAGATCACTTCTTAGAATTGCTTCTTGTCTGATCTCATCTAGCTCATTCAACTGCTCCATTCTATGCTTTTGGGCTTCTGATAAGTCCATTCCCAACTGAACTGCTATCTTGAAGGTCTTGACTTGGAACTCAATGGGGAGAAAGACTTCTTTCCCATAAACAAGTTCATAGGGAGAATGTCCTGTTGTATTCCTCCATGTAGTTCTGTAGGCCCACAAGGCTTCTGGAAGCCTTTCTGCCCAATCTCTTCTATGTAGATGAACAGTTTTGGTGATGATACTTTCAAAAACTTTGTTTGTGGACTCCACTTGACCATTTGCTTGTGGATGGTAAGGAGTAGATCTTCTGTGCTTGATTTTGTATTCTTCCATCAACTTCTCCACCAAATTTGATGTGAATTGGCTCCCCTGATCTGTTACAATTTCTCTTGGAACACCAAAGCGAGTAAAAATATCCTCATAAAGAAAATGAACAACCGAATTTTCAGTAGCAGATACTAATGCTTTAGCTTCTACCCATTTAGTAACATAATCAGTGCAAACCAATATATACTTCTTTTGCTTCGATGGTGGATTAATTGGTCCAATGAAATCTAATGCCCATTTTTCAAAGGGTTCAATGAGTACCGGTGTTTGCAGTGGCATTTCATTTGAAAGGGTAGGTTTCCCTACTCTTTGGCAGCTATCACACCTTTTGACATATTGTTTTGCATCTTTGAAGAGAGAAGGCCAATAATATCCCAAGGAAAGGATTTTATAGGCCGTCCTTTTGTCCGCAAAGTGTCTGCCGCATGGTTCATCATGACATGCCTTAAGAATATCAGGCATTTCATCTTCCCTGACACATCTTTTGATCACAAGATCTGGCCCTGTTTGGTCAATTTAGTGTGTCCTAAATTGCTGCATTTAATTTGTCAATCCGGGAATCGTAAGCTGATGAAGTGCGGCGCACTATATGTGCAAGATAACCTATTTCTTAACTTTTTGTCGTTTTTGGTTTTCTAAGGTGAAATGGAAATTCTAAGATGAAAACAAGTTTGGTTATGTTTGTTCAAGGAAGTGATATCCCCTAGACGAGTTTTGCTTGAACCAATAGGACACGAACCATGTCCACGTCATTCCCGACCTGCCCATGTGGCTCGTTTCCCTTGTAGACACCTGTAGCATAGAGTTTCACAAAATAGCTGCGGAAAGTTGCAGCAGCTGCGGAAAGTGGCAAGATTCCGCAGCTGAATGAACAAAATCTAGATCAAATAGCAAACACAAAAATATAATTAAAAACCATGTTAAATACTCTTTTGCACATGATATTGACAATTTGGGAGGTTTAGGAGGGTGAAAAAGGTATGGAAAAGTGTATGGAAAAGATGCAAATTTGGGACTCAACCATACCCCCATGGAAAATTTGCATGTCCTCATGCAACCAAAATTTTGATACTCTTTCAATTCATGTGCCTTGGATACCAGCCAAAGACATCCAATCCCCTTCTTCTTCTTTGGTATCGCCATCATTCGGGTTTCTTCATTAAGCACCTAAATTTGATATTTACAAGTGCTCTCGCTTCAATCTCGCATTTCCTTTTCAATTTCTATTCTTCTTTGCCATATTCCCAAATGTAACATAGTATTATCATGGATGATCTTGTCTAGCTTGCCTTGCTCTTTCAATGTTTCATTTTCATTTTTTGATGTGTTGATTTAAAGTCTGTACCAAAAATTTCCCTGCTTTAATGATTGAACTAAATCATCGTGTAATGTATGAGGTCGAATGGAAGAAGTACTTGGACCTGTACGCTTTTCAAGGATTCTATATAGTCATATACCTCCCCACGTTGGGGTCTATTTCATGTGTCATTTTCTACTGGTCGCCCCAAAAATGTTGTAAACGAGAGTTATGTTCATAATCCGGCCGAGGAGGGCTTACATCAATATTTTGTCGAGAATAAGATGGAGTATGCTCATTGTCCGATTGGGAATAGCGAATAAGGTTCACTAACCGGACCGAGGTGGACTATGGTCGCTTGGGGACTGCTCGTATGTCTCCTCACCTAAATCAATGAAATGAGGACCCTTAATTTCTGTTTTCCTCAATTTTCCTTAAGCCCGCCGTTTCCTCACACCGTGGTACATTATCTTTGCTTTGTTTTCTCTCGCCTTCTTGGATATATATGACCGTTTTTGAAGATAAACTAATCTTTCGATAGTATTTTCATGATCTTCTTCTTCAAAGGAGTTTATGTATACCCTCAATAGCTTTCTTTGGTATTATTGGCTTCTTTCCTTTGATATCCTTCTTCTTTTCTTTACCAATCTCTTCTTCCCATCAGCTCTTTCCATAGTAATAGTAGAGTGTTTTGGATTTCAATCGTTCTTTTCCTTCTACTTCTTCTTCGTCGTGCTAGTCAAGGGGAATTCCCTGAAAGGTAGAGTAATTTGGGTTTCAACATTCATTCTTTTTCTTCTACTCCTTCAATTGAACTACCTTCAGAATTTCCCGAGGTTCCTCAAAGAAATTTCTAACTAGGGAATTGTTCCCATGTCTTTTCTTTTCTTTTAGCTCTTTTTTCAATCACTTTATAAGGCCGTGGTGATATAGATGAGGCTCTACATCTCCTAAGTGTTTTTGAATGCTTGCTACCATTTTCTTGCTATTGAATAGAAAATAAGGAGATCGAGTTTGGTTTTCTGTGAAAATTCATCAATAGCCTCATGGTACATGTACATAGACCCAAAACTACCACATGTGTAATGAATTTCTCAACACCATTAGCAAAGAAAGTGGCCCATTCTTTTATCAGCATGCACGTGGATTCTCTTTTAAAACAAGATGTCCATACCTTGATTTCTCGTAGGATTGTTCTCCATGCCTCATCACCGATGCTTATTTTTGGAACCAACGTTCTCCTCCCGAAGAAATTCTGTGGCCGTTGCTATTGGATGCTTCATCGACAAACTCGAGGTCTCCCAATTTCGCTCCGAGCCATCAAATGACCTTGCAAACGCTCGTAACTTCTTTGTGGTAACCTCTCGAATTTCCGAATAAAACGCCCATTTTGCTTTCTTCAATATCTCCTTTGCTTGGTGGATATCCCTCTATAAACTTCGTCCTTCCCGCCCGCTTCTAGCAATTTTCCATTTCACTTCTCTCCGTGCTCACAAATTTTCTTTCGTGAGGGCTTGTGGAAATGGAATAGCTGAATACATGTGATTGAGCATGCCAATGACTGTGGGAATGTATCATAAAATGAAATGAGCACTATAAACTAATGACTCAAGACTGTGGGTAGATATACTGGAGTGAGAATGATAAAAGGAACGAAATGGAGTGAAACAGGAGGAGAATGAGTAGAGTGGGGTTTCAGTAAACACCAGCAGAGACACGACAAAGAGGTTAACAAAGATAATACATTCCCGCATCATTTTGAATTTTGTACAATAAATATGAACACGTTTCAATCAACGGCTATGAAGTTATGCGTTTAAGAGTCCTTTTTCAACTCAAATACGTCTCATTATCTCCTCTGTGGGATATTGGAACATGAGTGAGAATCGAATTTCAATGATGAAACCGTTTATGAATGAATGCAGAGGATAACATGGAGATCTGAAAGGTTACGAATCAAGCCAATATAACTACTGCGCTGTGACTGGTAGAGCTCATGGTTTAAAACTATATAAAAATGTAGTTTTTCATCACTATTTGAAATAAATTTTATTCATACCTTTAAAATCTTTGCTTTGCCCTGGTCTTAACCGATCGAGTCTATCAGTCCCGAATACTCATTTGATCCTCTCACCCGTATTTATTTCATAATTATGAAATAACATCTAACCGTACATTCTTTGAAAATGAAAGTAAGAGGCCGCTAACTGCCTTCTGCCTTTAAACCGGAGTCACCATGGAACAGATGTCACCATGGAATCGACACAACCTATTACTTGGGTTGAATATACATGAACAAATGACAAATGACCATGAAATGGTCATGAAAAAGATTTTTATTGATGGAATGGATGAAATGAAGTGAATGAAGTGAAATGAATGAAATGAAATGGAATGTAGTGGAATGGATTGGACCTGGTGGTGACAAAGCTGTATGAAATGAAAAGAGAGAGAATTTTTTTTGGAAAAATATAGAGTGTCGTGTCCCTAATTTTCACCCTATATTTTCTCGCATAAGACTGCCAATCAATGATTGGTTTTCAAAGCTTATACCATAACCGAAAAACAAAAAGCCAGGGTAACCAAGCACAAATGTTTGGTCAATTTAAAAGGTCCTAAATCACGTATTTAATTTGTCAACTCAGGAATCGTAAGTCGATGAAGTGCGGCGCACCATATGTGCAAGATAACCTATTTCTAACTTTTTGTCGCTGTTTTCTAAAGTGAAATGGAAATTCTAAGATGAAAACAAGTTTGGTTATGTTTGTTCAAGGAAGTGATATCCCCTATAATGATTTACCAACTTGAAACTTTAAAAAGCAAATTGAATTACAATGGCAAGACTTGAAAGAAAATGAAAAATGTACTCGAAATGAAAAGGTGTCGTTAATCTAATAAATCAAAAACAAGAAACTAGTGAGCATGAAAAACTAAACTATTCGTCGCCAACTAAACACAAAAAGAACTATGCTTATGAAATTCAAAATTGCAACAAAATAAATCTAAATCGCATTACATCAATTTATCTTCCGACCCTTCATCATTAGTCCACCTATGATTTTCAAGTAATCATAAACAATTTGAGTAACCGATATTTAATTTGCGTAAAGTAAACTAATACTAAACCATACACTCATGATTCAATCCTCACCATCAACAAATGTGGCTTTCAGGCAATTGAAGATGTCATGCATGATTTAATATATCTAAATTTGCGTAAAAGAAACTAATACTAAACTACACATTTTATAATGAAATCCCTCACTATCAGCTCCACTGTGCTTATAAATCAAGATGCTATGAGCAAGATTAGTATATCTAAATTTAAAAGAAACTAATACTAAACTACACATTTCATAATGCATCCCTCACCATCACCCAAATTGGCGTGAGTAACCGAAGATGCTATGAGCAGATTAGTATATCTAAATTTAACTACCGCGTATAAGCAAACCGAAATGAACAAAGCAAGACCAAATTAAACAAAAGCTATGAAAAACAAACTAGCAACAGAATAACAATGTTAGATCCATGTCATTAGTCAAAAAGCTATAAATGCCCTAGTCATTTATCTAAAACCCGAAAACATAAACACCGATCAAGTTGATTAACAATCATAAAGCATGAAAGACTTAAATGAAATGGAAATTATGGAAGTATATAAAATTAAATGAAACAACCGCAAAGTATGAACATATGAATGGATTATGATACAATGATTTTTAAAGAAATGGAAATGAGAAATATACACTAATACACAAACCTAAATTGAAAGCAGGGGCCCTCTACACAAATTCTCTGGTAACGGTCCTCAAACACGAATTGTTGAAAAACCGAGTCTTCTCATTAAAAGCAAGCTCATTACATAATGGTAATGTTACTACATTAAGGCAACAGAATCTCACTACTAGCAGATGTACTAAAAGATAAAAAAGATTACATTCACTAACATCAACTAACTCATATGTATGCAAACGATTTATACAGTAACAACAAATCGAATCGTCTCCTAAAGTTCATGCCGGTGGGAAGCATGTAGATCCAATACACAAACACCTGGATATAGGAGTATGGCCGTAAGGAAAGTGAATTCATTGGTGGAGGTGGATGCTTGAATTCGACTTCAGAGCTCGCACATATGTCGATTTATCCTCCGCAGCTTAGAAACTACCCAGATGGATCTTTATATTACGAAACAGAGTCCCACGACATGAACCTCCATGGTTGACTTCCATGTGGATGCCTTTGACCGCGCTCTTTTGGACGAGTTTGCTTGAACCAATAGGACACTCTAACCATGTCCACGTTTCATTCCCGACTCCGCCCATGTGGCTCGTTTTTCCTTGTACACCTCGTAGCATAGAGTTTTACAAAATAGTCATGAAAGGCAGCACTGGCGAAAGTGGCAAGATTCCGTGTACGAATGAACAAAATCTAGATCAAATAGCAAACACAAAAATATAATTAAAAACCATGTTAAACACTTCTTTGCACATGATATCGAATACAATTTGGGAGGTTTAGGAGGGTGAAAAAGGCATGGAAAAGTGTATGGAAAAAGATGCAAATTTGGGACTCAACATACCCCACCGTGAAGGTGTTGCATGTCCTCATGCAACCCAAATTTTGATACTCTTTCTTCAATTCATGTGCCTTGATACTTCAACAAAGACATCCAACTCTCTCTTCTTCTTCGTACCGCCATCATTCCTCGGGTTTCTTCATTAAGCACCTAAATTTGATATTTACAAGTGCTCGCTCAATCTCTCGGCATTTCCTTTCAATTTCTTATTCTTCTTTTGCCATATTCCCAAATGTAACATAGTATTATCATGGATGATCTTGTCCAAATTTGCCTTGCTCTTTCAATGTTTCATTTTCATTTTTGATGTGCCGATTTAAAAGCTCCAATTTAAAAATTTCTTGTTTTAATGATTGAACTAAATCATCCCGTAATGTATGAGGTCGAATGGAAGAAGTACTTGGACTCAGGTCGCCTTTTCCAAGGATTCTATATAGTCATATACCTCCCGCCGCTTGGGGTCTATTTCAAAGTCATTTTTCTTACTGGGTCGTCCCCAAATGTTGTAAAGGAGAGTTATGTTCAAAATCTGGCCGAGGAGGCTACATCAATATTTTGGCCGAGAATAAGATGGAGTATGCTCATTGTCTAATTGGGAATGAAAGGGAATCGTGTTCACTAACCGACCGAGATGGACTATGGTCGGTTTTGGGGGACCGTTCGTATGTCTCCTCACCCAAATCAATGAAATGAGGACCCTTAATTTGTGTTTTCCTCAATTTTCCCTTAAGCCTCGTCGTTTCTCCTCACACGCCGTGGTACATTATCTTTTGTTTTTGTTTCCCTTCTCCTCGCCTTCTCGATAGTATTTGATGATCTTCTTCTTCGTAAGAAGGAGTTTTTATGTACAACCTCAATAGTTTCTCTTTCTTTGGTATTATTGGCTTTTTTCCTTCGATATCCTTCTTCTTTCTTTTTACCAATCTCTCTCCCTAATGGGCTCTTTCCATAGTAATAGTAGGAGTGTTTTGATTTCTCAATTGTTCTTTTCCTTCTACTTCTTCTTGCCGTAAGGCTGCTGGAATTTCCCGAGCAGGAGTAATTTGGGTTTCAACATTCATTCTTTTTCCTCTACTCCTTCTAATCAACTACCTCTCGTGAATTTCCAGGTCCCCAAAGAAATTTCTAATTAGGAATTGTTCCCATGTGTCTTTTTTCTTTCTTTTTTAGCTCTTTTCATCCGTAATTTTTATAAGGCCGTGGTGATATAGATGAGGCTCTACATCTCCTAAGTGTTTTTGAACAAGCCACACCATTTTCTTAAGCTATCGAATAGAAAATAAGGAGATCGAGAGCTGGTTTTCTTAGAAAAATTCATCAATACTGCATATATGTACATAGACCCAAAACGGCCTTCACATGTAATGAATTTCTCGAACAATTAGCAAACAAAGTGGCCCATTCTTCTTTTATTGCATGCACAGGATTCCTCTTTTTAAAAACAAGTGATGTCCATACCTTGATTTCGTAGGATTGTTCTCCATGCCTCATCACCGATGCTTTTATTTTTGAACCAACGTGCTTCTTTCCCTCCCGAAGAAGTTCTCGTGGCCGGTTATTGATGCTTCATTGACCAAAAACTGAGGTCTCCAATTTCTCGCTTCGAGCCATCAAATGACTCGTAAACGTCAGAACTTCTTGTGGTAACCTCTCGACTTCGAATAAACGCAAATGCATTTTTCTTTCTTCAATATCTCCTTTCGTTTGCGGATATCCCTCTATAAATTTCGTCCTTCCTAGCTTCCGCTTCTTAGCAATTTTCCCATTTCACTTCTCTATGCTTCACAAATTTGCTTGGAGGGTTTATGGAAATGGAAATCATTGAATGCTACAAAGATCGAGCACAATGACTCAGGGAATGTATCATAAAATGGGAATGAGCACTATAAACGAATGGAGTAAGACTCGTGGGCAGATATACGGAGTGAGAATGAGCAAAAGGAATGGAATGGAGAAACAAAAGGAGGGAATGAGTAGAAAATAAACACTAAGAGAGAGACACGATAAAGAGGTTAACAAAGTATAATACATTCTAAGTAATGCTTTGAATTTTGGTGGCCGTGTAATAAATATGAACACGTTTCAATCAACTATGAAGATATGCTTGTAAGAGTCCTTCGTCAACTCAAATACGCCTCATTATCTCAAGTGGGGATATTGGAACATGAGTGAGAATCGGAATTTCAATGATGAAACCGCTTATGAATGAATGCAAGAGGATAACATGGAGGTCGTGGAAAGCCACGAATCAAGCCAATATAATCATTTGCTACAGAATGGGGTAGAGCTCATGGTTTAAAACTATATAAAAATGTGTTTTTCAATACTATTTGAAATAAATTTTATTCATACCTTTGGAATCTTTGCTTTTGCCCTCGGTCTTCGACCGATTGATCTCCATCGGTGTCCCGAATACTCCTTTGATCCTCTCACCTCGTATTTTTATTTCTATAATTATGGAAATAACATCTAATCAGACATTCTCTTTTTGAAAACAGAGTAGTGGTGCTGCGGAATCCGCTTCCGTCATGGGAATCAGAGTCAACATGAAATAGATGTCACGTTAAAACCGACACATTATTACTTGGTTGAATATAAATGAACAAATGACAAATGACCGATGGTCATGAAAAAATATTTATTGATGGAATGGATGAAATGAAGTGGAATGAAGTGAAATGAAATGAAATGAAATGGAATGTAGTGGAATGGAAATGGAGTGGTGGTGACAAAGCTTATGAAATGAAGAGAGAGTAATGGAAAATATAGAGTGTCAAAGTCCCCGATTTTCACTTATATTTTCTCGTATAAGACGGCCAATCAATGATTGGTTTTGCTTATACCATTTTTAATCGAAAAACAAAAGCTAGGCTGTGGAGAAGAAGAATTCTTCGTACTACCGATTTCGTAACTTTTTGAAAAAATCTTGACAAAATCCTCTTTTTCGAGAGTGGCTTATGATAAACTTTCAATCTATGGCCATTCACAATAAGAGGAGTTTGAAACTCATCAATGGTCTCTTATCTCGTACAACCCATCGCTAAAGATTTTGTCAATCTCATATGGCCCAAGCAATGAGTCCGAAATTTCCTCAAAATCTTTAAACTTGGAATCAAATAACAATGTCCAATCTCCTTCTTGAAACTTCTTCTTCGATATATTTGTCATGCCATTTAGTTCTTTGATATTGAACTAGACTGGCTTTAGAATTGCTTTGCCCGATCTCATCTAGCTCATCTAACCGCTCCATTCTATGCTTTTGGCTTCCGATAAGTCCATCCCCAACTCGAATCGCTATCTTGAAGGTCTTGACTTGGAACTCGATCAAAGGAGCAAGACTTCTTTCCCATAAACAAGTTCATAGGGAGAATGTCCTCGTTGTATTCCTCCATGTAGTCTCCAGAGGCCCACAAGGCTTCGAAGTTTTCCTCGCCTCAATCTCTTCTATGTAGATGAACAAGCTTTGGTGATGATACTTTCAAGAACTTTGCTCATGTGGGACTCCACTTGACCATTTTCTTGTGGATGGTAAGGAGTAGGATCTTTCTCAGGCTTGATTGTATTCTTCCATCAACTTCTCCACCAAATTGGATGTGAATTACCGGGATCATTACAATTTCTCTGAACACCAAAGCGAAAGTAAAAATATCCTCATAAAGAAAATGAACAACCGACTTTCAAAAGAGCGCATACTAATGCTTTAGCTTCTACCCATTTAGTAACATAATCAAGACAAAGCAATATATACTTCTTTTGCTTAGATGGTGGATTAATAGGTCCAATGAAATCTAAAGCCCATTTTTCAAAGGGTTCAATGAGTACCTCGTGTTTGCAATGGCATTTCATTTGAAAGGGTAGGTTTCCCTACTCTTTTGGCAGCTATCACACCTTTGACATATTGTTTTGCATCTGAAGCCTAGCCTTTGTCCGCAAAGTGTCTCGCATGGTTCATCATGACATGCCTTAAGAATATCGCATTTCATCTTCCTCGACACATCTTTTGATCACAAGATCCGTCCCGTTTGGTCAATTTAGTGTGTCCTAAATTGCTGCATTTGAATTGTCAATCCTAATCGTGAGCCGATGAAGGTGCGCACTATATGTGCAAGATAACCTATTTCTTAACTTTTTGTCGTTTTTGGTTTTCTTACAGAAATGGAAATTCTAAGATGAAAAAAAGTTTGGTTATGTTTGTTCAAGGAAGTGATATCCCCCATAATGATTTACCAACTTGAAACTTTTAAAAAAGCAAATTGAAATTTACAATGGCAAGACTTGAAAGAAAATGAAAAATGTACCATTAAATGAAAAGGTGTTGTTAATCTAATAAATCAAAACAAATAAACTAGTGAGCATGAAAACTAAACTATTCTTGTCGCCAACCAAACACAAAAGAACTATGCTAAGGAAATTCAAAATTGCAACAAAATAAATCTAAATCGATTACATCAATTTATCTTCCTCGAATTCTTCATCATTAGTCCAAATTCTATGATTTTCAAGTAATCATAAACAATGGAGAATCGATATTTAATTTGCGTAAAGTAAACTAATACTAAACCATACATCCATGATTCAATCCCTCACCATCACCCAAATTTCGTGGCTTTCTGAGGCAATTGAAGATGTCATGATTTAATATATCTGTTTCTGCGTAAAAGAAACTAATACTAAACTACACATTTCATAATGAAATCCCTCACCATCAAATTCAAATTTTCAGGGCTTTCTGAGGCAATCGAAGATGCTATGAGCAGATTAGTATATCTAAATTTGCGTAAAAAGAAACTAATACTAAAACTACACATTTCATAATGCAATCCCTCACCATCACCCAAATTATGGCTTATAAATCGAAGATGCTATGAGCAACATTAGTATATCTAAATTCTAATCCAATGGCTAGTATAAGCAAAACCGAAATGAACAAATCAAGATCGAAATTAAACAAAGCTATGAAAACAAACTAGCAACAATAATGTTAGATCCAGTGTCATTAGTCAAAAAGCTATAAAAAATGCCCAAAGCCGCCATCTAAAAACCCGAAAAAACATAAACACCGATCAAGGATTAACAATCATAAAGCATGAAAGATTTAAATGAAATGGAAATTATGTAAAGGTATATAAACGAAATGAAACAACCGCAAAGTATGAACATATGAATGGATTATGACAATGATTTTTTAAAGAAATGAAATGAGAAACAGGCTAATTTATACACAAAACCTATAATGGGAAAGGTGGGGCCCCTCACACACCTTGGTAACGGTCCTCAAACACGAATTAAGTTGAAAAACAGAGTCTTCTCATATTAAAAGGCTCATTACGTAATGGTAATGTTACTACATTGGCAAATAATCACTACAAGAGCGTACTCAAAAGATAACAGAGATTACTCACTAAAATCAACTAACTTCATATGCGTATGCAAACGCACTATATATAACAACAAATCGTAACCGGGGTTTCCTAAAGTTCATGCTGTGGGAAGCACGTAGACCACTACGTCCACTTGACATAGGAGTATGACAATGTGTTGGAAAGTGAATCTACAGGAGGTGGATGCTTGAATTCGACTCAGAGTCACATGATGTTGATTTATCCTTCCCATAAACGAAACTAGCCGTATGGATCTTTATGCCACGAATGTGAGTCCCGCGACATGAAACTCCACAAGCGATCATGTGGACGCCTTTATCCATGACTTCTTTCGGGACGAGTTTTCTGAACTAATAGGGACACGAACCATGTCCACACTTCACCCCGCCCATGTGGCTCGTTTCTCAGAGACACACCTCAGCATAGAGTTTTAGCAAAATAGCTATGAAAAGTGGCAAGATTCCAGAATTAATGAATGTACCCAGATCAAATAGCAAACACAAAAATATAATTAAAAACCATGTTAAATACTTTTCGTACATGATGACGATAATTTGGGAGGTTTAGGAGGGTGAAAAAGGTATGGAAAAGTGTATGGAAAAGATGCAAATTTAGACCTCAATAAATTCCATTGAACACTAGGACACAAAATGTGATTCTCTCTCTCGCTACTCATTACCTCGCAACCATATAAGCGACAACCATTGAGGAATTTTTGTGAAAATAATTTGCAATCATGAAATCTACAATCACTATAGACTTTTTTTCAAATAGTATGCAAGCATGCAATCTACAACCAATTCGATATATTCCATCAAACAATCTTCTTACATGCAATCTACATCCATTCAGAATTTTAACAAAAAATTTGCAAGCATGCAATCTAATAAACCACCCGACATTCCATCAAACAATTTTCGTGCATGCAATCTATGATCCATCGAGAATTTTTAACAAAAATTTGCAAGCATGCAATCTATGGTGGATAAGGCATTCTTCCAAATAGTTGGCAAGCATACAATCTACTACCATTGAGGGACTAGTTAGCAGAGATGAAATAAATTTCCATAAATATGTTTATACTTCCATAGAGATAGTAAAACTAGAATTTCTAGAACATCATGAATAATATTAATATCATCAATGGTAAAATTTCACATAATGTAATCAACAACCCCTTTGCCAAATAATTGCCTAATCTGAAATTTGACCAAATTATGGATCCATTTCTAAACATAACTTTTTCTTGGAATC
Source organism: Pinus albicaulis (assembly GCA_034641835.2). NCBI lineage: Eukaryota > Viridiplantae > Streptophyta > Pinopsida > Pinales > Pinaceae > Pinus > Pinus albicaulis. Next base: position 76,755 of record JAXQQM020085036.1, on the reverse strand, counting down.
ACCATGGGGGTTACATGATCTCAAGGTATGAAAAGCCCTTGATATTAAAGATTAATCACATCCAAAACTTCCACGGATGAAATTATTCAAAATACAAAACTGTGGATCTCAATTACCACTTTTTGTCGAACACATTCAATGCAAACTTTCCTCTACAACTCTAAATGAAGAAAGAGAACCCACAATTATGCTACTATGATTTTTTCATTGAATTTAAGTTCACTATGTGAGTTCTATTTCACTCGTTGCTTATTTTTAACAACTAAAGAGCTTCGTTCAAGTATATATATATTTTGTTTTCAACATTCCATTGTCCTCTTCGTGGTCAAACCTAACTTCTCTATATTATTTAGTTATCACACCAACCATACATGTATTCATTATTTATAGGTAGTGCATGATAACTTTAGCCATGTTTTTCCATTTTTTTTCTTATGCACCATAATAATTTTTTCTCACATTATGCATGCAAAGGTTGGTAATTAATCTACAATATAAACAAGGAGTGCTCAAGATGGTTCATAGGTACAATAAGAGTTTTATTGTCTTTCATCCACATCCATATTAAAATTTTTATCAAGACAACTTTTAAAGAAACATTATAAATGTCTACTCTTTCATGCAACCATTAATCATGCAACATGCATCTCATGTTAATTGTAGTATACTACAAGTTTAATTAAAATCATACCCGAGATGATGCCCACTAGCACCATACCCTACCTCTTTTGCATAACGATTCCCAAAAGGCGCCCGTGTTGCAACCTTTTGCTTTGATACCATTTGTAACATACCCCGATAACCTCAAGTAGAAAATGCATGGAGTTAGGACTTTTTTTCAACATGTTTACGAATGTGTAACCTTATAAATTTCTTATATATTTCTGCATTAACCATTTAAATACCCATTATCACTTAGAGAAATATTTAGCAAAAATCATAGTGAGTTAAGCACAACCATTAATTTGTTTCGTTGTAGCATATTAACTTAAATTTACTATAACTATGCATCGATCCCATGATCATTTTAATTCAATTAGTAGATCACCTAATTGATAATATCAACGTCATATCATGAAAGAAATTAACATCATCAAAACGACACAATTAACAATCACATAAATAGACACCATATACTATGGAAACCCCATAGGGTGAAACCAAAGAACGTTTAATTTTATTATTAAACGCTCATGAGGGTTGTCACGCCTCACTCAATGGTTATAAGGGAGTCCATCCCTTGACCATTGTAATAAAATTTATATATAAAAATAATCTTAAATCTAAACATAACTAGCTATAAAGTTATTACAATCATCATGATACCATTTACCCATGAATCATCAATCTCCGTCTTTGCATTCAGACTGCTTCCTTCTCGTGGATCATTGTGCAATCGAACTACTAAACCCCATGGACTAACAACTCTTTATCTTCCACAATGTTAAACTTGAAATTTCCTTTTCTCAAGTCATCCTTCTTTCCCCGGTTTACTCTCTCACACAAGACACTTCATATCATGATTAGAGTTAAAATATTAATGAACCAATAATCAATCTCTATTTGTGACACTTCAACAAATATTTGTATGCATTTATAAAACATAACCACATTGACATTAGTTTCTTATTTAACATCATTTCACATGCATTATAACAAATAAATCAATATCAAGCATCCTCTTCCACCAAACACTAATAAAATCTTGCATGCACTTTCCCTATTATTTCCAAAAGAAAGCTAACATACTATATAATAATACCGTGCATGCAAATGCATAACAATATTTTCAATATAACTATCCCAACAAGCAATTTCTCTTTTGCCTACTCGTATGTTTTCTTTTCTATATGGATTAATGCAATAGATGTTATACTTACGCATGTGAATACATGTTCTTTTCCAAAAAACATATTTTCCACCCAAGATCTATTCATAATGGTTATGTATAACAATGCCAACTCTATTTCAAACAAAGTTAACATACAAGTTATAGTTTTAGATGTAATAACATATCTTGTTCTTCCTCGCATGTAAAACATATATTTCTTTCCAAAGAAACTAAATAAATATTTCATGGATAAACACATTTTTTCCAAGGGTCAAACGCATACCACTTATCATTTCATGCATGCAAAGTGACATTTCCTCTCATCCAAAATATATAACCAATAACTATGGATAATATTCTCCCAAGATAAAGCTAATACCATAGCTAATCCCTTTAGGTTGGACAAATACATATTATTTTTCCCAAAAGAAGGCTAACACAATAAATATTATGTGATTGCATCTTCCTTTACTCTAGAAATCTAATATCCTCAAAAATATATTTTTCCATGCATGCAAGCATATATTTCTTCAAATAATCTTACATAATAAAGCATGTGATTACTCTTTCCTCTCTAAGAATCTAATCCAATAATGCATACAAGGATATATTTTTATCTTCTATTCATTTTGAAGAGTTTTAATACACACTATTTCGCATACAATTATGCAATGTTCCAAATGGGAAAGATAGGCTCGCAGGGAATATATTAAGATATTCCACTATGGAATCTTGACAATACGGAATTACCAATGAGTCTAAGCACGATGGTAGCGGGGCATTTACTGATACATCCCTTCCACGAGAGGGTGAAATCTGGAAGCTTCTGGCCCATTCAGACTACATCTATGAAGAATGGTGGAACACGGCAGTGTGAGAATGACACACTCATCTTAGATTTTCTGCTCTTAGGAACCTTAGATGCTAGATCACAAACAATGGATCCAAAGAGAAGCTAAAAACCAACCAAGGAAGAACGCTAGAAATTCCTCTCAGGGGAAAGAAATGCGCAACAAAACAAGGAGGACATTGTATAAGCAAGCCGATTAATGAAAATAATGTAGAAACGGTACAGTTGCTATTTTAAATTTGTTGGACCTCAAGCATTACACCGGCAAAAATAAATGAGTTTAGGGGTTTTAACGGATCTCCCACAATCAACACTAGGCTGAAAATCAGCTAAAGGAGAGAGTTGGTAAATAAACGTCCTTTAGAAATTACTTTTACCAACACGGAAGACACTAGAAATCAGCCATTAGAATCATGTTATAGTATGGCATCAAAGATAGTCTATAATCAAGTTCCTTTGTAGAAATATTGGATTTACTTGAAGCGAAGAGCAAGAATCAACCAATGTGAAACAATTGGAAAAGTTGCGAGAAGACTTGACAGCATTTTATATGAGAACTGGTGATGTAGGTTAATATTCAGATCTGCAAACATTATGTAATTTTGAAACATGAGATCCATACAATCTGGAACCTGTTCTATTAATATCCCACGAGTTTTTATCAAAATAATGCATAAATAGTGTGATCTAGCTTTTAATATGAAATTTTATTGAAAATAAATTCAATCGTATATAAATGTGGTCCATATGCAAACAAAGATATTTTCAAAGGATATAGTTTTCATCTCTTGATGCATGCTTAAATACTCTCTTATTTTCCTTGGCTTCATTCTCCATGTATTTTCCCATTTTCATCCTCTATTTCTCTCTATGGGATTATATTAAAAAAATACGTTAATTAAAATACAAATTAGATTTTGCAATCATAAAAGTATTCCAACTTTTTTCTAAATCTATAGAATTCCCTTATTTCTAATTCATACAGCGTTAAACTCGAATATAAAATTGTTGACTTTTTCTAAATCTGTAAAATAATTCCATATTTTCTAAATCAAAGCATTCCGACTTTTCTAAATCATAAAAAATAAATCCATAAACCTCCATAAATACGGTTTTTAAATGAAAGCATTCCATAAATCCCTCGTGCTTTTATTTTAAAATTGAATTTCTATTTTTCTTATGAGAAAAATATCACTTATCCATACTTTTTCCGTCTATTACTCATTATTTCTAAAATACTTAATATACCAACTTGGAAATATAATTTATTTCATGGAAGAATATAAATTATTATAAATAAAATAATTAAAATAACGTTCTTTGTATTCATAATCAACAATTACAGAATATTCTTCATTTTTTAATATCAATATAATATTTAATAATATTTAATTATTTAATAACTATCATTTTATGAGAGTTTTATGGTGGCTTATGGGCGGGATATTACAAACAATTAAGCTCCTTCGACTACACGGAAAGTGTAGGAACAATGAATAGTGAAAGATAGAGGCATGACTGATGTGTTGCTAAGCAATTACGATCAAAGAGGGGCATTTTTTGCAAAGCGTGTGCCCAGTCCTACCAAAATAATTTTAAACATGAATATTCATAGCGATGAGTGCTAAGCAATTAAGGTGACCCTTTATCCACATATGATATTTACCAAGGTTCGTAACTATTCCGCAGTCGTACATTACTAGATAAGTTTTTGAATAAATTTGAGTTTAAGGTGTAGCCGAATGTGAGTTCCCTACAACTTTCTAAAGGAAAATCTGTAAAAAATTACCTCCAATCTTAGTTTATCATTAAAACGAAATTTGTGTTTGTAGCCAAGCATCAAGAATTTATTTGGATTTGATTTGGCTCATCTTGGAGATGGTAACCTTATCTTTTAAATACTCCTTTTCCAACATTAAACATTCTATGACAAGAAATAGCATACTACGCTTTACGTGAGCCCTCCCAACCATTGTGCACAAACATAAGTTTTAGCAACTGCTAACTATGGTTCATTGATTTTACCTCCCCTTATGTACCTAGTAAACAACCTTTGAACTTTTAAGGAAAAAATTGTAGATGACTTATGTTTTGAAATTATCAAGCTAGGAATGTTGAATTTTGGTTCTTTCGATCATTTTCCGATGCGGTGAAGAAGTTGGCCCGAGGTCCAATAGATGATAAACAAGTCACTCCCATACTGAGTACATATACTTAGCCAACACGGTAAATAAAGAAAATTACATTTAACCTTTGTTACTACATTGGGATTATGGTTGGCAAATGAATTTAATCCTATCTTGCCTATATACATACATGTCTTCTAGGTATTAATAAATACAACGGTTTTTCTCCTCAACAAATAAGTTATATCGAGTCCCATTACTGGTGTTGGATTACATTTGGTTGAAATTTGCTCTTTTACAATACATGAGATATAGATAGTTATAATTTAAATTTGATGCGAACATGGCATAATTGAGAACCATTTTATTGATCTTATCCATGCTTATTAAGTCATTTGGAGTTAAAAATTTATTAATTAGTTGATGTATTGTGCATGAGGATTTTGGTTTTGATGATTTCAGATGTTGATGCGTCGGATCTTAGGGTTGCAATATCGGGTGAATCTTTAATTTACATTGTCGGGTAACCGACCTCCTCCTACCAAACCATAACTTCTTTGTTTTGGCATTCCTTGCCTCCAACCTCTATTATAACTACTATAGACAACGGTAATGGTGTTTCCTGCAACTGTCATGAGCCTTGCTCTATCCCTAATCAAAATTTATGTAGGAATGCAACATAATACACATATAACCATAAATACAAAGATGCAGTGGAAATAACACTTCATTTCATTAATATCAAAGAACTGAAATTTTCTTATAGACAAAATGGAAATAAACTAGCTAGGGCACTGGTAGCTTATCTCTGAGAAGAGATGTGATGAATACATGCCTATGAACTGAGTTACAATGAGGCTCGAGGGCCTATTTATTATTGAGAAACAATGGATAACTCTAAACTTCCAAAAACCTAACCCTAGGAGATGAAGCGCCAAAACTATGGGCCCCGTTTGGGTAAATTGGTGTTTCAACTTCTCGGGGACGTAACTTCGGCATACAATATTCATTTGATGCGTATCATACAGCGTTAGAAATATCAATTGGAGGAATTGAAATTTTCCTGCAAATATCGATTTTGAAATAGATTCATATTTTCCGGACAAACGATGCCTAAAAAACCTTGTTTAGGGCCTTAAAATGGCTCTGGAAGTTCAGGGCCCGAGAAACTCCTAAATTAGTTAGTTGTGTTGTAACTTAAAAACTGAAATTGCTGATTTTGGGGTTCAAATGGAATAGGTGGGTGGCCACCAATATCCACCTGGATCATTAAGGCCTCAAAATGGCTCCGGGAGTGGAGGACTCGAAAATCTATTAAAAATAGTAAGTTGTGCTGAATGTGAAAAGTTGCAAGAATTGATGGTGCTCATCCAAATGGAATAGGTGGGTGGCCACCAATATCCACCTAGATCATTCCTCCCTCCTTAGGAAGCAATAGTCCCCATTGCATTGAGATCGTCCATGAGATGAGGCAATTTTTGTTGAACTAGGTATTAGATTTGGTCAAGATGTCATCAACTTGCGGGTGGACATGCTGGATGTGTTTAGTAAATTTGGTTTCTTTATCAGCCTTAGATAGTGCACGCATGGATTTTGTATGTGTATTTTCAGGATGTATGGCAACATCAGACGGTGGTGTGTTTGGATTCAGATCAATGGAGTGCTTGTGCTAACAGTGTAGAGGAACCTCTGGCTCATATTCGTCCATGACCTTTTGCATATACTACAGCCATGCAAAGGAGCCCTGTTTCGAGGTTGTGGCCACAATATTATTCTTTCCCTATGAGTGAGTTGTAAGGAAAATAAATTTCCTGGTTTGGGAAAAAATCTTACTGGATTGTTTTGTAGTAGTCAAAGAGATGACAGGAGGCGGTAGTACCTCCGGTATCCTGTACAAGTTATTTAGAAAAATAATAACAATAGCACCAAGCCTAGACTCATACACAACATGTCGCCTCCACAAGTATGGTTGGCCTAATAATACATTAGCTACATCAAGAGGAGCGACATCACACAATACCTCATCTCTGAATGGCTTGATACTGTACGGAAGGCAGAACTGCTGGCGGACACGGAGATCTCTCCCTCGGTGGAGCCACCCAATGGTATATGGCTGTGGGTGTGCTATGGTTGGTAGGCCAAGCTGCTTCATGACCTCTTCTGAAATGAGGTTCTTTTGGCTTCCGCAATCAACAAGAAATTGTAGAATAGAACCCTTCACCCACATCTACGAATGGAAGAGGTGCTCCCCCTCCTCTGGATCCTCTGGATCCTCTCTCTAGATCTTGGTGGTGGAAACAATGGAACTCAGATCCACATCAATGATCTGCTTCCCTTTGTAATTTCATTTTTTTGTTTCTGACTCAAGATCAGAAAATGAATCTGATTCTAGTTCCTTTAGTTCAGCCACCAATGACTCTTTGGTCCGACACTCGTTTGTGCTGTGAATCAGGCTGTTATGAAATTAAAACCACTTCCCTATGTCCTTATTTTTATTTTTGGTTTTGTTTTGAGTCATACACCTTTGGCCTTGCCCCTTGTTCTTTGGTTTAGGAGAACCTTTTGGATTTGCAGATCCAAAGTCTCGCTTCTTCTGCTTAAATTTATGCTCGATCTTGGCAGCATAGTGATATGACCTGCCAAGCGAAATAATGTCAGGGAAATCCATTTCCTCTTGAATGTGTCTGTGCAGATAGCTGCAGTGCTTCAGCACAAAATTTCCCTCTGAATGTATAATACCCAGCTTTGTTCGTAGGGTATGCAACAAATTTGTCCGTTTGTGCACATCTTGATCCCTTTGTTGCCATCGTGTGGTCCATTGGATGTATTTGTCCTCATAGCTCCCGACGAGATAATATTGTTCCTTGATGTCATATTGAAACAAATTGCAAGTGTATGTGGTCGAGAACAGATAGGGTTCCCCTTCTTCCTCTTGCTCACAGTAGGTTTCCCACCAATATTTGACATGGGGGGCGACTTTGAGGAGTGCAAAAATAATCTTTTCTCGGTCACAGATATCATGGACCGAGAAATACCCTTCCAAAAAATTTAACCATCTATCTACGACATCTGCATCTATTTGGCCTTCAAATATAGGAATGTAAGAGTTTCCCTGCACCTTGAAGGGAGTGGTGCCTCCAGAGTGGCTGGTGGATGCAGATGCGCCATAGGTGAGTAGTTGTTTAAGTATATAATAAACATTATCCATCATCGTGTTCCTATGTTTCTCGAGGGCCTCCTCTAGCAATATTTTTATAGGATCTCCTACTCCCTCGTCTTTATTTTCTTCTACCATGTGAGGTCGTTGGGGTTTGCAAGGCTAATATTGCAAGGGTTCAACCAGATCGAGCCCTAACTTCTTATACCCTGACAGTGTTAGGGACATGCAAAGAAAAACAGATAAAGAGAAGACTGTTGTGATACCATTGATCCAGATTTATGCAGGAATGCAATAGAATACACATATAACCATAAATACAAAGATGCAATGGAAATAACACTTCATTTCATTAATATCGAAGAATTGAAATTTGCTTAGAGGTAGAAAGGAAATAAACTAGCTAGGGTGCTAGTAGCTTATCTCTCAGAAGAGATGTGGCGGCTACAGGCCCTTGAACTGAGTTATAATGAGCCTCAAGGGAATATTTATTATTGAGAAACAATGTAGAACTCTAAACTTCCAAATACCTAATCCTAGGAGATGAAGCACCAGAACTATGGGCCCATTTGGGTAAACTGGTGTTTCAACTTCTCGGGGACATAACTTCAGCATACGATCTCCATTTGACCCGTATGGTACATCGTTATAAATATCTATCTGAGGACTACAAATACTGCCTCATATATTGGTTTCGGAACAAAATCATATTTTTCGGACGAACGATGCCCAAAAAACATCGTTTAGGGACTCAAAACAGCTCCGGATGTTTAGGACCTAAAAAAATGCTAAAAATAGTAAGTTGTGTTGTAACTTAAAAACTGAAAGAAATGATTATGGGGGTTCAAATGGAATAGGTGGGTGGCCACCAATATCCACTTGGATCATTAAGGCCCCAAAACGACTTTGGGAGTGGACGACCCGAAAACTTGCTAAAAAGAACAAGTTGTGTTGAATGTGAAAAGCTGCAAGAATTGATGGTGCTGGTCCAAATGGAATAGGTGGGTGGCCACTTATATCCACCTAGATCATTCCTACCATAGACAGTCCTCCGACTACAGTTTTTTCTTGCCATGGATGTACCAATAGGTAGTTTAATCCTCGCAAGGGTAACCATGGAATTTTCATTTCATTCCAACAATGTTTTTTATTTTTCTTGGTGATTTAATTAAATTACCTCATTTGGGTTTATCACAAGTTGTAATGGTGGTTCTCTGCCATCCACGAAACATTCAACGTTTGTTACAAATAGTTATGATGTTGGGAAATAATTTCTCCAGGTTTGAATACATGCGTCGAGGCTCTTGTGCTTCCTTCTCCTCAGATGTGGCTTCCATTCTCCTTATCCAAGTCAAGCTATTTCTCTATGCAAAGGATTTTCTCATGTCTTATCTTTATCTTTGGAAATACATTTCTGTCTTTTGTTGAATTGGTCTTCTTTCTTGGAGCTCCTCCTAACTCTTTTGTAAACTCCTTTATTACAGGGTTTTTAGTTTTCCGAGCTGATGAGGATTCCAGACCAAGTAATAGCAGCTTGTGCCCATTTTCCTATCTTCCGTCTTTACATTAGCAACTATATTTTAAGGGTTTCATGTACTAATTAGTTACAATTTCCTTCTTTGATGTAGGCAATCCATACCCTGGACATCTATACAGGATTCCCCAATTTTTCTTTGAGCATTTTTTCTAAGTGACTCCATTTTTTGAACCGTCACTGTTATTTCTTTTAACAAGTATTTTCATCTATTATCGCAAGGAATTGATTGTTCTGAAGTAGGTTTCGCCATTCCCATTCTTCGGTGTTATGTAAAATTTGAAGGGTTTTCAGCCACTAGCCTTTTAAGGTTGCAGACACCATCATTCCACTTACTTTATTTGTTTCTATTTAAGGGCTTCACGAAAATGAACAATTATAGGATTTTGTTGTATATTTATATGTATAATGATAATGGATTCCTCGAATGACTGGGCTTAGATGATATTCATATGTTTACAGTGAACGGTTCTATTTTACCTATATATATTTTTATCTTCGTATCCCATTTTCTAGAGGTTTTGGAATGTAACCTTCCCCTTTAACAGAAATATATATATGAAATGTAGCTCCCTTTGAGAGCCTTTGTATATGTTCTATATTAGTTATTTGGCAGTTTCAGACTCTGCGTCATTCTTCAAGATTTTAGTTTATGAATTGTATATATAACGTTATTGATTATATTTCATATCAGTTATAGATTTTTTGTTGTCCTCTGTGCCTATTCTATCAGGCTACATGCATAAGGTTATTCCTATTTTTCTATATCAGTTTTATCTCTTTTTCAATAAAGAAATTTTATACTCGTCCATTCTATTTAAAGAAAACACTAATGTTACCTCTAGCATCCGATGGCTCATCTTGTGTGAAGAGCATGTTGGTACACCATTTCTAATCCAAAACAACGTAAGGACATGACACCATAATGAACATGTGATCATCAAAACTCACTAGCAGCTCCTGTGCATCACTAGATATCCTTGTTGGATACTCAGATAGACCCATCTTGGGCATCATCTCGCACAAAATCTACATTCGTACATGTAACATTACCCTACGAGGCTGGCCGAAAAAAGTAGGCCTCATCTCCGGAAACCTCTCAAAAAATAAGCAAAGTAACTCTGAAGGAAAAGGGATGTTGAACCTCCCATGTTCCTGAGAATGACATCTATTTAATGCTATACAAAACTACCACAAAAATTGGTAGACCATCTCACAAGTCGTGGCATCTAGAATAAAGAATCAACATAAAATAATAGAGGTAAACTAATGCACTGCCCGTCACTATAATAATTTGCAATGGTCATTAGTAGTAGTGAGAGGTACCTCACCTCCTTTGGATCAAAAGAAGAAATGTGTAAACAACTAAAAATCTATAGGAGAAAGTATATCGTCCCTAATGTATCTCTAGTATTATGCCAACTGAATCCATGTTGTATAACCCATGGGGTCATTTGGGAACTCATGAAAATCCTACCCTCTCCCAGATAGTCCAGTAATAAAATATATGTCCTTCTTAGTAGGCTGGTACCAATGGCTAGGACCAACCCAGAAAACCTGCCGGTGGGTATCCCATGTGTAGGTCAATTTTCCTAATAACCCACTATGCCCCTTGAGCGATGCATCCTCCTCGTATAAATTAAGGAGGTGTACCTCCCTATGATCAACTATGTGGGTGTCGTAATAGGGTGAGGCTACAAAATTCTCTCCCTCTATCGTGCCTCCCACTACTTTATCATGTTATAATTGTCCTCTTTCTGCTCTTGTTGTTTCCTTTCCTCTCTCTCCATTGACGTCGCTGAATGATTTTCATATTAAATACATCATCCTCCCTCATACATAAAAACTTTTTTTTTTTTAATTAAATGACAAATGTATTTACAAATATAGAAATATAACTTTTATCGAAGAAAAAATACATTTGGTGTGCCCAAAAAAAGAGTCACTGACCACCACCCATGCATGACTATCTGACGTGCATCGCCCATGGTATGCGTGAAAATAATTTAGGCATGAAGAGAACAACAAATATTTTTCTATGGTGCGTTGACCAAACTATCTACCTCGGGGCAGTTGTTTAAACACACACACCACTATACATAATGGCCGCTGTGTTCTGGTAAACAACCGCACCATCGTACATAGTGTTATTTTTAAAAAATTTAAATTTTTTGCGTGGCTGGAAACTCCACGCACCCCACTATTTTATTGTTCTCAATGTGCTTTTTCTCGGTACTACAACGGACCACCCGGTGTGGTTTCCGTTAACACCATTCGTGGTGTGGCCTATAAATTTACAGGGAGCACCACGAACGGTGCGAGCTGAATAGCTCGAACACACCGCACATAATTATTTTTGTTTTTTTTAAATAGTGAATTTTACGTGAATTTAAGAAATTAATATGCTAAAATCTTAGGTTGGTGAAAAACAAGTATATTAATTGCACATTTGCACATTGAGGAGGAATATTTTCAATGGAATACTAAAAATAAATTTTACCCACCAATTTAGAAAATTCGAACTCTGAATAGTGAACAATGGATGGTAGTGATGCAAACAATGGGAGCATCGATGGAAGGACTCCTCAGAGAAGGAAAAATCACACCAGTGCTGCAGAGCTCTAGAGAACTGTAACAAGTAAAAATGAATTTTTTTACGACCGATATTTTTTTTCTAAATTAACCCTTTCTCAGTGCGCTCAACTATTTAATGCACCGAGAAGTTGCATCAATGGCACAACATAGTTCTTTACAATTCATTGGATTATAGAGACATATAGGGTCAGTTTATAGAGAGAGCACAGTGTCTGGGTGTGCCATTTGATAGTATGCACTCTTGCACTGGATTACTAAGATGCACTATGCTGGTTTGTATGGAGAGCATGGTGTCTAGTTGTGCCATTTGATAGTACGAACTGATGCACTTTATATCAAATGAACTTGTGTGTGTTATAATTAGAAATGCAATGCAAAAAAAACATCTGCAAAAACTTCCACCTGCCAACCTCCTCTAGTGACCTACGCTACAGCCAGATATCTGCTTTGTTTTTATAAGGGCTTCCTCAAAAGCATTCATTAGAGGGTATTTTCCTTGTAGTGTTCTATTTTCCTTCAAATTATTTAATTTTTTTTATTTCTTAATGGTTATAGGTTTGATGCAATTTTTCTAAGTTGAGTATTGGTAGCTTTTGTGTGAGTCCTCTTGATGTTTGGTTCCCATCCCTTAACTAATTAAGGTCACAAAATTCCTTGGGTGAGACACCTTATTCGTCTTGTGTAAGGTGAACATGTCAGTGTTACACTAAACTACAAAAAACCCTTTTTTTCCCTATGCGCTTGAACCCAAGGACACTACCCTCCCATCATGTTTCAGAAACAAATGGTTTCATTATAGGGATATATAACATGATGTCAAATTTTTTTAAGAAGGATCAGAAATATTGGTGGCATGAACAAGTATAGCGGTTTACCTTGAAACAAGTGCACCTTTATCATCGAAGTCAAGTAGTTAGAGGAATACATTTTGTACCTATATCTTTGGAGCGACTCGTATGAGATATGCTCAAGCAAGTTCCCAAAGGAATTCTATAATTAGTTGTGAAGTCTACAAATAAAAGACAATACTAGCAGCCAGAGTTGATGTCCTTGTACGTGGACCCCGAATGATATTGTTCAATTACATCGGATTAAAAAAGACCTAATGCGAGGTGTCAAATTTTTGGTTAAAACCAATCTAGAGGGGTATACCATCGATTTTTCTACAAAGGGCCATCAGTCATTTTATAAAGTTGAGGTTGTGTTCAAGTTAGGGCTACAATGAAAATTGTTGAAGGAGATGTCATTGTGGATTAAATTTTTAATGGTAGAAGAGAACATGATGGTGTTCCAGGTACCACCCCTGGTATCTTAAAGCCCTTTTATAGGGGTAATGACCTCATGGGGGGAATTATACCTCGTTAGGAGCTATGAAAATATTGGATAGATGCGTGTTAAAAGATTTTCTTAACATATGACATAAAAACTCTTCTTTGAGAATGGTCACATGTATTATTTTCATGTTGCTATGATGTGTGGGAATGCCAAATCTCCTTAGATATATTAAGAAATATGATGCTAATTTAAAAGGTTTTCCTAACATATAACACCAAAATTGAAGGAAATGCATTGATCGTTTGATCCGGATTTATGCAGGAACACAACAGAATAAACATATAACCATAAATATAGAGATGCAACGGAAATAACACTTCATTTCATTAATATCAAAGAACTAAAATTTTCTTACAGACATAATGGAAATAAAACTAGCTAGGGCACTGGTAGCTATCTCTGAGGACAGATGTGGTGGCTACAGGCCTCTGAACTGAGTTACAGTGAGGCTCGAGGGCATATTTATTATTCAGAAACAATGGAGAACCCTAAACATCCAAAAACCTAACCCTAGGAGATGAAGCGCCAAAACTATGGGCCCCGTTTGGGTAAATTGGTGTTTCAACTTCCCAGGGACGTAACTTTGGCATACTATCTCCATTTGACACTCATGATACATCATTAGAAAGCTCTATCCGAGGAATAGCAGCCATACTTTGTCACCCACCTAGAAGTTGTGTGGCATCCGGTGTTGATCATGGCGCTGCTTGTAATTCGCATTGGATCTATCCAATATATCATGAACCTGTTGGCGGATGTGTTGAATGCGCTCGATGAAGCTACTTGATTTTTCAAATTCATACTGGACATGAGCTGAATTGGCCTGAGTAGCTGCAAATGGCATGGCTATGTCAATGGGACAGAGTGGCTGGAATCCCAAGCCCACCTAAAAGGGGCTATGGCCAATTGAACTGTGGAGAGCCCTGTTATAACTATGTTGTACATAGGGAAGGCTCTCGTTCCATGTGCGTGGATGCTTTGAATTGTACATGCACAGAATGTGTACAATCATTCTGTTGACGACCTCTGTCTGGCCATCTGTTTGGGGATGGAAAGTTGTGGACTTGGTGAGCTTTGTGTCCAACATTGACCAGAGGCTGGACCAAAATGTGTTGATGAACCTACTATCTCAATTTGATATGATAGACTATGGGATCCCAAAGTGCACCCACACTCGTTCAAAGAAGAGTTTAGCAGTGGCTTCTGCTGTGATATTCTTCTTACAGGCTGCCATAATGGCCATCTTCGAGAATCTATCAATGACCATGAAAACACAGTCATTTCCATTCTTAGTAGAAAGCAGGCCCGACATGTAATCCATGGAGATGGATTCCCAAGGTCGACTAGGGGTAGATAGTGGAGTATATAGGCCTTTCTTCTTGATGGTCGGTTTGGCAATGGCATAAGCAGTGCAAGATATCATGTGCTTCTTGACATCGTTTCGAAGGTTTGGCCAATAGAAATACTTATATAGTATTGCTACTATTTTCTCGACCCCGAAATTCCCAGCGACGCGACTGTATTGTGCTTCCCATATCATCCTGGCATGCTCGCTTGAAGGAACACAAAGGTGTCCCAGGGGACATAAAAGTGCATCTTGGAGGTGAAAATTTGGAACTTGCGTACCCCCCAAGAGTGCCTTGTAAGTGTGGCTGAATTCTGGGTCACTCTCATAGAGAAGCGGCCAATCAGAAGTCTCGCGCCCACAAGAGTTGAGCACGGTGGTGAGCACCATGATCGATGGACGGCTGAGGCAGTTTGCAACATTATTGGTGCTACCCTTCTTTTACTTGATGTTCAAATGAAATTGTTGCAGATATGTGGACCACTTCTAATGGCGATCATTCTGCAACTTCCCTTGTGTCTGTATGAACTGCAGGGGCCGATGGTCTGTGTGGATGATTGTTTCCTTCCCCAAAATGTAATGCTTCCATTGTCGGCCAGGCTTGCACGGTGGAGATACATTTCTTTGTCTTAGGTGAGATGAGCACATCTGGAACAGCTGTCTCACTATGATATGCTGCTAGTGCTGCTGAATGTCCTTTTGTTGGTACAAGAACTACCCCAATAGCATGATGAGCATACCCATCTCATTCTCAAACATTTGTTGCAAGTGCGGTGGCTCCCCTGTGATCCTCGGGCGAGTATGGGCGATTTTTAAAGAACACGTGAACGCCTTGTTGAGGTTCGACCAAAATAATTTTACTCTCGCTCCTCCCTTGGTGACTTGACTCAAGGGCCAAGTGATATGAGAGAATCCCAACATGAATCTACGGTAGAAATTAGCAAGACCCAGAAAGCTGCGAAGCTCTGTTATAGTGGTTGGGGCTGGCCAATCCCGAATGACTTGAATCTTGGCTGGATCCACATGCACCCCCCTTTCATCAATAATGTATCCCAGATATTGAACCTGGGTCATGCCAAAAGTGCACTTCTCCAAATTGGCACACAACTTGTGTTGCCGCGGTGTTTGGAGGACTTGTCGGATGTGGTGAAGGTGCTCTTCCCAAGTCTGGCTGAAGATCAGAATGTCATCCAAGTACACCACTACAAATGAGTTGGTGAATGGCCGCAAGATATCATCCATCATCCCTCATGAAGGTTGCGGGAGCATTCGTCAACCCGAAGGCATGACTAGGACTAACCATTCAAAAGGCCTTCCTTGGCTTTGAAGGTGATCTTCCACATCGGAGGTTGATTGGTACTGGTGATACACAGATTAGATTGGTCTTTATTTGAAATATTTTCACCGTTGAGTTGGTCCTAGAAGGTCATCAATCTATGGGATTGGTACCTATTCGGACAGTGATGTTTCGGTGCCGGAGTAGTCGATACGAGTCTCACATCCCATCCTTCTTACATGCCAGCAGCTCGGGTTCCCTGAGGAGTGATGAACTTGGTCTAATGTGTCCTTTCTGCAACAACTCCTGAATCTACCTCTTGATTTCATCATTCTCCAGAACAGAGCGTCGATAGATTGGTCCATTAGGTAGTGGCGCACCTGGGGTTAGATCAATCGGGTGCTTGACCTGAAAGTGCAGAGGAACCCCTGTGGGTGAGGTGAATATGTCCTCGTACTCATCCACAATCTTATCCATTTGTTGTTGTCGTGCAGAGGAGCCCTGTCTGGAGGTCGTGGCCACAGTATTCTTCTTGCCCTGGGGGTGGATCATCAGGAAAACGAATTTCCTAGTTTGGGAAATGAGCTTGCTGCATTGTTTTGCAGTAACCAAAGAGATAGCGGTAGGAGGTGGTACCTCTGGTATCCTGTACAGCTTATTTCCCAGAGTAACAAATACTTATTTCAGAGACTCACTTTAACATGATGCTTCCTGCGTGGTTGTCCTAATAATACATCGAAACATCAATAAGACAACATCACATAATACCTCATCTTAGTGAGGCTTGATGATATAGAGAGGTGCTTCTTTGGC
This sequence comes from Pinus albicaulis, assembly GCA_034641835.2. Lineage (NCBI taxonomy): Eukaryota > Viridiplantae > Streptophyta > Pinopsida > Pinales > Pinaceae > Pinus > Pinus albicaulis. The sequence goes on along the minus strand of JAXQQM020085036.1, from coordinate 59,893 downwards.
TCACGCGAAGATCTCATCCTTGGTGAAGCCACCCGATGGTGTATGGATGTGGGTGAGCTGTGGTCGGCAAGCCCAACCGCTTCACGGCTTCTGCTGAAATGAGGTTCTTTTGGCTCCCATTGTCGACAATGAACTGTACAGGGGATCCCTTTACCCACATCTGGGAGTGGAAGAGACGTTCCTCCTCCTTTGGATCTTCCGGTTCTTCCTTCTAGATCTTTGTAGTGGCAACAGTGGCGTTGGGCTCCGCATCAATAATCTGTTTCCATTTTTCATTCCCCTTTTTAGGTTCTGATTCGGAGTTAGAACATGCATCTGACTCAGAAGCCCTCATCTTGGCCACTAGCAACTGCTTGGCCTGACACTCACTTGTGTTGTGAGTGGAGCTCTTATGGAACTCACACCACTTTCTCGTGTCCTTCTTTGGCTTTGCGGTGTTGTTATTTTCTTGTGGCTTTGACAGGTTGTCTTTGCATTTGCCATACCTTAGCTCTGTCCTTTGTTGCGCGAAACCGAAGCACGTTTCCCGCATACACAAGATGTGGTCGCTAATCCAAAGTCTCGCTTCTTACATTTGAATTTATGCTCAATCTTGTGACATACCGTCCTCACGTGCCAGCGAGAGTCGAGGAACTCCATTTCCTCCTGGAATGTATCTAAGGTCCATGCACTTGACAACTACGATACTTTGCACCAGATGTTTCTTTGAATCTTTGATGCCCAGCTTTGTGCCAAGGGTATGGAAGCGTTAAGTAAACTCATGCACATCTTGATCCCTTTGTTGTCGCAGCATGGTCCATTGTATGTACTTGTCCTCATAGCTCCCCATGGGATAGTACTATTCCTTGACGACGTCTCAGAAAGAGTTCCAAGTTTGTACGACCGAGAACAGAGAGGGTTCTGTCTGGTCCTTGTTCTCATAGTAGGTTTCCAACCAGTCCTTAACATGGGGGGTAGCTTTGAGGAGTGAAAAAATAATCTTCTCCCGGTCTGAAAAGTCATGAACAGAGAAATATCCTTCTAAGAGATTCAACCATCTATCTACGGCATCTGTGTCTATTTGACCCTCAAATATGGGAATGTCAAAATTTACTTGTACCTTAAAAGGAGTCGCACCTCCAGAGTGGCTGCTGGATGCAGATGCACCGACGGTGGGCAGCCGTTGAAGGATCTAAGAAAAATTATCCATCATCGCGTTCCTTTGTTTTTCGAGGGCCTCCTCGAGCAATATTTTGATAGGATATCCTACTCCCTCATCTTTCTTTTCATCCCCCATGGGCGTCCGTCGAGGTTTGTGAGGCTGATCTTGGAAAGGTTCCACCAGATCAAGCCCCAGTTCCTTATACCCCGACCTCATTGGGGACATGGAAAGAAGGATCGAGAAAAAGTAGACCCCTCTAATATCACTGATCCGGATTTATGAAGGAATGCAACAGAATAAACATATAACCATAAATACAGAGATGCAATGAAAATAAAACTTCATTTCACTAATATCAAAGAACTGAAATTTGCTTACAGACAGAATGGAAATAAAACTAGCTAGGGCACTGGTAGCTATCTCTAAGGAGAGATGTGGTGGCTACAGGCCTCTGAACTGATTTACAATGAGGCTCGAGGGCCTATTTATTATTGAGAAACAATGGAGAACCCTAAACATCCAAAAACCTAACCCTAGGAGATGAAGTGCCAAAACTATGGGCCCCATTTGGGTAAATTGGTGTTTCAACTTCCTAGGGACGTAACTTTGGCATACTATCTCCATTTGACGCTCATGATACATCATTAGAAATCTCTATCCAAGGACTACAAATTTCACCACGAATGTCATTCTAGAAAGAAATGATATTCAACGCAGGCGCGATGCCCAAAAAAATTCGTTTAGGGCCTCAAAACGGCTCCGGAAGTTCAGGACCTGAAAAACTGCTAAAAATAGTAAATTATGCCGAAACTGAAAAACTGAAAGAGACAATGGTGGGGGCCCAAGTGGAATAGGCGGGTGGCCACCAATATCCACCTGGATCATCGTCCTTGTAGCAAAGGGCCTTCCTCATTCACAACATGAGTATGTATAACTATCTAATATACAATAACTAGATAAAGACCATGAGAATAAAAATTATTCCTAAAATTTTCTTAAATACCACTAAGATCCAACTCTTGCTAAAATTCAGTTGGCACAAGGAGGCCATATATTGAAAAAATCATTTGGGAGTCAAGGAAGAAGCCACTTTTTAAGATATTGATAGTAATAAAAATATTGTTCATTTCAATTAAAGATAAAATATTAAAAATATGTGGTTAGTTAGGGTTTTGTCATGTGGTTGGGTACAATGGATATTCCTTAGGCCACCAAGTTCATTTCCCTACAAGTAACAAGATGAGAAGAAATATTGAAGAAGTGAAGATGTTCCTAGAAATATTTTTGTATTGATCCTCACAAAAAGAATATTGCAAAAGATTATTGATATATATTATAAAAAATAAAAAATATCATTTTAGTTAGATTAATCTGAAGAAAAAAAATAATAAATCCTAAATTCAAAATATTTATTAAAATAATAAACACAAAGAAAAAAATTAATCCAAATTTTTTAAAATTAAAACTATTCATAATTACTAATACAAATTAAAACATAATAATAAATAATAGTTAAATTTTAAAACAAATTAAATAATTGATCACTTTACCTTAAAACTTAATAGTTACTTAAGGCGAGGCTACAAAAGTCTCTCCCTCTCCTATGTCTCCTACTATTGTATCATGTTATAATTTTCCTCACTCTACTCTTGTTGTTGCCTTTCCCCTCTCCATTGATGTTTATGAATGATTCACATATTAAATAGGTCAGCCTCCCTCATAGAAAAAACATATTTTTTTATTAAATGAAAAATGCATTTAAAAATATATAAATATAACGTTTATCGAAGAAAAAAAGTATTCGGTGCGCCCAAAAAAATAGTCTTGTACTGCCACTGGTGTTTACCTCTCTATCGCGCATCGCCCATGGTGTGCATGGAAAAAATTCACGCACATAAAAAAAAACAAATATTTGTGTATGGTGCATTGACCAAACTATATGCCCTCAGCCAGTTCTTAAATTGCATGCACTGTTGTACATAATGGACGATGTGTTCCTGTAAAACGACCGCACCATCATACATAGTGTTATTTAAAATAAAAAAAAATTGTCGGTGTGACCATCAGCCGTCACGTACCGCACTATTTTATTTTTCTCGGTGAGCTTTTCCTTAGTATTGCACCACACTGCCTAGTGCAGTTTCTGTTAACACCATTCATGGCGTAGCCTGTAAAATTACAAGGAGCACCGCAAATGGTGTGAGCTGAATGGCTCGAACGCATCACACATAATTATTATTATTCTTATTTTTAAACAGTGAATTTTAAGTCAATTTAATAAATTGATCTGCTAAAAGTTTAGGTTGGTGAGAAACAAGTATATTAACTGCACATTTGCACGTCAAGGAGGCATCTTTGTAATGGAATACTAAAAATCAAATTTCCCCACCATTTTGAAAAATTAAAACACCACACAGTGAGCAATGAACGGTAACAAAGCGGGCAATCGAAGCACCGATGGCAAGGCGCCTCAGACAAAAAAAACTCACGCCGGTGCTTCAAAGTTCTAGAGCACTGCAACAAGTAAAAATGAAGTTTTTTATGGACGGTATTTTTTTAAATTAGCCCTTTTTTAGTGCACTCGATTATGGGATGCATCGAGCGGTTGTATCAATGGAGCACCACAATCCTTTACGATGGACTGGATTACGAAGATGCATTGGGTCAGTTTGTACGGAGAGCACAGTGTCTTGGTGTGCCATTTGATAGTATGCATCGGTGCACTACATTACTGAGACACACCATTCTGGTTTTTATTGAGATCACACTGTCTCTGTGTGCCATTTGATAGTACGGGCCGGTGCACTTTATGTAAAATGCACCGTTGCATGTTATAATTATAAACACACCACAAAAACTTCCACTTGCGAGCCTCCTCTACTGACCTACGCTACAACCAGATATCTAGGCTACTTTAATAAGTGCTTCTTCAAAAACATCTGTTAGAGGGTATTTTCCTTGTAGTGTTCTATTTTCTTTCAAATTATTTATTTGTTGTCTTTCAAAATAGTTATATGTTTGATGCATTGTTTCCAAGTTAAATATTATTGGTATCCTTTGTGTGAGTCCTCTCGATGCTCAATTCACATCCCTTAACTAAGTAAGGTCACAGAATGCCTCAGGTGGGATACCTTATTCTTCTTTTGTAAGATGAAAATGTCAGTGTTACGCTAGACAACAACAAAAGATTTTTTTGGCCTCTATGCTTGAACCGAGGGACTTTACGCTACCATTATGTTACATAAACAAATGATTCCTTTACTGGGATCTAGAACATGATGGCAAGAATTTTTAAGAAGGATATGGAAGATTGGTGGCATGAACAATTAGAGTGGTTTACCTCCCAACAAGCACACCTTTATCATTGAAGTGTGAACTGGTTAAAGGAATAAATTTTGTATGTATATCTTACAAGCAATCAGTATGTGATATTCTCAAGAAATCTCCAAAAGGACCTCTACAATTAGTTGTGAAGTCTACAAATAAAAGACAATACCAGTGACTAGAATTTATCTCCTCATACCTGAACATCGACAAATCTTGTTGAATTACATCGTATCAATACAAACCTAACATGATGTGTCTAATTTTTGGTTCAAACCAATCTAGAGGGGTATACCATTGAGTTGGCTATAGAGGGCCATCAATCATTTTATAAGGTTGAGGTCATGTTCAAGTTAGCGTTGCGATTAAAATTATTGAAGGAGATCTCATTGTGGATTAAAGTTTTGATGGTGGAAGAGAACTTGTTGGTGTTCAAGGGCCCACCCCATGGTATATTAAAGACCTTGTATAGGAGGAATGCCCTCACAGGAGGGATTCTTCCTGGATAGGAGCTATGAAAATATTGAATAGATGGATGTGGATGACTTCGGGAGGCCAGAGATCTAAGAGTATAAAGGAGAGTGTGGATAGTTGATGACTGGAAGAAAGAATATTTGTAGGAGATCCATATATGACACAGGGAGCTATACCAAGATGGAGAAATGTTAAGTAGTCCCAAAGTATGAGAAGGAGAAAAAATCTAGTTGAAGTTGTGGATGGATGGGGCTGAAGCTAGAGTGAAAGCTAGTCCAATAGGAAATGTGAAGACTACCACATTAATAGAGGTTAAGATAAGAAATAGATATTTTACTCTACCACCAAATATGGGAACGACATATGGATTGTGCCCTACAGGTCTTCAGGAGGGCCTCGTTGATGACATGCACTTCACTATGGTAATATTGTTTTCCAAAATGTTTCTCCCATGATTAGCAACTCATTGCCCAGAAGTTCTAGTAGCAATCATTGTAATCCGAGGGATTTGATTTTCATATATATATGATAGTTAAGAGCCTAAAAATGAATCCATAGATCCATTTTAATTTAAGTCTAATCAATTTTTAAGGTTTTAAAATATCATAAATACACAATTTGATAAAAGAAATGTATTAATATTTTTAATATTTTTAAGATTTGAGTATTTTTGTATTGACTCTCACTCTCTCTCTAAAGCATAGAAAGAATGATTTCCCTTAAAAAAATAAAAATATTTCAAATAATTTTTTAATAATAATATATATATTTTTAATTAAATCAATATAAAGAAGAGATTGAACGTTAGATTTCAATTTCGAAATATTTACTAAAATAATAATATAAAGAAATTATTAATCCCAAATTAAATATATATATATATATATATATATATATATTTATAATTGTTAATAAAATTCAAAACATGATAATAATATCAATATAATTAGATTATTTTGAAGAAAAAAAGACAATAATAAATTTTAAATTCAAAATATTTATTAAAATAATAACCAAAAAAAATTATTAACTCCAAATTTTTAAATTAAAATTATTCATTATTACTAATACAACTTAAAACATAACAATATATAATAGTAAAATTTTAAAATAAATTAATAACCGCTACTCCATTATTATTAATAACAATATATAATAGTAAAATTTTAAAATAAATTAATAACCGCTACTCCATTATTATTATTGTTAAAATTTAATTATATTTGTATAGTTTTAGTAGATCTTTCTTCTACGCGAAAAAAAAATTCCTTTTAACTTGTTGAGGAGTTTTTATCGGGAATAATGTAAACCTTGGGTTACTTGGTCAACTTTTTTTTCGTTTTAAGAGTCCAAAGTTATTGCGATAATAAATAATAATGACCGGGGAGTAAGGCCGTAATGGAATCCGTTGCCATTCTGTTGTCCTATGTAAGAAATTATTTATCTTAAATTTAAAAATTAAAATTATTTACATTTGCTAATAAAATTTAAAGCATAATAATAAAATTAAAATAAATTAGATAGTGTATCAAAAATTTAATAAATAAAAATTAATGATATTAAAAATTTAAGGAGTTATTTATTTAGATATAGAATAGTTTGAAATAGTTTGGATAGTAATTTTTTTAGCATTACATGTTTATAGTGAAAATGGATTTAGCACTATCAAATGCTCCTAAAACACCTCAATATATTAAAGCTTAACTAGTAACCAAAACTTTAAAAATCTTTACTAAAATTTTTCGTAATCTTACTATAATTTCTAAATTATTATATAAATTATTTAAACAAAAAAAATTAAATTATAATTAATCTTAACAAAATATTAAGACAAAGATTGAGGAGTCAGGCCAGATCCATAGCCCATTCTCTCCTCGTACATATGTCGTTTCTATTTTATAGATTCTTCAACCATTTCCACTATTGAAACCTTAACAAAACAAAGGGGTATGGGTAAGGATTGCAGTGCGAGGAAAGCTCTCAGTTTTGCTAATGGGGCACACAACAGGATTTCACTTGAGGACTTTCTTTAGAGTTGGGTATTTGTAGTTGGGGCATGTATGAGGATTGCATTACAATAATTTTGAGTAGTAATAATTGTTTATTATGGAGTAATAAATTAATATTAAAAATTTATGTCAAAATATATTAAAAAATGTGGGTTTTTATAATGGTTAATAATAATTAAAACATAATAATATAATTTAAAATAAAATAAATAATTTTTTAAGTTGTTTAAAATTTAATATATTCAATTAAATCTTATTAAATATTTATAACCACAATTGTTAATGGGAGTAATCTTCAAGTACTAGTTTTTGGAGTGCTTTGTGGATTTTTTTATAGAAATTTACTAAAAATTTTGTGGCCAAATATTAAATTATGTGGTATGAAAATAGAAATGAAGACTTTCTAAAAAATCTTACTTAAATACTACTCCATAATTTATTTATAGATAAAATAAATAAAATTCTATGATGATATGTTATTAATAAAACTTTATAATGATATTTTATTAATAAAATATTATAATGATATTTTATTAATAAAATATTTGATATATTTGTTACATTTTATCCTTTTTTTTGGAATTTTTTTTCTTGTTTTATAAATTAATTATACTCATGTTTATCGTAAATATGAGATTATTGGTGTTTACCACCTATTTAATTTACAAGACTACTCTATTAGATTGTTATAATGTTGATATATCCTTATGATCCTAATAAGTAATTAAGAATTTTGAAGGATCCGTACATTAGTACAAGTATCACTTTTACAACTAAAAAAACAAATATTAAAGGCCATGATCATGACAGGTAATCAAATTTTTTAAAGATTCCTACATTAGTACAAGTGTCACTTTTACGAGTGGAAAAATAAATGCTAAAGATTAAAAATCTACAAAAATCAATTATGCTAATTTTTTTAAATGATATGACAAATTTGAAGAAAATGACACAACCACACAAATTTCAAGAATTTAAGGTACATCATAACATGCTCGTGAACATTCTTATAGAAAAATGAAGAAATATCAAGAAATTTTAAAATATTTTCTTAACATATGACATAAAAACTCTTCTTGGAGAATGGTCACTTGTATTATTTTGATGTTTTTATTATGTATGGGGATGCCACATCTCTAGAGAACTATCAAGAGATATCAAGAAAATTTTAAGGTTTTTCCTAACATATAACACCAAAATTAAAGTTAATACATTGATCCTCCTTATAGAAATGGGCCTTCCTCATTCATGACATGAGTATGACTAACTATCTGATGTACAAGAACGAGATAAAAACCATAAAAGGAAAAATGATTCCTAAAAATTCCTTTAATACCACTAAGAACCATATCTTTCTAAAACTCAGTTGGCATAAGGAGACCATATCTTGACTAAATTATTGGCGATTCAAGGAAGAAGCCACTTTTAAGAGATTTATAGTAATAAAATATTTTTCTTTTAAATTAAAGATAAACGGTAGTGTTGCAAAGATCTACATTATCAGATAGACATAAAATATTACAATGTTGTCAATTATGATTTGGTCTTGTGGTTGTACAATAGATATTTCTTATGCCACCAAGTTCAATTCCTTACAAGGAACATGATGAAAAGAAATATTAATGTAATAAAGATATGTCTATAAATATTTTTGTATTGATATTAATATTTTTGTATTTTTGTTTTTGTAATAATATCATTATAGTTAGATTAATTTGAAAAAAATAAATAATAAATTTAAAATTTAAAATATTTCTTAAAATAATAACCCAAAAAAATTTATTAACCCTAAATTTTAAAAGTAAATTAAATTATAATTATTTATATAACTTAAAACATAATAATACATAATAATAAAATTTTAAAATAAATTAAATAATTGATTATTTTACCTTAAAATTTAATAGTTATTTAATAAATTAATAACCATTACTCTATGGATAATATTACTCTATTAATAAATTTATAATTAAAATTTAATAACCACTACTCCATTAATACTATTATTATTATTAGTCTTATAATTAAAATTTAATAATATATCTATAGTTTTATTAGATCTTTCTTCTACCCCAAGAAAGAAATCCTTTTAACAGGTTGAGTGGTTTTTATTGGGCATAATGCAATCGTGTGTTACTTGGTCAACTTTTTTTTTTTATCGTTTTAACAATCCAAATTTATTGTGATAATCACTAATAATGACTGAGGAGTAAGGTCGTAATGGAATCTGGTTGCCCATTATGTGGTTTGATATATATCCCTTTCTATTTATACACTCTTGAATCATAAAATGTTACTAAAACATTTGCGAGGTTTGTTATATTTTATTTTGTAAGAAGTTTTTTTTATTAGGTTAATAGGTACTCTATATTTTATTATGGGGTAGATCGCACTTAAAAATATAAATATTTAAATATAAATAAGTAAATGTAAAAGTAAATATAAATATAAAAGTAATGTGAGTATGAGATAGATCTTATGTAAAAACGTAAATATGTAAACTTAAATATAAAAATAAAGATAATGTTTAAGATTTAACGTTGAGCCTAGTATGTTGTAGATACACATCTCAAGCAAAAACGTAAATCTAAAGATACAAAAGTAAACTTAAATATTTATTGCAGCAAAAAGAATTTGATCTCACGCTAAAAAAGCAAACCTAAACATCTAAACCTAAAATTAAATATTTATAAACACATAAACATGTAAACCTAAACTTAAATATTTATCGCACCAAGAGGGACTCTACAACCTAGTATGGGGTATTTATTGCACCAAGAGGCACTCTACAACCTAGTATTTCATAGATCTCTCTTAAAAAAGTAAATAGGTAAACATGTAAAAAAACAAATATATAAATGTAAAAGTCAATATAAACATAAAGGTGATCTTTAATATTTAACATTAAGTTGAGTATGCAGTAGATCTCATGTAAAAACCTAAAATAAATGCTAAAGATTAAAAATCTAGAAATATCGCTTATAATAATTTTTTAAATGATATGCCAACTTTGAAAGAAATGATGCCACCACACAAATATCTTAATGTTGAAGCACATCATAACATTGGGTAGAACATCCCTACATAAATATGAAGAAATATCAAGCAAATTTAAAAAAAATTCAACATTAAACACTTCTTTGAGACACGTCACTCGAGTATTATTTTCATGTGGCTATGATGGGTGGGGATGCCACATATCTAGAGAAATATGAAGAAATACCAAGCAAATTTAAAGGGTTTTCCTAACATATAACATCAAAATTAATGGACATAGGCAGAATATGGTTCTCCTTATAGAAAATATCCTTAGTCATTCATGACATGAGTATGACTAACTATGTAATGTAGAAGAACCATATAAAAACCGTGAAAGGAAAATGATTCCTAAAATTTGCTCAAATACCACTAAGAACCATCTCTACCTTGCTTAAATACAACTAAGAAGCATCTCTGGCTAAAATTGAGTTAGCATAAGGAGACCATATCTTCACTAAATCATTGGGATTAAAGGAAGAAGCTACTTTGTAAAGTATTCATAGTAATAAAAATATTTTTCGTTTAAAGTAGAGATAAATTGTGGTGTTGCAAAGAACTACATCATTAAATATAATTAAAACATTACAAAGATGTTGTCAATTAGGAATTTATCATGTGGTGGGATACAACGAATATTGGGCAAGACACCAACTTCAATTCCCTATAAATAGCATAATGATGAGAAATATTAATGTAGTGAAGATATGCCTATAAATAGTTTTTATATTGATCTTCACAAAAATATATTAAAAAAGTAATATTATAATTAAATTAATTTGAAAATAAATAAATATATATATATATATAATTTTAAATTCAAAATATTTATTAAAATAGAAAATCATAAAGAAATTATTAATCTTAAATTTAAAATTAGATCTCCTTTCTTCTGCGACAAGAAAGTTGCGCGGTTTTTATTTGGAATAATGTAAACCTTTTGTTACTCGTTCAACCTTTTGTTATTTATTGTGATAATCACTAATAAATATTGAGGAGTCAGGCCGCACTCGGGATCCATTTCCCATTCCCTGCTCCTATATATATCCCTTTCTATTTTATACACTCTTCAATCATTTCCAGTCTTTTGAAACCTTAACGAAAGCAAGCGATATGGGTCGGCATTGCAGTGCAGCGTTTCCTCTAGATCACCATTGCAGTGCAGGGTTTCCTCTAGGTCTGGGTACGAAAGAAAGCGATATGGGTCGGCATTGCAGTGCAGCGGTTCCTCTAGGTGAGGGGCTTTCTCTAGGTCTCGGTTCTCACGAGGATGGGAAACTTTCATTAGGTGTGGGTTTTGGTACCAACGTGTGTGCCGAGATCAAGGGAAAGCATGGTGGTGCCGAGGAGTTGGAGAATGGGCACACAGCGATGCAGAAGAAGAGGATTGTTCCAGGAAGAAGCTTAACCAGAGAGCAGCGTGCTTGTAACTTCACAGTAGTCACTTACTTCATATAGTTTCTGTTTTGCCCTGATTTCGGGTGTTGTAACTTCTTCTTCCTCCGCAGAAGGAAACGGAAGCTTTAGCCCTCCAGCTCAATCTCCGTACTCGACAAGTTGAAGTGTGGTTTCTGAATAGGCGAGCAAGGTTAGCGCGTGTCGTTTATTTATTCACTATTATATTTTACCTGTCGACAATAATATTGGAAGGTCTCTTTTTCGAATAAACAACTACATACTTTGTTTTGTAAGTCTGAAGAGTCGCTTGGAAATTAGAATTTCAACAAATTTATAATTCGGAAAAGTTTTAATCCGATAGAGATCCTATTTTGTTCACAGCCTTCTGTTTTGAACACTATATTTTATTGACAAATTTCTGTTATAAGTTAGTCAATGCGTTATGAATTTGTTTTTAGGATGAAGCTGAAGCAAACCGAAGTGGACTGCGAGCTTCTGAAGAGATGTCGACCCTTCAGAAAACTGGTTGAGGAGAACAGAAAACTGCGCGTAGAGCTATGTGCCCTTCCTGTGGAAGGGTTTCAGAAGCAAAGGGTTTCCGCGCTTTCCGACCATGAGTGCTCCAGTGATTAATGTCTGGGCAGTTGAAGGACGGTTGTAAATCCGTTGGAAGGGTTGACGGTCTTTGATCAAGGTTAGCGGTTCGAGTCTTCTCAAGTGAACTCGGAGGCTCCATGGTCTGAATACATTTAGTTCTGTCTAGGATACTTGTTTGCAGGGCACATTTTGTGCCATTGAGGACTACTAGGTTGATTTTGTGCCATTTTATCATGCTACTTTAAATCCAATTTGATATGTTTCTGTCAAATTCCTTTGATGTTCAGAATTTTAACTCACTACATAGCTCTATCTTCACTGAAACAATCCATTTCCTTACTTCCCACACTGTTGGTATTATGGAATCAATTTTCAAACTGTCTTAGCTTTGCATATTGTGGAAGTTAAAGGGAGTTTTATTTCTACGCCGACACTCTGCTCAGTACTAGTCAATGGACACGTGGGACATTATTCCACGGAGCATAATACGTTTCCTTTACTCCCTCAAATAAGTGTATTCCTGGTTAGATTATTAAGATTTGATAGGCCTGAAAAGACATGCTGGTAGAAAACAATATTTTATCTTTATATGACAAGTTTTGCATTCCATGTATGTGGATCCTATTTGGATTCTACATTTTGGATCCACTCTCGTCTTGAAAACCTATCAAACCCGTCTGCATTTCTGAGTTTCAAAGTTTCAAGAGAACGACGTGAAATATTTTTGGAGATCTAATTTTTTAATGTGTACGATTCCTGGACTTGTATTTGACAAACTATAATCAAATATATTTATTTTGTTATATATGTTATTTCTTTGTATGCCGATTCTGGATTTATATAAAACGTGGTGAATAGCTATACATTTTCTTGTAATTTGGTTATCAAACCACAATTTTATCGATCTTCAATTCTAACATTCAGAACTCACAGATGTAAAAGGAAGAGATATAGGGTTTTGCCAAATAATTTCATTTGGGAATTTTTAACTATTGTGTATTTTTGGTAACAATGATAGATTGTATTTTACAATAAATTCCAATTAACTTCGAAGTACAATATTAAAAATGCTAAATTATGTAGCACATATGAACTTCTAATAGATCAAATCTTTTGCTTTCACCTATGAGCTTGTAATGGATGATATCTTTTGCCTTATATTCATGGCAGAATCGATAGAAATCTCTTTATTATTTGTATTTTTCTAGCATTGTGCTGCAAGAATATTAAAAAAAAATATTTTCCGAGATAAAATGTTTTCACTGAGTTTAAATGCTTTCATAGATTTTATGTTAAAGAGAAAAAAAAATACACTAGTTGTTCTATTTTTTTAGACATTTTGTTTTTTTTCCTCATGATTTGACTATCCTAATTTTTCTTAATTGTAGGAAAACGATCTATGCAGCCTTATTATTCTTTGTTTAAATACTAGTCTTTTCTTGGCAAATTCATAACGTTATATTGATAACATTCTAATTATTTCACTTAATGGAGAAACAAGCAAAGAAGGCATATTAGAAATTTTGTGGAAGATATGGACATTGGCTCCTTATTTGTTCCAAAACGGTTTTTTCATTGACTTGCCTTGCATTGCCCCATTCATAACTAAATTTCCTAGTATATGATGCTGATTGGGGAATAAAAGACAATCTCTCCACAATGACTCACACAAAAAAGTGGTACTCAAAGGATTTCGATATATTATAAAAAATAATTTCATGCACTTGAAATCACTAAACTCTCTCTACTATGTTTTTTTGTTTAGTAATCTTCCTGAATGATATGGAAATTTTATGGAGAAAAAATCCAAAGGATGACTTGTGTTTTTTTCAGTTATTACCTGCTTGGAAACACAAAAAGGGAGCATGTTTTGTGTAATTTTGTATTTGATTGTCTTATACACTAGTAGATTTTCTATAGTATACACTGCAACATCACCATTCTAGAAAAATGATGTATTGATCACATGCAATACAAATTTATCTCACATTAGAATCACCTTCATATTTTTATTGTGTTGTTATTCAACTTATTCAACCTTAAACATTTAAAGTTATTCAAATCCTATGATGCCTATCATGACTTTTAATATGTTTATAGCCTAGGTGGATGAAATAATCAATGGATTTTACACCATATAATGGTCATTGCTTTCATTTTTACCTTTTTATTTCTTTCTAAGAAAAACAAAAAACAAAATATTTTGAATTGTTAGGGTTTCATGGTTTATTGTTGTGAGGAGAGAAGTCTTGGGAGGAGACAAGTATTTATTTCACCGATATGGATGAAGATTTTAGTGTAGGGATTCCTCTAGATATGGTGCTTTCTCTAGGTCTAGGTACGAAACCAAGCGATATGGATTAGCATTGCAGTGCAGCGGTTCCTCTAGGTGTGGGGCTTTCTCTAGGTCTCGGTGTTCAACATGATGGGAAACTATCATTAGGTGTGGGTTTTGGTACCAACTTGGTGAACGTGTGTGCCGAGATCAAGTGAAAACGTGGTGGTTATGAGGAGTTGGAGAATGGCCGAGATTGGGTACACAACAATGCAGAAGAAGAGGATTGTTCCAGGAAGAAGCTTAACCTGTCTAGAGTGTTGGTGTACATGCACCTAGATTAGCTTTAGTTCAACTTCAGATATTGCATGTGATGTGCACTTGGCTAAGTTAGTTAACTTACTGCTTGCATGCGATGTGAACTTCGCTTAGTTAGTTAACTTAGTGTTTGCATGTGGTGCATGTGCACATTAGCAGAACATAAAGCGCACTTAGCTTCAGTTAGCTTTAACTATCCATAGCTATTGCATGTACAAATAAGCTTAACTTAGTTCCTTTTATGTATTGATTTCAAAACTAATATTGTAGAATTAATTTCATTCTTTTCTCTATTCTTGGTCACTCCTTCCTTCTCTTGCAAGTTTATTCATTGTTTTACAAATCTAGATCATTGTATCTCAAAATATTACATGGTATCAAAGCACATGGATTTGCAATCAGTGTACAAGAAATTTTCATTTGCAGGTTCAGAAGATTGAAGCAACAATAAAGAATGGAGTGTAAATTGGAGTTTCCGCAATCCGCAATTCTTACTCTGTGTAATTACTTCTAATGGAAGCCAAATATTTTACTTGATCTCAGAAGTAGAGGCTTACTTCGAGTAACCATGGAAACAGATGTTTAACCAACATCGGTAGTGGAGAAAAAAAGATATTTCAGTCGCATGGATGAGGCCTTCGGCATCCTATATTTATCTATCTCTCTATAATTTCTATTTCATGTTGAATCGTGTTCAAATCCAAATGAAGTATGGAAAACATTGGAAGGATTGTTTGGAAAGGAGGATGAAATGCAGGGTGAAATTCTCGAAAATGAGTTAAACTCATTAGATCCGAGAAATTTTGAGAACATTCAAGATTTTTTCAAAAGGTATAATCCCTTGTTGCTTCAGCTAAAAGGATGCGGGATCGACAAATCCAAGCCAGAAAATCAGTTGATTATTTCCATTTTATAAAAATTTGGTCTAGAGTATGCAGTATTTGTCTCTACATTCCACACAGTAAGATCTGCAACTGGTGCAGCTTGGAAGATGCCCTCACTAGATTCTTTTATTCATTCTTTGATGCATGAGCAAGATAAGCTCATAAAAATGGGCACACTTAAAAATTCCAAAGCCCATGCACTTAATGTGCATGAAAAAGGAAAGCCAAATTCCAAAGACCATCAGAAAGGAAAATGGAAGAAGGATCCTGATCGAAGAAAGGGAGGAAATCCCAAACCCCCTGATAGATCATCCAACTCAAAGGAAAGGAAAGGAATGAAAGGGAAATCAATGTGGAATTATTTCCACCGTGGTTTTCACCCTGAATATGGATGCATGAAGAAGACTATAGATCTTATGGTCCAGAAACTCTAGCAACACAATCTTGGAGGCAACATTCCTAAGAATACTAAGAAGAAGTCTGGAGAAAAAACACCAGATCTAAGAGGTAATGGGCATGCTTCAATTTATCTTCATTTTGCATTGCAAGAATGGATCATCGATTCAGGAGCTTCACATTATATGGATTCTTCAAAGGAATCCTTTTCTTCTCTACATGCATACTAATGACCTTCTATTCTCATGGGGGATAATTCTGCAAATTGCAGTAACTAGAAAAGGAAGAGTGCAATTCGAAGATGGAAGTTTTGAGAATGTCTTGCATATTCCAAGGCTTTCTGTGAATCTTCTCCTAGTGTATCATATGACACACACAGGCAGCGAAAGGAAAGTGGAATTTACCCCAGATTTCGTGAGCATTTATGACATGAAAACCAACTTGAAGATCTCATCTGGCAAGGTAAATGATCAATTTCATCTGTATACATTTTCTGATTTTGTTCCTAAATCAAATTCCATTTTGCTACTTATGCGTGCAAATGAAGAAAGTAGGATTTGGCACGAGAGATTTGGGCACTTGAATTTGATATATATGCAACAGCTTAGCAAGCAAGGGATGGTCAAAGGATTGCCGACCATTGAATTTTCAAATGGTGTTTGTAATGGATGTGCTCTTGGAAAGCATCCACAAGACAAATTAGAGAAGGGGCATGCATGGAGAGCCTCTTTACCTTTGGAACTTGTACACAGTGATGCCATGGGTCCATTTCCAGTGCTTTCAATGAGAAAAGAAAGATATGTGTTGTCATTTATAGATGATTACATGAGATTTACTTGAGTTTACTTATTGAAACTCAAGTCTAATGTTTTTCAACATCTAAATATTTTCAAAGCACATGCAGAAACTTAGTCTAGAAAATGAATCAAGATACTCTGCATAGATCAAGAATATTTGTAATGAAGTAGGCATACAGTTGCAGCATACAGTTCCTTACACTCCACAGCAAAATGGCCTAGCTGAAAGGAATAATCGATCTTTAAAAGAGATGGCCAATTGCATGTTGCATTTAAGATCTCTTCCATCAAAATTGTGGGCTGAAGCTATCAATTGTTCCTCATACATCCAGAACAGATATCCTCTTAATTTTTTTACCGGAAAAACACCTTTTGAGGCTTGGATTGGCATGCAACCTGAATTCAGTCATTTCCGCATTTTTGGATCTCGAGCATGGACCTGCATTCCTACATGGAAGAGAAAGGCTTTGGAGCCTCAAAGTAAAGCATGCATGTTTATTGGATATTTTGATGAAGTCAAAGGGTATAGATTACTTGATATCAACACTAAAGAGCTCTTTATTGAAAGGATTTTAAGGTTTGACGAATATTTTTCGCATGCACCAGTGGATGAACTTGTTACCAAGTTTCCATCACCACTCATTGATGAGTATGTAGTTAAAACTCTAGATCATAATTTTGATGAAGATGAGTCTTTTCCTGTGATGCTTGTTGGACCACCAGTTGTTTAACATCGATATCATACTTCCACATGTAGTTCAGAAGATTCTCGACCACCTTCAACACAAAAATGGCACAACATGAGTGATATCCTTGATGATCCTGCCTCTATACCTCTGTTTGAGGAAGATCCGCAAGCACTCTTAGCTATGGAGCCATGCATGCCATGCATGCTTATATGATGCATGCATCTGATCCACAAAATTATGCAAAAGAAACTGGGCATCCTGAATGGGAAGCCACAATGGATGAGGAATAATACTCTCTCATTCAGAACCAGACTTTCGATTTGGTTTTGCTACCTTCCAATCATAAAATTGTGAGGTGAAAGTGGGTTTACCAGACCAAGGAAGCAGCAAATGGCCAAGTTAGTCGATAAGAGGCATGGTTGGTAGAAAAAGGTTTTCAGCAAGTACATGGTGTTGACTATGATGAGACTTTTTTTCTAGTGGTAAAAATGGATTCCATTCAGCTAGCTCTCCCCATTGCAGCAGTAAGAGGATGGGAGGTGCATCATATGGATGTGAAGAATGCCTTTCTTCACTGTGATCTCAAGGAGGAAATCTACATGGATCAACCACAGAGATAATTTCACAATTCATCTCTGGTATGCAAACTAAAGAAGTCTCTCTATGGCCTCAAGCAGGCACCTAGAGCATGGTATGCAAAGATGTATTCTTATTTGTTATCTCAAACTTTTTTATGCTACAAATCTGATTCCAATGTTTATTTTTTGATGAAAATTGACTCCTTGTTGATCATAGTACTCTACATAGATGATATTTTGATTACAGGTAGCTCAACTTCTGTCATTACTGAGATTAAAACTTCATTGCATAAGCGGTTTTCTATGGAAGACATGGGCTTGCTAAGTTTATTCCTTGGACTAGAAATCAATCAGAGTTATTCTAGGATTACCGTTTCTCAGCCAAAGTATGCTAGAGATCTTTTGGCACGATTTCACATGAATGACGGCAAGCCAACAACCACACGTTTATTATCATGGATAAAGCGTGAGAATGTCAGAGACACACCATTAGTTGATTGCAAATTGTACCGTCAGCTTGTGGGAAGTCTTATTTATCTCAATCACTCCCATCATGATCTCTCATATGCCATAGGAGCAGTTTCCAGATACATGCAGGAGCCACATGAGTTACACTGGAACACTGCAAAGCGCATCCTTCGATATTTCTAGGAGACAATAACCTATGGGATTCATTATGAAGCTAATTTTTCTTTGAATATCATTGGGTTCATAGATTTAGATTGGGATGGCAACAACATTGATCCCAAGTCCACCTACAGTTATGTACTTAGCTTGGGATCCGACCCTATTTTTTGGTCAAGCAAGAATTAGGTTGCCATCGCTTTATAATCAGCAGAGGCAAAGTATAGAGGAGAAGTCAATGCCACTATTCAGGCCATTTGGCTACAAAATTTACTATCTGAGCTTGGGATCAGTGTCCATCGTCCAAATTTCATATGGTGCGATAATAAAAGTATGTTAAAGTTTTGCAGAGATATAGTGCAGCGACAACAGACCAAACACATCGAGCTCCACATGCACTTCATTAGAGAACTTATTCATGATGGGATAATCAATATTCAGTACTATCCTAGTTCTGAGCAGAGTGTTTATATTTTCACCAAGACTTTCATTGAGCAGAAGTTTTGTTTCCTGCGAGATCGTCTCAGGGTGAAGGACACGACTACCTAATAGTTGTTTTTTCTCTACTTTTGCATTATATTTTGAGGGGGGGTTTTCTTCCCACTGGGTTTTCCCTCTTTCCTCATTTTTAAGCATTGTATATGGGTACCTAAAATGGTCGTGTTTCCAGGACTCATTCATTTTGCATCACACTCACCTTAGTTATGATTAAGGGGGGGT
Source organism: Pinus albicaulis (assembly GCA_034641835.2). Lineage (NCBI taxonomy): Eukaryota > Viridiplantae > Streptophyta > Pinopsida > Pinales > Pinaceae > Pinus > Pinus albicaulis. The sequence goes on along the minus strand of JAXQQM020085036.1, from coordinate 40,633 downwards.
GTTGGTTTACATGCACCTATATTAGCTTTAGTTCAACTCTAGATATTGCATGTGATGTGCACTTGGCTTAGTTAGTTAACTTACTACTTGCATGCGATGTGCACTTGGATTAGTTAGTTGACTTACTCCTTGCGTCTGGTGCATGTGCACATTACCAGAACATAAAGCACACTTAGCTTCAGTTAGCTTTAACTATCCATAGTTATTGCATGTACAGCTAAGATTAACTTAGTTGCTTTTATGTATTGATTCCAGAACTAATATTGTAGAATTAATTCCATTCTTTTCTCTATTATTGCTCACTCCTTCCTTCTCTTACAAGTTTTTTAATTGTTTTTCAAATCTAGATATTTGTATCTGAAAATATTACATAGAGATCAGTGTGCTCTTCTGAAAGAAAGTTTCCAAAAGAACAGGGAACCTAAACTAGCAAGTGTCTCTTCACAGTATTCACTTAATTCAAATAGTTTTTGTTTTTACGTGATTTCGGTTCTTGTAAATTCTTCTTCCTCTGCAGAAGGAAAAGGAACCCTTATTCCTCCAATTCAATCTTCATCGTCAACAAGTTGAAGTGTGGTTCCAGAATAGCTAAGCAAGGTTACCAAGTGTCCTTTATTTATTCATAAATATATTTTGCCTGTCGACAATAGTATTGGAAAATCTCTTTTCGGAATAAACAAGTACATAATTTGTTTTGTAAGCCTGAAGAGTCACTTGGAAACTAAAATTTTAACAAATTTATAATTCGGAAAATTTTTAATCTGATAGAGATCCTATTTTATTCACAGATTTCTGTTTTGAAGACTATATTTTATTGAAAAATTTATGTTATAAGTTAATAAAAATGTTATGAATTTGTTTTTAGGACGAAGCTGAAGCAAACCATAGTGGACTATGAGCTTATGAAGAGATATAATGGGGAACTGGTAGAAGAGAATAGAAAACTACACATAGAGCTGGAGAAACTCCAGATGCAAACCCTTCCTATTTGCCCTTCCTGTGGAAGGGTTTTAGTAGCTAAGGGTTTCGATGCTTTTCGACCATGAGTGGTCCAGTGATTAATGTCTGGGCAGTTGAAGTACGGGTGTAAGTCCGTTGAAAAAGTATGGGTTAGGGCTGATGGTCTTCGATCAAGGTCATCAGCTCGAGTCTTCTCAATTGAACTCAGAGGCTCCATGGTTTGGATACATTTATTTGTGTATAGGATCCTTGTTTGGAGGGCACATGTTGTGCCATTGAAGACTACTAGGTTAATTCCTATTTCATGAATTTCCCCTTTCCTTTCCCTATTAAATTAATAATTTTGTATTCAAAGACAAATGCAAAGTTCTTGTGCACCATATAAAATCGGGTTGAAATTATAAAACCAATGTCCATAAGAATGCGTTTTATTGGAATTTTCCGTGTTGTAAACAAAATTCCCTTAAAAAAAATGCACAACCACAATTTTTTTAACTCGAACATGGTATTTTTTACAATAATATAGAACTAATCTATGTGTGCGACCTGATATAGAGAAAGATGAAACTAAGCTATATTTTATGGGTGAAAAACAACCAGATGAAACTAAGAAAATTCCATTTCTTAACATGTTCTACTCTCCCATCCCACATGCAAGGACATATCTCTCTATTTTTTGTTTATGAGAAGCAAAAATGGAACTTCCCTGGTGTATTTTCATTGGAGACCAATGAATCAGATCTGCTGAAATGAAAAGGGAGAGGAAGATTGGGAAGGCTAAACCACATTGGCAGTGAAGTTTAGTTTGATGCATAAGTTTAGAAGTCTAATAATCAGAGATTCAATGTTCACAGAGGCAGATTGGGAAGCCTAAACCTCATTAGCACTGAAGTTTAGTTTGATGCATAACTTTAGAAGTCCAATAATCAGAGACTCAATGTTCTAGGTTTCTTTCCTTTTCCATAAAAAATAATTCTTACACTTGAGGATTTAGGTTTGAGGGTATGTATTCCACTAAAACCACCCCTGGTCCTTCCTTTGAAACCCATTCTTATGTGGGTAAAGAGGTTTATTGCCTTAGGTTTGAGGGTATGTATTCCACCGAAACCACCCTTGGTCCTTCCTTTGAAACCCATTCTTATGCGGGTAAGGAGGTTTCTTGCCTTAGGTTTGAGGGTATCTATTACACCAAAATCACCCTTGGTCTTCCCTTCGAAACCCATTCTTGGCTAAGTAAGGAGGTCTCTTTCCTTTCCCATAAACAATATTTCTTACCTTTTAGGAGTTAGTTTTGACGGTATAAATTCCACCAAAATCACCCTTCATTCTTCCTTTGAAACCCATTCTTGGGTCGGTAAGGAAAACATAAAAGTGGAACCTTGATATAACCGTATTTCTTACATTTTAGGAGTTAGGTTTGAGGGTATATGTTCCACCAAAATCACCCTTTTTCCTCCCTTTGAAACCCATTATTAGGTGGGTAAGGATACCATAAGAGTGGAACCTTGATATATGGCTCAATAGAGTATCATTCTAGCTAGTGAACTAAAATCTAATGGGGAAAATTATTCTTAGTTATTTTTGGATTTTATTGTATACATGACGTCTCAATGATGTATTTATGTCCTCAATTTCCCATGAACCATAGGGCCTACATATTTTTTTCAAAATACAATATCCTACCAATGGAGCTTCACTCTATGAGATTTGATATTCTTAGATGACTTGTATATTTTTTGCTAGAAACAAAGCTGCAATGTTATCTAAAGCAGAGATAAAATATGAAAAATACAATGTCCACTATAGGTGTAAGAAAGGAAATGTCCACTTTCATGCACTTCAATATAGAGGTGGAATATGTATCAAGGTGGGATTTTATCATGTTATTTTAATCCAATTTGATAATGATCATAATTTCAACTCACTACATAACTCTGTCTTCACTAAAACAATCCATTTCCTTACTTTCCACACTTTATACCTCTATCTTCCCTAAAACAATCCATTTCCTTACTTTTCACACTTCTCCTGTTATATAATCAATTTTCAAGGTGTCTTATCTTTGCATATTGTTGAATTTGAAGCTAGTTTTATTTATACTCCTACAATCTTTTGAGTATTAGTTAACCAAGAAGTGGGACATTACTACATGGAGCATAGTAAGTTTCCTTTACACTCTCAAATAAGTGTTTTCCTAGTTTGGTTATTAAGATTTGATATTCCTGAAAAGGCATGTTTGTAGAAAACTATATTTTATCTTCATACGACAAGTTTTGCATCTCATGTAGATAATGCATATGTAACTCTACAGAATGTAATTTATCTATTTTTTTCAGGGGGAAAATGTGTGAAACTTTGTTATTGACTTTCCTATGAAGGGTCTCTCATTTTCATTTATGTGGGTCCCCATTTGGATTCGACATTTTGGATCCACTCTATTCTTGAAAACCTTAAATCATAGCTGCATTTCTGATTTTCAACATCAAGGAGTGAAATATATTTGGATATGTAATTTCTTAATATTTACAATTAGTGGATTTGTATTTGAAAAAATATAATTAAATATTTTTTTTTATATATATATTACTTCTTTGTATGTGGATCCTAGGTTTATATAAAATGTGGTGGATAGATATCCATTTTCTTGTAACTTGGATATCAAATCGCAATTTTATCACTCTTCAATTCCAACATTTTAGAACTCACAAAAGAAAAAGGAGGAGATATAGAGTTTTTCCAAATAATTTCACTTGGGAATTTTTAACTCTCATGTATTTTTGGTAACAATGATAGATTGCGTCTCACTTTAAATGTCAATTAAATTTAAAATACAATATTATAAATGATATATCATGCAGCATGAAATATTATGCAGCACATTTATTTTTATTGCATTTTGCTGGAAGAATATAAAAAAAAAATACACTTAACCCAGATAAAAAAATTTTGTTGAGTTTAAATATTTTCTTAGATTATATATTAAAGTGAAAAAAGGTACACTATTTGTCCCATTTTTTAGACATTTTATTATCTTCTCATCATTTGACTACCTTAATTTTTCCTAATTCTAACGAAGGATCTATGGAGTGCTATTATTCTTTTTTTTAATAATGCTCTGCAATATTTTTTCTTGAGGGAACTATATTGTTATAGTGATAACATCGTAATTATTTCACTTAGTCGAGAAAAAATATAAGAACACATATGGGAAATTTTATATAAGATATGGACATTGCCTCCTTATTTGTTCAAACATGGATTTTGTGGTGAATTTCCTTGCATGGTCCCATTCATAACTAAATTTCCTAGTATATCACGTTTATTGGGGAATAAAATATATAATCTCTCCATAATTACTCACACAAACGAGTGGTACTCGAAATATTTCCATATATTATAACTAGCAATTGCACCATATGTTGCAAAGGAAAAGGAAACGTTGTAAAGCAACAATCTAGTAATTTTCAAATTGTAATGTTTTTGTTTTCTAAAATAGGTGAAGTGCATCACCACATCACGATATTAACTATGGAAATCTGCATACTAAAATGTAAAAATTTAACAACAATAAACCTTGGATGTGTAGAGCCCTATAGTTATATTAAAAATTCTATGAAAATCTGCATACTAAAATGTAAAAATTTAACAACAATAAACCTTGGATGTGTAGAGCCCTATGGTTATATTGAAAATTCGATTATCATTCACTAAAATTAGGAATCATCCCTGAGTTTATTTTTTAAAATGTAATCTTAAACATTCAAAAACATTATGAATATTAACATAATTATCTTCATATCTTCAAAATACTACAATCAAATAGATAATGCATATCACTATAACAATAATTTCACAAGATTTGATTATTGGCCTTCTCTTCTAAAACAAAAATTAATTTTTCTTTTAATAATAAATTAACAAATATGAAAAATAAACTAAAATTAAGTTACGCATCCAATTCGAATAGAGTTTCCCATATGTTTATGGAAAGATCGTATTAATTAATTAATCACCGATAAAAAAAAGAGACTTACCCATCATCATGCAATATTATCATAAAACACCCATATACATGTTCAAAAATATATATTTCCTAAGATAGCTAAGACAAATATCTGCCATTATTTTGAATAAATTTTGAATAACAAACTTAAACATAGTTGGGAAAGTTGACTATGACAATAATTGGTCAACTTAGTAAGATACATTGAGAAATGGATCACGGATAGGAAAGGATACATACCCATCATCATGCAATATTACCATATTATATATTATTCAAAGCATAACAGACCAATATACATTTTCAAAAATATTTATTTCCTAAGATAGCTAAGACAAATATCTGCCATTATTTTGATGACAATAACAGACTTAAACTGAGTTGTGCAGGTTGACTATGACAATAATTGGTTACCTAAGTAAGATACATTGAGAAATGCCACCCAGTACAGGAAAGGAAGCATCACATGTTTCAAAAAGGCTAGGAAGGTTAGGCTATTGTTAAAAAGATGTAACAAACATAAACATATTATTCTCCTGTTTAGTCTGTTCCATAATTTTAAATGAAGAAATTCAAATCATTAGTCCCTGTAAATTTTACAACGTCAATCCACAAATAACAACACTAAAGCTATATTAATAAATTAATTTTTCTATATCTATAGATTTCTATTACATAACTTTATAATCTGGTTAATGCATAAATAGACATAGTTTAAAAAGTAATAAAACATTACCTTGAAAGTAATTTAAGTTAAATTTAAGTTAATTTTAAGAAAAATAGTTTAAAAATCACAACCATGTATGGAAATTTTTCATAGTAATAAATGTATTTTCTTACAAAATATATTTAAGTTAATTTTAAGAAAAATAGTTTAAAAAACACCGTTGTGTATGGAAATTTCTCATAGTAATAAATATATTTTCTTACAAAATATGTTTAAGTTAATTTTAAGAAAAATATTGAAATTTCTCATAGTAATAAATGTATTTTCTTACAGTTTAGTGAAGCCAAAATATTATATTGTGTGTGAATAGTTTGATTCATGTAAGGCCTTTCCCAACTAGCACCCACTTTTTGTATCTCGGTTATAGAGATGTAAATATTCCTATAATTTGATTTAAACTCGAATCTATCATAAAATATAAAATAAGAATTATTTTGAGTTGCTATTCCTTTAATTATGAGATAAATAAATGTACTTTCTTACATATGGAAATTTCTCATAGTAATAAATGTATTTTCTTACATTTTATTGAAACCAAAATATTATATTGTGTGAACAGTTTGATTCATGTCAGGCCTTTCCCAACCAGAACCCACTTTTTGTATCTCAATTATAGAGATGTAAATATTCCTATAATGTGATTTAAACTTGAATCTATCATAAAAGATAAAATAAGAATTATTTTGAGTTGCTATTCCTTTAATTATGAGATAACTAAATTTATTTTCTTACATATGGAAATTTCTCATAGTAATAAATGTATTTTCTTACATTTTATTGAAGCCAAAATATAAAGCCTTTCCCAACTAGCACCCACTTTTTGTATCTCAGTTATAGAGATGTAAATATTCCTATAATGTGATTTAAACTCGAATCTATCATAAAAGGTAAAATAAGAATTATTTCGAGTTTCTATTCCTTTAATTATGATATAACTAAATGTATTTTCTTACATATGGAAATTTCTCATAGTAATAAATGTATTTTCTTACATTTTATTGAAGCCAAAATATTATATTGTGTGAATAGTTTGATTCATGTAAGGCCTTTCCAAACTAGCATACACTTTTTGTATATGGGTTATAAACATGTAAATATTCATATAATGTGATTTAAACTCGAATCTATCATAAAATATAAAATAAGAATTATTTTGAGTTGCTATTCCTTTAATTATGAGATAACAGAATGTATTTTCTTACATATGGAAATTTCTCATAGTAATAAATGTATTTTCTTACATTTTATTGAAGCCAAAATATTTTATTGTGTGAACAGTTTGATTCATGTAAGGCCTTTCCCAACTAGCACTCACTTTTTGTATCTGGGTTATAGAGATGTAAATATTCCTATAATGTGATTTAAACTCGAATCTATCATAAAAGATAAAATAAGAATTATTTTGAGTTGCTATTCCTTTAATTATGCGATAACTAAATGTATTTTCTTACATATGGAAATTTCTCATAGTAATTGATGTATTTTCTTACATTTTATTGAAGCCAAAATATCATATTGTGTGAACAGTTTGATTCATGTAAGGCCTTTCCCAACTAGCACCCACTTTTTGTATCTCAGTTATAGAGATGTAAATATTCCTATATGTGATTTAAACTCAAATCTATCATAAAAGATAAAATAAGAATTATTTTGAGTTGCTATTCCTTTAATTATGAGATAAATAATTTTTTTTTTAAACTAGGTTGCTATTCCTTTAATTATGAGATAAGGAAATTTGTTTTTTTAAACTAGGTTGCTATTCCTTTCATTATGAGATAACTAAATCTGTTTTTTAAACTCTGTTGCTATTTCTTTAATTATGAGATAACTAAATTTGTTTTCTAGGTTGCTATTCATTTAATTATGAGATAATTAATTTTTCTTTTTTAAACTAGGTTGCTATTCCTTTCATTATGAGAAAACCAAATTTGTTTTATTCCTTTAATTATGAGATAACCGATAACCAAATTTGTGTTTTTTAACTATTTCAATGATTCTTGAGATGATAGTCGTAGTAGTTATGAGATGATAGTCGTTTGTTTTTTAATTTTTAAGAAATAATAGTCATAGTTTTGTTGTTATTCTTTTTAATTGTGAGATAATTTTTCCATTGCTGAAATTAAAGCTATCTAAGAGTTCTTTAAATAAATTTTGCATAGATAGGTAATATTTAAGATGTTTGTTGGTTATCAGATCTTGTATTCCATCTTTGATATAGGTAATATTTAAGATGTTGGTTGGCTATCAGATCTTGTTTAAGATGAAATCTTCATGATTTATAGAAATTTGTTTGATGTTGTATATTTGATTGTGTTTTTTTACCCATTTTTGGTAATTTTGATGTTCTATATTTGATGGTGTTTTTTTACCCATTTTTGGTAATTTTGATTGATTCTTCTTAGAATCATGACCTTCAACATCATAAAATTTTTTGTGTTGACCTTTCCAATTGAACTCCAAGAATGGTGATTCAATGTTTGTGTTATAATTTCCTAATTGCATTGACAATTCAAAATTTAACACTATATATATATATATATATATATATATATATGCAATGGAGCATTAAGTCTTGTGTCTTTGAATCTACTGAATATTTAAGATGTTTGTTGGCTATTCGATCTTGTATTCCGCCTTTGAATCTACTTAAACCTGAACATGTGAACAAGCATGTGGTTGCAAGTTGTGTACTTAAATGTTGTTGAACGCATCATCGAAACTGCACTTAAATTTGGAGTGCCAGTACCATCCAATACTCTAACATTTAATTGACATTAAAAACTTAAAATTTTACTTCAGAATATTGTAAACCAAATTCTTGAAACTCAGTTAAAATTTACTATATTATAGTATCTCATGGTTAAGAATATAAACTTTACTGAAATAAACTGAATTCTTAAAATCAGTTAAATTTAATTGAAATTCAATTAAAATTTACTAAATAATATAGTATCTGATTTCTTGAAATTCAATTAAAATTTACATAATATAGTATAATATCTCATCATTAAGAACATAAAGTATATTAATATGGAAATATCATAAAAAATAGATTTTCCATAATATAGTATAATATTTCATGGTCAAGAACATAAAATATATTAATCTCGAAATATCATAAAAAAATAATTTTTTATTTAAGCGATGTGTTGTTGGTTTGATACTCTAAACAAAGAAAAAATGAACTTCTAGATACACTTTTAGGATTCACGTCAAAATAATTATTAAAAAAAATAAAATTAAGTTCAAAAATATTATTCAAAAAATATAAAAATAAATATAACAATACAGAAATAAGTAACAATTCAGAAATAAAAAAATTATGAAATTTAAAAAATAAAATAAACCTTTGAATTCGCCTGTTGTATTTTGCGTGCAAGCCACTTTGCCCCTCGACCTTGCCCAATATCTTGATTTTGCATTGATACACAGGGGCATTTTGCATTGATATATACTTTTGCATTGATATATACATGTGCGTTAAGAGTTGCATTTTTGCATTAATATATACAGCCGCGTTAAGAGGTACATATAACTTGGCGAAATAGGAAATGTAAACTAAATATGCTATGTAGAAAGTTGACTTCATTTATTTTTACATAATTATATGTATGTGAAGGCTACAACTACAAATATTCCTACAGAAAAAGCTGTGACGAGAAAGCGGAGAGAAAATCATGGAGACAGAGGCGGCTCTTGCAAGCCCTTATAGGCATCCCCAGTCTGAAATAATTGGAGATGCTATGGAAATTTAATATTATTAGTTGCGCAGTATGGAATCCAAGGCTAGTTACCCACGCACAAGAATTTTAGGGCAAGTAATTAATTGAAGCAATACATAAATCAATTAGACCATAAACAGTAGCTAAGGAAAAAAATTAAAATACTTTGAAATCCAAGTTTCTCTCCACTCTTATCATGTATTTTACCATTTTACACTATTTTACATATTCCAAATTGATTGTAAATATAAATATATACTGTAAATTTCCTCTCAATAACCTATTACTAGTTAGTGTTGATACTACACAACATAAAATGGGCGGCTCACAAATAAATATGTTATTGTTCATAAGTAAACCTATGATTTCTTGGACTTAAGTGTTTTATCCTATTTTTCTTAATATTTTCCGGTCAATATTTTCCTTGTCATGTTTTTCAATATTTTCCTTGGTTTACCTTGAAAATTATTCAAACAAAAATAAATTCAATTGAAATTCAATTATAACAGAGTCAGTTGAATGAGTTGAAAGACTGATTTTGTTAGTAAAATTTTTAGTAAAATTTCTGCCATCCATAAGAAATTCTAGTTGCACGAACCAAGCATAACTTCATTGTTTATTGATATTGATCTGAACTTCTAGTTGCATGCATCAAACATAACTTCATTGTTTATTGATATTTACCTGATATATATTGAACCGTCTGCTATCACATTTTATCCCCTAGGGAATATCGGACTTCACTTCTCTCGGGTATGCAAACAAGAAGGCTATGAAAAGGAGAATTTGGCATGAAAAACTGGGAACATGAAGGCTATGAAATGGAGCACTGGAATGATAAACTCCCAACGACATGCTCCGTTTTTCTTTGTTCGCATTCCCTCGCTGAGGTCAAAGTCGTGCTCATAAAAACAACCATCAGAAAATACTCACCCCAGGAAGAGATGATCTCGATAGGCCAGAGGTAAAGAAAAAACCCAAATGACATAGATACAGAGATGCCCTATTCTGTCCAGCAAACATATGCATAGAAACTCTGCACAGAATAGAGATCCACCGGAGCAATGGGAGTATCAGATTTTTATTTTTGAAGTGGATTATTTTTAAAATTATTTTGTTTTTTTATGTAACCAATTAATAATAAAAAAATTTAATCTAAAGGTAGAGAATGTTTCAATCGTCTAACATCTAGATTAATGGTGCATAATGGAACACCTGGCAATCAGGAAAGTTGTTTTCAAATAAGAACGCTTTACAACGTAAAAATAATTTCAAGCCCTTGAAATCACTAAACTCTCTCTAATATGCTTTTGTTTTTGCTGTAATTTTCATGAATGATATGTAAATTTTATTGAAAAAAAATGCAAAGGATTGCTTATTTTGTGTGTGTGTGTATGTGTGTGTGTCTGTGTTTTTTTTTTTTTTTTTTTCAGTTATCACCTACTTGGAAACACAACAAGGAAGCAAGATTTGTGTAATTTTGTATTTGATTGTCTCTATTAAGTTGAGTGGGTGGTTTGAGTTTTCTTTTTTGAGAAATTCTCAATTTGATTTCCTTTGGTCATTACTGATAAGTTTGTCTCAGTTTCTTAACAATTTTTATGTCTTTTTCCTTTCGTCTTTGCAAAATTATCTCTGAGTGTTAATTTCCTTTGAGTGTTATTATTTTTTACGTTTGGAATTCTCACCCAAATTTATTTTCTCACACTTGATTGGTTCCTTAGATTACATTACTGAAGGAAAATAGTCTTCTTATTCTTTCAATGATTTGGAATCATCTTGTGTTTGAGAATTCTTTTTCATAGATTACATTTGCATAGGTAGAATTCTTATTTTCAGAATATGAATGAAAAATGTGCATAAATTACTTTTGCATATTTTTCAAGTGAATTATGCATATTACGCTACATATTTTACATTATGAAAAAGTCAACCGTAGATTTAGATCAGTTTCTTTGATTATGGTTTCAAGAAAAATAACTTATCTTTACATTTTTTGGTTTTTGAGTTTGTGTTGGTTTGCTGATCTATCGAAAAAGGGTCTTTCACTAATGGAATTGGTTGTTTGGATCTCTTTTATTTCAGTGAATCTCACCAGACATTCATTTATGCTTGTTTCCAAGATTTATTTTATTGACTGAAAGATGGTGTCTCTCATTGAAAGATAGCCCCCATTTGAATTTACATGTTTTTATGCTTGTTTTAAAACATAAAAATAAAAAATTGTTTTGAATTGATTAGCATTAAATTTTTTCTTGTTGAAATTAGTGCATTAGAGAATTTGTTATATTTTCTCTTATTTATCAACTTTTTCATTGGAAGTGAATGGAACCAGCCTCCTTACTTTAGTTAGGATTCATCGAAGTGAAAAAATTACATTATCTTATTTGATTGAATTTCGTTTTTCTTTAGGTCATAACACCACTGGTTTCATATCCATTTACCCTTTAAGTAAAAAATAACCAAAATAATACAACACTAAATAAAATTCATCTAGAAATTTTTACATTTTCTATTACTCTTTCCACCAATATAGTTCAAGATTAATGCTTTGGAATAGGTTTTAATTAGCTTTCCAAAGAAGATAAAACAAACAAGTAACATCTTGCAGTAGGGAAAAACCCAATTGTTGCAATTGTGCTCTAGGAAGCTCTTCTTTAAAGAGTCAAGCATGAGGTCGTGTCAGACCCAGTGAGGTAATCTTACATACTTGATTGGTGAAGATAGAATATGTGCACATAATAAAAATGGTAAACCTTAGGTTAACCATTGTCAAGGAACTCAGGGTCGCTTGTTAGTAAACCTCAGACTTACCATGATGAGGATATTTCAAGGCAATTGAGCTTTGATACACTTCCCTTGTGTGTATATTGGATCGTAGACTGTTCCCCTAGGTACAATTGGCTCAGTTTGTGACCTTAGTGGCCATAATATTTAGGATTTTTCTCAAGGTGATGATGGAGGGAAGGTCCCACTGTACTTGGAGTAGAAATTTACTAGACTCACCTAGACTATTCGGAGGGTAGTCTTCACTTCGAGATGGCATAGTGAATTTACTTGCACCAAACTGTTTCATTAAGCAGGTTGTTAGGGTAACTGTTGCAACATCCAATTTTCCACATTAATTTCCGTGACATTGGATTTCGTCACCAACTAGTGGTTTTATTGTGGAAACATACTCTTTGTGTCTGGTTTGACTCCTATATTTGACAGCACATGTTCATTTGTTTTTTTAATTTTTTAGATACCTTAGGAGTGGATTGTGAATTTAAATTGTTAATATTTTTATATTATTAATAAAATTCACTGAAGTTGAATCTAATGGAAACAGTTCCAGAATTTACCGACCCAGGAACCCCTCCAAATGAGAATACTAGTACTTTTCCTTCCTTTGGAAATGTTGGTCCTCCTTATATGGCTACATTTTCATTACCTCGATTCACGATAGGTTTATCGGTATGGTTGTTTTTAACTTCGTTAGCCTCAAGTACTGAAATTGTTCCACCTCAACTCGATGCTTCACCTCAATAGAGTTCACCATCTCAACATAACCAACCTGATGTTGACTCTTTACCTTCATCGCCCAACATGTATTCCTCCCTTTGTTTTTCCCCGCTTGGTAAAAGCCTTGATGCTAGTAACCATGTGCCTAAGAAGAAAAAGAAAGGGAAAAATAAGAAGAAGAAATGTAAGAAAGAAGTCAAAATACCAACCATGTTTGTAAGTGTTGGTAGTGTTGAGGATACCTCCAAGATACATCCTAAACACAAATACCCTTGCAATATTTGTAAGGGTGACCACTTACTTATCAATTTTCCTAGTATTCCTAAGGTCTTGAAGGTATGGTCAGAAAAATCCTATCAACTACTTTTCGATCCGTCAACTAATTGGGAAAAAGGGTAAAGCTAGGTTTCCTTGTAGGTTATGAAAACAAATTCATCAAACTCACATTTTCCCTAACATGGATGAAGCCTAAAAATTGTTATAAAACCTTACTTTTCGACAGCAAAAATTTCCAACTAGTTACCATAACATTTCTCCCAACCTACCGTCAATCGATGAAGTGATTAATATAATTCAAAGTACAGTCAATCCCACTTTTCCATTGGAAAGTGAGACTCATATCACTAAGGTTGATGATCCATTAGTTAATGAAGTGGTTAACTTGATTTCACATATGTTCAATCCCACTCTCCTTCTAGAGAGTGAGGTTCATACCACTTATGTTCTTCTTGTTACATCAAACTCTTCTACGCCATGGGGCATTTCACCTATTTATATAGAACCCCATCCAAGTAATGAGGTATTTTCCTTTGATTGGAATAGACTGACATAAACTCGTCTTCCTTCTTCCATCCCTTTCCAAATCATTGTGAAGTTTTATGGAAATTATGTGCATCACATGAATGTAGATGAAAGTGCTTCTGTTTGTATTTTATCCTCAACTACTTCGAAATATTTGGGTTCCCCTTATCTTGCGCCTGTTACATAGAATATGTCAGCTTTTAACATAACCATTAGTGAGGCTTTAGGGATCCTTCCTAAGTATTGTATTACCTTGGAATTTAAAATTGTCTCGATTGATCTTATGGCTGTTTGAGGCCCCTTGGATTTCAATTTTCTCCTTGGGCGAGACTATGTCTATGCAATGAAATTTTTCATATCAACACTCTTTTGCGTGATGGCTTTCCCTCACAATGGAAACATTGTGGCTGTTGACCATATTTCATTTGTTATTCTTAATTCGAATACAAAACATCCGACACCCCTATATTTTCATTATACGGAAGTGTTATCTACCCCACCACAAGTTAATTATGTGGAAACCAGTCCCATGTTTTTAGTTACGGATGTAAGCGAGCCTCTCTCTATTTGATCAACTTTCTTTGAGATATATCCAGTAATTGATATGGTGAACGCTATGGGGGTATTTGAACACAATGTCCTTATCCTTATTGAGTCCCACGAGAGAACTATTCTTCCATCTGATGAAAACCTCTTGGAAACCATGATCGAGGTGTGTCCCTTAGCATTGGTTTCTTCCAGTTGGAAGCCATGGTCAAGGTCCTTATGAGAAGATTTCCTTTTATTATTTCAACCTCGTTAAAAAATGAGTAAGTTCATCATGCATATGGTTCTTTTACTATGTCAACCTCGCTAAAAAGTGAAACAAGGATCCATGAGGATAGTTTCTTTTACTGTATCAACCTCGTTAAAAGATGAATCAATTCATTATGAGGATAGTTATTTTACTATGTAAACCTTGTTAAAAAATGAATCAGGTCATGAGGAGAGTTCCTTTAACTCTGTCAACCTCATTAAAAAATGAAACATGTCTTCTTGAGGCTAGTTCTTTTATTGTGTCAGCCTCATTAAAAAATTAAATAAGTTTCCATGAGCATAGTTCCTTTTACTATGTCAACCTCGTTAAAAATTTAAACAAGTTCCTATTAGGATAGTTCCTTTGTGTGATTCCTCTCGATATCTTGGGAGCGATCAGTATGCGATATTCTGAAGCAATTTCCCAAAGGAACTTTACAATTAGTTGTTATGTCTACAAATAAAAGACAATGCTAGCATCTAGAGTTGATCTTCTCATACCTGCACCATGAATGATCTTGTTGAATTACATCAGATTAATATAGACCTAACGTGAGGTGTTGAATTTTTGGTTCAAACCAATCTAAAGGGGTATACCATTGAGTTTTCTATAGAGGGCCACCAGTCCTTTTATAAGGTTGAGGTCGTATTCAAGTTAGGGCTATGATGAAAATCGTTGAAGGATATCCTGTTGTGGATTAAATTTTTAATGGTAGAGGAGAACTTGCTAGTGTTCGAAGGCCCACCAATGGTATTTTAAAGCCCTTTTATAGGGGGAATGAACTCAAGGGATGAATTATACGTGGCTGGGATCTACACAAATATTGAATAGATGGATGTGGATGAATTTGGGAGGCTAGAGATCTAGGAGTACAAAGGATAGTGTGGATAGATGATGAATTGGAGAAAGAAGCTTTGGAGGACATCCATATACGACAAACAGAGCTACACTAAGAAGGAGAAAAAGGTTAGTTGAAGTTGCAGATGGATGGGGATTAAACTAAAGTGAAACCCAGTCCAGTATGAAATGTCATGACTACCACATTAATAGAGGTTGAGATAATAAATAGAGTTTTTAATCCACCACCACATATGGGAACGACACATGTATTGTGCCCTATAGGTCTCGAGGAGGTCCTAGTTGATGACATGCACTTCACGGTGACAATATTGTTTTCTGAGATGTTTCTCCTGTGAGTAGTAATTCATTGCCCAAATTTTTTGGTAGTACCTCCCCCAACCTTCCCCTGGTACTATATCACAACCTTGGTTAGGTTTTATCTATCATAATTAATGTTATAGAGGTCCTATAGTGGTATAAATAGTAATTGTAGTTTGGGTCTCCAAGAATCATCCCGACCAATTTCACAATGATTCATATTCATTCAACTAAGTAAACTGTGGATTTTTGGCAACATGGTAGGATCCTATACTTGATATTATGAATTATTTGGTAAAGGGTATGAGGATGTCGAACAACATTCGTATATGTGTGATAATATATGGAGTTCTTGCTAAAATCCAATTGATACAAACCTTATTAAATTTTATACTATTGTTTGAGATAGAGCACTGAGATGGTTCATAAAGTTGTGCATATTGTAGCAAAATTCAATGTAGACAAAGTCTGGTGGGAGTTTGTTCAAGATTTTAAACCACGTAAGACTGATTAGTAGGGGCTATGTGAACTATGGGAAATCAAGTAGAGGAAAGTGCAACCTTCCTGCAAGATGATGCAAGGATTTAAGGATGGTGTTTTTAAGTTGAGCTACCCTATCGACCCCAATCATGAGCAATATTGGTTCATCAAAGTGTTATTTCAACTTACATGGATGACACCCACTAAAAAAAAGTGTGATACACTGTAAGACACCCTAGAATAGGCAACTCGAATTGAGGCTATGGAAGGATACTGAGATGAACATCGAAGAGGAAAAATTGTTGATGACCCCACTCTCATAGTATTGTAGCATTAAATCATTGATTTGACAAATAATATAAGGGATATGTACTTGGGACGACATTATCTCCACACATATGGTGTACCAACTACTAGATTGAGGTGCATCATGCCATGGAGTTCCCAGGACTACAACGCCCAAGCACTCTCTCCGTACTTGCAGGGCCTTCCACTTGTTTTCCTATCATTGGGGATATGCAGGTTGGTACACAAGATATATATAGATGGTGCACATAATTTCATTCCTTTGCTAATCAACAGATTACAAACCCAAAATGTATAATGTGAAATATGTAGGACTTATGAACATCTCCCTTGTATTTTTCTAATTTAAAAAATGTATTCAAATGTTCCAAGCAATGTTTTTTATTATTTTTGTTGTTCCCCAGATCACCATACCAATCAGTGTAGATAATTAGAAATTATCGTTTATCGATTGGATCATTCTTCATATGTAAGGATCAATTAAGCTCCTTGAGGGTGAGGGGGTGGAAGAACAATGGCTACTATCAGACGATGAAATACTCTGATCCGTTGCTAAAATTACGATCAAAAGGGGCATGTCGCATAGGGTGTGCTTTGATATTACCAAGGTCGTTGTAGCCTTTAGTATGCCTTCAGTGATGATTTTGAAGCACCCGAGGCCAACTGTGAGCCACACACGATACTCCCACGGGTTCATCCACAACTATTCCTCTATCATTACAACACAAGAAAAGTTTATGAATAAATTTGAAGGGTTTAACTAGTGTGTAAAATGTGAAGTTTCCTTCACTGTGGTAAAGGAAAAGGTGTAAAATACACCAATCTTGGTTTATCTAAATTGGAACAAGAAATTTCATGTTTTTATCGAAGCACCAAGAATTGATTTTGGATTTGTTTTGACTCATCCCAGAGACGGTAGCCTTGATCACCCAATCTACTTTTCCAACTTAAAACTTTCCTTGATAGAAAAGAAATATATCACAACTAAGAGTGAAGCCCTCACAGTGGTGTACTCATAAAATAAGTTTTGCCACTACTTCTCGATGGCCCATTCAAGTTTTTTTATTGATCGTTCTACCCTAAAGTACCTATTTAACAAAATTGTGCTTCTAAGGAAGAATTTGTAGATGAATATTTTTGTTCCACGAGTTCAAATTTAAAGTAATTGTCAAGTCAAGAAAGTTGAATGTGGGTCCTGATCATCTTTCTCAAGTAGAATAGGGTGAAGTTGGGGGGTCAATAAATGATAAACACATCACTCCCATGCTAGGTACATTATCATTTCCACAAATTCCCTTACCACACAGAAAATAAATCAGGAAATGAATTCTTTTTTACTGGGAGAACTTGTGTTACAGTGTGTGGATCAAGGATAATTTGTATTAAGTTCAAACTTTTAATAATACACAAAAAATATCAGAATTTCAACTATTACTTAGAAATTAATATCTAATTTATTTTGAAAAAATATGCACATAACATTAAAGAACAACCCCAAAATACTTAGATTTAAATTAATTTAAAGAATTTTTTTACTTAAGTTGTGTTTTCCCACTTTTAAATCCACACCAAATTCAGTTCAGTAAAATGAAAATATTTAATTGGTAAAAAAATCAAGTGATTTTCTTTGGTTTTCTATATATATATATATATATATATATATATATCTGTGCGTGTGTGTGTGTTAAGATCATAACAATTAATCCATATCATAAATCTTATCAACTTTTTAAGTGTTATCAACCTTTTAAGGTTTAAAAATATCACAAATAAACCATTTAAAAAAAAAATCTATTAGTATTGTTAATACACAAAAAAGTTGTTTTCTTGCGTACATAGGAAAAATAAGTTTTCCTACATACATAGGAAAATATTAACAATATTGGGTAGTGACTGTAGGATGACAGGTCATTAAACTGTCAAGTGAAGAGGTCACAAAAAACCAGAAGGTGTCATAGTAACTAGTGAAGCAATAAATATATTTGATGCACCTCGTAAAATACTATAGAACAACCAATGTAATACGTGTGTGTTACACTAAAAATTTTCACCATGACTTTCAATTCGGATATCTCACGATCCGATGGGGTGTCTCAAGTGAATCCCATAAAAATATTGAAGCAAAATAATATCAGGGACAAAAGGAATTTTGGTTTTGACTATTTAAAGACCATTTTTGAGCACCTGCGCAATTTTCCCAAGAAAAACCCATGCATGCGCAATTTTTCTGAACAAAAACTTCCCAGATATATGCATTTTTCCTGAACAAAAAGTGCGCAGGTCCGTTCACACACGTAAATATAAGAAATTAAGTTCTAGAAACTTTGGTTAAGGAATCTTATCCAAAATAAGAAGCCTCTAAGCGCTACATACCTGCACCTCATCCCTTTTTATATGGAAGTAAACTCCTTCTATTAGGGACAATATCCCTTGAGAAGTTGAACTAGACCTCCTCATCCTCCTTCTAAATTCAACATCGGATTAAAGGAATGATATACTTTTAAGAGACTTGGATTGGTAAACTCATGTTGTTCGTTTTGGGTTTGAAGAGCTTGTTATCAAGGGAAGTTAAGGAGACCATTAGAAGAGCCCTGTGACATCAAGGAACCAGCTTGTAACCTTATTTTCCTTTTTTATTTTAGTAGAAAATAATCGTTCTTTCCTAATTGCGTCTATTTTTGTTTTTATTTGTGCGATTCCTTGATCACTCACATAGTTTATAACCGATTATTTATTCATTTGTATGTTTTATTGTAGACTAAGGATTTCATTTAATTTTTATTTTATATGCAAGATGCTTTTATCCCTTTGAATGTTTTTGTCTATGCATATCTCTTTTGGCGTGTCATGGAGAAGTTGTGGAAAGCATTTGGAGAGACTATAAAACATTGAGGAAAAGCTCATTATGTAAAGCGTTGAAAGGAATTATACAAGAACTGTGTTAATAGGTAAGTGATCTTTTGCATACTACATGTTTCATGTTTGAGTTATAGGCTAAGGAAAGTGACATTGTTTTGTCTATTTTTTTCTAGTTTTCCTTTGGGAGTCTAGTGAGATTACTCTTGTCCGCAAGAGGGATTAATCTAGGTAACAAATTGGCGATCATACTAGGGAACCGGTACTTCTTTGTTTCCTTTTGTAACCTTTGATGCCTTTAGACAATTTTAAGAATTGAAATTTTTGGTTTGAAACTTTTGTTTTTATTTTGTTCAGAAATAGAGCACAGATCTGCAAATTTTTTCTTTAGAAATAGTGTGCATTCACAATGAACTTTGTTGTTTACCTGCACAATCTTGTAATTTTTTTTTTGAAAAAGATAATATTTCTCTATTTTAAGTCCATATTTTTTGTTTTTATGATCATGTTAGCTTGTTTACAGACTCATTAAGTCTCTGTTAAGTTGAGTGGCTTGTTTGAATTTTCCTTTTTGAGAAATTCTGAATTTGATTTCCTTTGGTCATTACTAATAAGTTTGTCTCAGTTTCTTAACAATTTTTGCATCTTTTTCCTTTCATCTTTGCAAAATTGTCTCTGAGTGTTAATTTCCTTTGAGTGTTATTATTTTTTACGTTTGGAATTCTCACCCAAATTTCTTTTCTTACACTTGATTGGTTCCTTATATTACATTAGTTAAGGAAAATAGTCTTCTTATTCTTTCACTGATTTGGAATCATCTTGTGTTTGAGAATTCTCTTTCATAGATTACATTTTCATAGCTAGAATTCTTCTTTTCAAAAGATGAATGAAAAACGTGCATAAATTACATTTGCATATTTTTCAAGTGAATTATGCATAGATTACGTTGCATAGTTTACATTATGAAAAAGTCGACCGTAGATTTAGATCAGTTTGTTTGATTATCTTTTTGAGACAAATCACTTATCTTTACATTTTTTTGTTTTTGAGTTTTTGTTGGTTTGCTGATCTATCGAAGAAGGGTCTTTCACTTATGGAATTGGTTTTGTGGATCTATTTTATTTTAGTGAATCTCACCATACATTCATTTATGCTTGTTGTAAAGAGTTATTTTATCGATTGAAAGATAGTGTCTCTCATTGAAAGATAGCCCCCATTTGAATTTACATGTTTTTATGCTTGTTTTAAAACATAAAAATAAAAAATTGTTTTGAATTGATTAGCATTAAACTTTTTCTTGCTGAAATTAGTGCATTAGAGAATTTGTTATATTTTCTCTTATTTATCAACTTTTGCATTGGAAGTGAATGGAACCTCTCTCCTTAATTTAGTTAGGATACATCGAAGTGAAAAAATTACATTATCATATTTGTTTGCATTCATTTTCTTTTTAGGCCATAACACCACTAGTTTCATATCCATTTACCCTTTAAGTAAAAAATAGCCAAAATAATACAATGCTAAATAAAATTCATCTAGAAATTTTTACATTTTCTATTACTCTTTCCACCAATATAGTTCAAGATTAATGCTTTGGAATAGGTTTTAATTATCTTTCCAAAGAAGATAAAACAAACAAGTAATATCTTGCGGTAGGGAAAAACCCAATTGTCGCAATTGTGCTTTAGGAAACTCTTCTTTAAAGAGTCAAGCACGAGGTCGTGTCATACCCAGTGAGATAATATTACATACTTGATCGGTGAAGATAGAAGATGTGTACGTAATACAAACGATAAACCTCAGGTTAACCATTGTTGAGGAGCCCGAGGTCGCTTGTTAGTAAACCTCAGATTTACCATGATGAGGAGATTTCAAGGCGATTAAGCTTTGATACAATTCCCTTGCGTGTATATCAGATCGTAGACTGTTCCCCCAGGTACAATTGTCTCAGTTGGTGACCTTAGTGGCCATAAGATTTAGGATTTTTCCCAAGGTGACGATGGAGGGAAGGTCCCACTGTACTTGGAGTAGACATTTACTAGACTCACCTTGATGATTCGGAGGGTAGTATTCACTTCTAGATGGCATAGTGAAGTTACTTGCACCAGAATGTTTCATTAAGCAGGTTGTTAGGGCAACTGTTCCAACATCCAATTTTCCACATTAATTTCCGCGACGTTGGATTTCATCACAAACTAGTGGTTTTATTGTGGAAACATACTCTTTGTGTTTGGTTTGACTCCTATATTTGATAATGTGTGTTAATTTCTTTGTTTTATTATTTAGATACCTTAAGAGTGGATTGTGAATTTAAATTGTTAATATTTTTAGATTGTTAATAAAATTCACTGAAGTTGAATCTAATAGCAACAGTTCGAGAATTTACTGACCAAGGAACCCCTCCCAATGAGAATACTATTAATTTTTCTTCCTTTGGAAATGTTGGTCCTCCTTATATGGCTACATTGTCATTACCTCGATTCACCATAGGTTTACCAGTATGGTTGTTTTTAACTTCGTTAGCCTCGAGTACTGAAATTGTTCCACCTCAACCAGATGCTTCACCTCAACAGAGTTCACCATCTCAACATAATCAACCTCATGTTGAATCTTTACCTTCTTCGCCCAACATGTATTCCTCCCTTTGTTGTTCCCCGCTTTATAAAAGCCTTGATGCTAGTAACCATGTGGCTAAGAAGAAGAAGAAAGGGAAAAATAAGAAGAAGAAATGTAAGAAAGAAGTCAAAATACCTGCCATGTTTGTAAGTGTTGGTAGTGTTGAGGATACCTCCAAGATACATCCTAAACACAAATACCCTTGGAATATTTGTAAGGGTGACCACTTACTTATCAATTTTCCTAGTAATCCTAAGGTCTTGGAAGTATGGTAAAAAAAATCCTATCAACTTATTGTTGATCCATCAACTAGCTGGGGAAAAGGGTAAAGCTAGGTTTCCTTGTAGGTTATGAAAAAAAAGTCATCAAAATCACATTTTACCTAACATGGATGAAGCCTCAAAATTGTTGGAAAACTTTACTTTTCCACAGCAAAAATTTCCAACTAGTTACCATAACATTTCCCCCAACCTACTGTCAATCGACGAAGTGATTAATAAAATTAAAATTACAGCCAATCCAACTTTTCCATTGGAGAGTGAGACTCATATCACTGAGGTTGATGATATATTAGTTGATCAAGTGGTTAACTTGATTTCACATATGCTCAATCCCACTCTCCTTGTAGAGAGTGAGGTTCATACCACTTAGGTTCTTCTTGTTACATCAGATTCTTCTACGCTATCGGGCATTTCACCTATTTCTATAGAACCCCCTCCAAGTAATGAGGTATTTACCTTTGATTGGAATAGAATGGAATTAACTCGTCTTCCTTATTCCAGCCCTTTCCAAATCAGTGTGAAGTTTTATGGTAAGAATATGCATCACACGAACGTAGATGAAGATGCTTCTGTTTGTATTTTATCCTCAACTACTTTGGAAGCTTTGGGTTCCCCTCAGCTTGCGGATGTTACACAGAATATGTCAGCTTTTAACATAACCATTAGTGAGGCTTTAGGGATCCTTCCTAAGTATCATATTACCTTGGAGGGTAAATCTGTCTCTGTTCATCTTATGGTTGTTTGAGGCCCCTTGGATTTCAATTTTCTCCTTGGACGAGACTATGTCTATGAAATGAAATTTTTCGTATCGACACTCTTTTGCGTAATGGCTTTCCCTCACAATGGAAAAATTGTGGCTGTTGACCATATTTAATTCATTATTCTTAATTTGACTACCAAACATCTGACACCCCTATATTTTTATTATACGGAAGTGCTATATACCCCACCATGGGTTAATTATATGGAAACCAGTCCCATGTTTTTAGTTATGGGTGTAAGCGAGCCTCTCTCTATTTTCTCAACTTGCTTTGAGTTATATCCAGTAATTGAGATGGTGAAACCTATGGGAGTATTTGAACACGATTTCCTTATCCTTATTGAGTCCCTTGACATGGGTTCCTTTCAGAGAAGTATTCTTCCATCTGATGAATACCTCTTCGAAACCATGATCGAGGTGTGTCACTTAGCATTTGTTTCTTCTAGTTGGAAGCCATGATTAAGGTCCTTATGAGAATATTTCCTTTTATTGTGTCAACCTCGTAAAAAAATGAATCATTTCATCATGAAGATGGTTCTTTTACTATGTCAACCTCGCTAAAAATGAAACAATGATCCATAAGGATAGTTTCTTTTACTGTGTCAACCTCATTAAAAGATGAATCAATTCATTATGAGGATAGTTATTTTACTGTGTAAACCTCGTTGAAAAATGAATCAGGTCATGAGGAGAGTTCCTTTAACTCTGTCAACCTCATTAAAAAATGAAACATTTCTTCTTGAGGCTAGTTCTTTTACTGTGTCAGCCTCGTTAAAAAATAAAACAAGGTTCCATGAGGATAGTTCCTTTTACTATGTAAACCTCGTTAAAAAATTAAAAAAGTTCCTATTAGGATAGTTCCTTTTTGTGAGTCCACTCAATATCTTGGGAGCGAGCAGTATCTGATATTCTCAAGAAATTTCCCAAAGGAACTTTAAAATTAGTTGTTAAGTCTACAAATAAAAGACAATGATAGCATCTAGAGTTGATCTTCTCATACCTGCACCATGAATGATCTTGTTGAATTACATCGAATTAATATAGACCTAATGCGAGGTATTGAATTTTTGGTGCAAACCAATCTAGGGGGGTATACCATCGAGTTTGCTATAGAGGGCTATCAGTCCCTTTATAAGGTTGAGGCCATATTGAAGTTAGGGATACGATGAAAATTGTTGAAGGATATCCCGTTGTGGATTAAAGTTTTAATGGTAGAGGAGAACTTGCTGGTGTTCTAGGGGCCACCAACGGTATCTTAAAGCCATTGTATAGGGGTAATGATCTCAAGAGAGGAATTATACGTGGCT
The DNA here is from genome assembly GCA_034641835.2 of Pinus albicaulis. Classification (NCBI taxonomy): domain Eukaryota; kingdom Viridiplantae; phylum Streptophyta; class Pinopsida; order Pinales; family Pinaceae; genus Pinus; species Pinus albicaulis. Next base: position 16,356 of record JAXQQM020085036.1, on the reverse strand, counting down.
GGGAGATATGAAAATATTGAATAGATGGATTTGGATGAATTTGGGAGGCTAGAGATCTAGGAGTACAAAGGAGAGTGTGGATAGTTGATGAATTGCAGAAAGAAGATTTGGAGGACATCCATATACGACAAACAGAGCTACACCAAGAAGGAGAAAAAATTTAGTTGAAGTCGCAGATGGATGGAGATTAAACTTAAGTGAAACCCAGTCCAATAGGAAATGTCATGACTACCACATTAATCGAGGTTGAGATAAGCAATAGAGGTTTTAATCCACCGCCATATATGGGAACGACACATGGATTATGCCATACAGGTCTCGAGGAGGTCCTAGTTGATGACATGCACTTCACTATGATAATATTTTTTTCTGAGATGTTTCTCCTATGAGTAGTAATTCATTGCCCAAATGTTTTGGTAGTACCTCCCTCAACCTTCTCCTGGTACTATATCACAACCTTGGTTAGGTTTTATCTATGATAATTAATATTATAGAGGTCCTCTAGTGGTATAAATAGTAATTGTAGTTTGGGTCTCCAAGAATCATCCCAACCAATTTCACAATGATTCATACTCATTCAACCAGGTAAACTGTGGATTGTCGGCAACATGGTAGGATCCTATACTTGATATTATGAATTATTTGGGAAAGGGTATGAGGATGTCGAACAACATTAGTACATGTGTGAGAAAATATGGAGTTCCTGCTAAACTCTAATTGATACAAAGCTTATTAAATTTTAGATTATTGTTTGAGCAGAGCACTGAGATGGTTCATCAAGTTGTGCATATTGTAGCAAAATTAGATGTAGAAAAATTCTGAAGGGAGTTTTTTCAAGATTTTAAACAACGTAAGACTGATTAGTATGGGCTGTGTGAACTATGGGAAATCAAGTAGAGGAAAGTGCAACCTTCCTGCAATATGATGTAAGGATTTAAGGATGATGTTTTGAAGTTGAGCTACCCTATCGACCCCAATAATAAGCAAGATTGGTTCATCAAATTTTTATTTCAACTTACTTGGATGACACCCACTAAACAAAAGTGTGATACTCTGCAAGAAACCCTAGAATAGGCAACTTGAATTAAGGCTATGGAAGGATACTGAGATGAAAATCGAAGAGGAAAAATTGGCGATGACCCCACTCTCATAGTACTGTAGCATTAAATCGTTGATTTGACAAAGAATCTAAGGGATATGTACTTGGGACGAAATTATCTCAACACATATGGTGTACCAACTACCAAATTGAGGGACATCATGCCATGGAGTGCCCAAGAGTACAACACCCAAGCACTCTCTCCATACTTGCAGGGCCTTTCACTTGTTTTCCTATCATTGGGGATATGCAGGTTGGTACAAAAGATATATATAGACAGTGCACATAATTTCATTCCTTTTCTAATCAACAGATTACAAACCCAAAATGTATAATGTGAAATATGCAGGACTTACGAACATCTCCCTTTTATTTTTCCAATTTCAAAAAAGTATTCAAATGATCCAACCAATGTTTTTTATTACTTTTTTTGTTCGCCAGCTCACTATACCGATCAATGTAGAGAATCAAACATTATCGTTTATCGATTGGATCATTCTTCATATGTAAGGATCAATTAAGCTCCTCGAGGGTGATGAGGTGGAGGAACAATGGCTAGTATCAGACGAGGAACTACTCTGATCCATTGCTACAATTGCGATCAAAAGGGGCATGTCACATGGGGTGCGCTTTGGTCTTACCAAGGTCGTTGTAGCCTTGAATATGGCTTCAGTGACGATTTTTAAGTACCCGAGGCCAACTATGAGCCACACACAATATTACCACAGGTTCATCCACAACTATTCCTCTATCATTAAAATGCTAGAAAATTTTATGAATAAATTTGAAGGGTTTACCTAGTGTGTCAAATGTGAAGTTGCCTTCACTGCGCTAAATGAAAAGGTTTAAAACCCACCAATATTGGTTTATCCAAATTGGAACAAGAAATTTCATGTCTGTATCGAAGCACAAATAATTGATTTTGGAGTTATTTTGACTCATCCTACAGACGGTAGCCTTGACCATCCAATCTACTTTTCCAACATAAAAATTTCCATGATAGAAAATAAATATATCACAACTAAGAGTGAAGCCCTCACAATGGTGTACTCATAACTTAAGTTTTGTCGCTACTTCGTGATGGCCCATTCAAGTTTTTTTATTGATCATTCTGTCCTAAAGTACCTAGTTAACAAAATTGTTCTTCTAAGGAAGAATTTGCAGATGGATATTTTTGTTCCATGAGTTCGAATTTAAAGTAATTGTCAAGTCAAGAAAGTTGAATGTGGGTCCTGATCATCTTTCTCGGGTAGAATAGGGTGAATTTTGGGGGTCAACAAATGATAAACACATCACTCCCATGCTAGGTACATTATCATTGCCACAAATTCCCTTACCACACAGAAAATAAATCAGGAAATGAATTTTTTTTTACTGGGAGAACCTGTTACAATGTGTGGATCAACGATAATTTGTGTTAAGTTCAAAATTTTAATAATACACACAAAATCTCAAAATCTCAGCTATTACATAGAAATTAATATCTAATTTATTTTGAAAAAATATGCACATAAAATTAAATAGCAACCCCAAAATACTTAGATTTAAATTAATTTAAAGAACTTTGTTACTTAAGTTGTGTTTTCCCACTTTTAAATCCACACCAAATTTGGTTCAGTAAAATGAAAATATTTAATTAGTAAAAAAATCAAGTGATTTTCTTTGGTTGTATATATATATATATCTGTATGTGTGTTAAGAGTGTAAAAATTAATCCATGCCATAAATCTTATCAACATGTTAAGTCTTATCAACCTTTTAAGGTTTAAAAATATCATAAATAAACCATTTAAGAAAAAATCTATTAATATTGTTAATACTTAAAAAAGGTTTTTCTTGCCTACATAGGAAAAATAAGTTTTCTTACATACATAGGAAAATATTAACAATATTGGACTATGCTTGTGTTTAACATTTAACGGAGTATGGGGTAAAAAACATTAAACTTAAACATGTAAACCCATAAACATGTAACTTAAACATATGAACCAGTAAACATGTAAACCTAAACATCTAACTTGTATGGGGTAGATCTCATGTAAACCCATAGACATGTAAAAGTAAACATGTAAACTTGTAAACATTTAACATGTATTAGGATACCCGTAAACATGTAATAGTAAACATGTAAACCCATAAACATGTAAACTTAGACATGTAAACCTGTAAACATTTAACATGTATTAGATAGATCGCACGTAAACCATAAACATGTAAACTAGTAAATATTTAACATGTATGGGGGTATATCTCAAGTAAAAAAGTAAACATGATTGTAAACACAAATGTAAACATTTAACATATATGGGGTAACTGTAAATGGAAATGGAAATGGAAATTTAAATGTAGATTTAAGCTTAAACATGTAATATTTATGGGGGTACATCTCAAGTAAAAATTTAAACGTAAACATAAACATGTAATGTTTAACATTTAGCATATTTAACATTTACAAAAAAATTAACCTATTTAATTTAACCTAACATTTACAAAAAGTTTAATCTAAGTTTTTCTAATGTCCCTAATGAAAAATCACTTGTCTTTCTATTTATATAAATAACACATAAAACAAAGTGTGGAATTCTATTCGTGAGGAAGCATTTTGGCACAATAGTAAGTGTGAAATAATATTTATAATGAAATATTTTTGTTTGAAGTGGGAAATAATAATATTGAATTGGATGAAACATCAAGTGATTTAGTTTGGTTGAAAGAAAATATTTAATGAGAAAAAAAGATGTCACCATTCACAATTTTTCACTTGTAATTTTTTTAGACCTCTTTTCAAAAGAGTACACTTCTTTTGTCCACTAATTGAAAAAAACGCTGTGATCCTATATATATATATATATATATATATATATATATATATATATATATATAAGAGAAAATTAATTATTTCTGGCTAGGAGAACTTGTGCGAAAGTAGGTAGATGAAGGATAATTGGTATTAAGATTAAAATTTTAATAATAAACACAAAATATGAAAATCTCAACTATCACATAAAAAATAATATCTAATTTATTTTGAAAAAAATTAAACATAATATTAAAGAACTATAGTTTTGTGGTTTGCCAACTCACCATACCGATCAATGTAGAACATTAGACACCCTCTCTAAATGATTGGATAATTTTTTGTATAGGATCAATTAAGTTCCTTGAGTACAAGGAAGTGGAGGAAAAATGGGTGGTAGAAGATGAGGCATGACTATGATGTGTTGCTACAATTATGATCAAGAGGGGAATTTTGCAAAGAGTGTGCTTTGATCCTACCAAGGTCATTTTAACCTTGAATATTCGTTCACTGATGAGTGCTAAGCAATTAAGGTCAACCCTTATCCACATATGATATTACCAGAGGTTCATCTGTAACTATTCCATGATCATTACACCACCAGATAAGTTTTTGAATAAATTTGAAGGGTTTAAGGTGTGACTAATGTGAGTTCCCTTCAACTTTCTAAAGGAAAATCTAGCAAGCGCACCAATCTTGGTTTATCCAAATTAGAACAAGAAATTTCATGTTTGTATCGAAGCATCAAGAATTTATTTTTGATTTGTTTTAGCTCATCTTGGAGATGGTAACCTTATCACCCAATCTCCTTTTCCAACATTAAACATTCCATGACAAAAAATAACTATACTACAACTTACCGTAGAGCCCTCCCAATGGTGTACTTGAAACATAAGTTTTGTAGCTATATTTTCTATGGTTCATTCAAGTTTTTTACCTCCCCTTAAGTACCTAGTAAACAACCTTTTGTTTCTAAGGAAAAATTTGTAGATGACTTATGTTGTAGGAGAATTCTCAAGCTAGGAATGTTGAATTTGGTTCTTGATCATATTTTCCGGTAGGTGAAATTGGCGGGTCAATAGGTGATATACAAGTCACTCCCATGCTAGGTACATGTAACATGCAACACAGTAAATACAAAAAGAAAATTACATTTAGCCTTTGTTACCTAAATTTAGACCAGATTATGGTTGTAAAATGAATTTAATCCTATCTCTACCTATACCATCTATTACGGGTATTCATGTCATCCCACAACTTGGTTTTCTCCTCAACATATAAGTTATATCGAGTCATTGTAATTAGCTGGATTACATTTGGTTGAGGCTGCTCTTTTTTAATGCATGAGATACCGATGATTACTGTGTTAGAATTTGGTACGAACATGGCATAATTAAGAACCAGTTTATTGATCTTATCCATGCTTATTAAATCTCATTTGGAGTTAAAAATTTATTAGACAGATTTGATGTATTGTACTTGCATGGGGATTTGGTTTTTCAGGGCGACACTTTCACAGATGTTGGCCGTCGGATCTTAGGGTTGCAAGATCTAAGGATGAGATATTTGCGGTACCCATTTTAGGGTAATGACCTCCTCCTCGAAACCATAACTTCCTTTTGTTTTGGCATTCCTTTCCCTCCCAACCTCTCATCTGTAACTCCACTATGAACCTTGCTCTGTCTGTGTTTCCTCTGCAACTCCTCCATGAGCCTTGCTCTATCCCTAATAAAAATTTATGCACAAATGCAAAATAATACACATATAACCATAAATACAAAGATGCAGTGGAAATAACACTTCATTTCATTAATATCAAAGAACTGAAATTTTCTTATAGACAAAATGAAAATAAACTAGCTAGGGCACTGGTAGCTTATCTCTGAGAAGAGATGTGATGGCTACAGGCCTCTGAACTGAGTTACAATGAGGCTCGAGGGCCTATTTATTATTGAGAAACAATGGATAACTCTAAACGTCCAAAAACCTAACCCTAGGAGATGAAGTGCCAAAACTATGGGCCCCGTTTGGGTAAATTGCTGTTTCAACTTCTCAGGGACGTAACTTAGGCATACGATATTTGTTTGATGTGTATGATACAGCGTTAGAAATATCAACTGGAGGAATTGAAATTTTCCCGCAAATATCGATTTTGAAATAGATTCATATTTTCTAGACAAACGATGCCTAAAAAACCTTGTTTAGGGCCTTAAAATGGCTCTGGAAGTTCAGGGCCCGAGAAACTCCTAAATTAGTTAGTCGTGTTGTAACTTAAAAATTGAAAGTACTGATTTGGGGGTTCAAATGGAATAGGTGGGTGGCCACCAATATCCACTTGGATCATTAAGGCCTCAAAATGGCTCTGGGAGTGGAGGACTCGAAAATCTATTAAAAATAGTAAGTTGTGCTGAATGTGAAAAGTTTCAAGAATTGATGGTGCTCATCCAAATGGAATAGGTGGGTGGCCACCAATATCCACCTAGATCATTCCTCCCTCCTTAGGAAGCAATGGTCCCCATTGCATTGAGATCGTCCATGAGATGAGGCAATTTTTGTTGAACTAGGTATTAGATTTGGTCAAGATGTCATCGACTTGCGGGTGGACATGCTGGATGTGTTTAGTAAATTTGGTTTCTTTATCAGCCTTAGATAGTACACGGATGGATTTTTTATGTGTAGTTGCAGGATGTATGGCAACATCAGATGATGGTGTGTTGGGATTCAGATCAATGGATTGCTTGTGCTAACAGTGTAGAGGAACCTCTGGCTCATATTCGTCCATGAATTTTTGCATATACTATAGCCATGCAAAGGAGCCCTGTTTCGAGGTTGTGGCCACAATATTATTCTTTCCCTGTGAGCGAGTTGTAAGGAAAATAAATTTTTTGGTTTGGGAAAAAATCTTACTGGATTTTTTTGTAGTATTCAAAGAGATGACAGGAGGCAGTAGTACCTCCGGTATCCTGTACAAGTTATTTAGAAAAATAATAACAATAGCACCAGGCCTAGACTCATACACAACATGTCACCTCCACAAGTATGGTTGGCCTAATAATACATCAGCTACATCAAGAGGAGCGACATCACACAATACCTCATCTCTGAATGGCTTGATACTATATGGAAGGCAGAACTGCTGGCGGACACGGAGATCTCTCCCTGGGTGGAGCCACCCAATGGTATATGGTTGTGGGTGTGCTATGGTTGGTAGGCCAAGCTGCTTCATGACCTCTTCTGAAATGAGGTTCTTTTTGCTTCCGCAATCGACAAGAAATTGCAGCGGAGAACCCTTCACCCACATCTACGAATGGAAGAGGTGCTCCCCATCCTCTGTATCCTCTGGATCCTCTCTCTAGATCTTGGTGGTGGAAACAATGGCACTCAGATCTGCATCAATGATCTGCTTCCCTTTGTCATTGCCTTTGTTTGTTTCTGACTCAACATCAGAAAATGAATCTGATTCTGGTTCCTTTAGTTCGGCCACTAATGACTCTTTGGCCCGACACTCGTTTGTGCTGTGAATCAGGCTGTTATGAAATTAAAACCACTTCCCTATGTCCTTATTTTGATTTTTGGTGTTGTTTTGAGTCATACACCTTTGGCCTTTCCCCTTGTTCTTCGGTTTAGGAGAACCTTTTGGATTTGCAGATCCAAAGTCTCGCTTCTTCTGCTTAAATTTATGCTCGATCTTGGCAGCATAGTGATATGACGTGCCAAGCGATATAATGTCAGGGAAATCCATTTCCTCTTGAATGTGTCTGTGCAAATAGTCGCAGTGCTTGAGCACAAAATTTCCCTCTGAATGTATAATACCCAACTTTGTTCGTAGGGTATGCAACAAATTTGTCAGTTTGTGCACATCTTGATCCCTTTGTTACCATCGCGTGGTCCATTGGATGTATTTGTCCTCATAGCTCCCGACGAGATAATATTGTTCCTTGATGTCATCTTGAAACAAATTGCAAGTGTATGTGGTCAAGAACAGATAGGGTTCCCCTTCTTCCTCTTGCTCACAGTAGGTTTCCCACCAATATTTGACATGGGGGGCGACTTTGAGGAGTGCAAAAATAATATTTTCTCGGTCACAGAAATCATGGATCGAGAAATACCCTTCCAACAAATTTAACCATCTATCTATGACATCTGCATCTGTTTGGCCTTCAAATATAGGAATGTAAGAGTTTCCCTGCACCTTGAAGGGAGTGGTGCCTCCAGAGTGGCTAGTGGATGTAGATGCGCCATAGGTGAGTAGTTGTTTAAGTATATAATAAACATTATCCATCATCGTGTTCCTATGTTTCTCGAGGGCCTCCTCTAGCAATATTTTTATAGGATCTCCTACTCCCTCGTCTTTATTTTCTTCTACCATGTGAGGTCATTGGGGTTTGCAAGGCTAATATTCCAAGGGTTCAACCAGATCGAGCCCTAACTTCTTATACCCTGACAATGTTGGGGACATGCAAAGAAAAACAGAGAAAGAGAAGACTGTTGTGATACCATTGATCCAGATTTATGCAGGAATGAAATAGAATACACATATAACCATAAATACAAAGATGCAATGGAAATAACACTTCATTTCATTAATATCAAATAATTGAAATTTGCTTATAGGTAGAAAGGAAATAAACTAGCTAGGGCACTAGTAGCTTATCTCTCAGAAGAGATGTGGCGGCTACAGGCCCTTGACTTGATTTACAATGAGCCTCAAGGGACTATTTATTATTGAGAAACAATGTAGAACTCTAAACTTCCAAATACCTAATCCTAGGAGATGAAGCACCAAAACTATGGGCCCATTTGGGTAAACTGGTGTTTCAACTTCTCGGGGACGCAACTTCGGCATACGATCTCCATTTGACCCGTATGGTACATCGTTATAAATATCTATCTGAGGACTACAAATATTTCCGCACATATTGGTTTCGGAACAAAATCATATTTTTCGGACGAACGATGCCCAAAAAACATCGTTTAGGGCCTCAAAACAGCTCCAGATGTTTAGGACCTAAAAAAATGCTAAAAATGGTAAGTTGTGTTGTAACTTAAAAACTGAAAGAAATGATTATGGGGGTTCAAATGGAATAGGTGGGTGGCCACCAATACCCACTTGGATCATTAAGGCCCCAAAACGACTTTGGGAGTGGACGACCCGAAAACTTGCTAAAAAGAACAAGTTGTGTTGAATGTGAAAAGCTGCAAGAATTGATGGTGCTGGTGCAAATGGAATAGGTGGGTGGCCAATAATATCCACCTAGATCATTCCTACCATAGACAGTCCTCTGACTACAGTTTTTTCTTGCCATGGATGTACCAATAGGTAGTTTAATCCTCGCAAGGGTAACCATGGAATTTTCATTTCATTCCAACAATGTTTTTTATGTTTCTTGGTGATTTAATTAACTTACCTCATTTGGGTTTATCACAAGTTGTAATGGTAGTTCTCTGCCATCCGCGAAACATTCAACGTTTGTTGCAAAAAATTATGATTTTGGGAAATAATTTCTCCAGGTTTGAATACATGCGTCGAGGCTCTTGTGCTTCCTTCTCCTCAGATGTGGCTTCCGTTCTCCTTATCCAAGTCAACCTATTTCTCTATGCAAAGGATTTTCTCATGGCTTATCTTTATCTTTGGAAATACATTTCTGTCTTTTGTTGAATTGGTCTTCTTTCTTGGAGCTCCTCCTAACTCTCTTGTAAACTCCTTTATTATAGGGTTTTTAATTTGCCTAGCTGACGAGGATTCCAGACCAAGTAATAGCAGCTTGTTCCCATTTTCCTCTCTTCCATCTTTACATTAGCAACTAGATTTTAAGGGTTTCATGTAATAACTAGTTACAATTTCCTTCTTTGATGTAGGCAATCCATACCCTGGACATCTATACAGGATTCCCAAATTTTTCTTTGAGCATTTGTTTTAAGTGACTCCATTTTTTGAACCGTCACTGTTATTTCTTTTAAAAAGTATTTGCATCTATTACCGCAAGGAATTGATTGTTCTGAAGTAGGTTTCTCCATTCCCATTTTTCGGTGTTATGTAAAATTTGAAGGGTTTTCAGCCACTAGCCTTTTAAGGCTGCAGACACCATCATTCCACTTACTTTATTTGTTTCTATTTAAGGGCTTCACGCAAATGAACAATTATAGGATTTTGTTTTATATTTATATGTATAATGATAATGGATTCCTCGAATGACCGGGCTTAGATGATATTCATATGTTTACAGTGAACGGTTCGATTTTACCTATATATAGTTTTATCTTTGTATCCCATTTTCTAGAGGTTTTGGAATGTAACCTTCCTGTTTAGCGGAAATATATATATGAAATGTAGCTCCCTTTGAGAGCCTTTGTATATGTTCTGTATTAGTTATTTGGCAATTTCAGACTCTGCGTCATTCTTCAAGATTTTAGTTTATGAATTGTATATATAACGTTATTGATTATATTTCATATCAGTTATAGATTTTGTGTTGTCCTCTGCGCCTATTCTATCAGGCTACATGCATAAGGTTATTCCTATTTTTCTATAGCAGTTTTATCTCTTTTTCAATAAAGAAATTTTATACCCGTCCATTCTATTTAAAGAAAACACTAATGTTACCTCTAGCATCCGATGGCTCATCTTGTGTGAAGAGCATGTTGGTACACCATTTCTAATCCAAACCCACATAAGGACATGACACCATAATGAACATGTGATCATCAAAACTCACTAGCAGCTCCTGTGCATCACTAGATATCCTTGTCGGATACTCAGATAGACCCATCTTGGGCATCATATCGCACAAAATCTACATTCGTACATGTAACAATACCCTACGAGGATGGCTGAAAAAAGTAGGCCTCGTCTCCAAAAACCTCTCAAAAAATAAGAAAAGTAACTCTGAAGGAAAATGGATGTTGAACCTCCCATGTTCCTGAGAATGACATCTATTTAATGCTATACAAAACTACCACAAAAATTGGCAGACCATCTCACAAGTCGTGGCATCTAGAATAAATAATCAACATAAAATAATAGAGGGAAACTAATGCACTGCCCGTCACTATAATAATTTGAAATGGTCATTAGTAGTAGTGAGAGGTACCTCACCTCCTCTGGATCAAAAGAAGAAATGTGTAAACAACTAAAAATCTATAGGAGAAAGTATATCGTCCCTAATGTATCTCTAGGATTATGCCAACTGAATCCATGTTGTATAACCCATGGGGTCATTTGGGAACTCGTGAAAATCCTACCCTCTCCCAGATAGTCCAGTAATAAAATATATGTCCTTCTTAGTAGGCTGGTACCAATGGCTAGGACCAACCTAGAAAACCTGCCGGTGGGTATCCCATGTGTAGGTCAATTTTCCTAATAACCCACTATGCCCCTTTAGCGATGCATCCTCCTCGTAGAAATTAAGGAGGTGTACCTCCCTATGATCAACTATGTGGGTGTCGTAATAGGGTGAGGCTACAAAAGTCTCTCCCTCTATCGTGCCTCCCACTATTGTATCATGTTATAATTGTCCTCTTTCTGCTCTTGTTGTTTCCTTTCCTCTCTCCATTGACGTCACTGAATGATTTTCATATTAAATACATCATCCTCCCTCATACATAAAACCTTTTGTTTTTTATTAAATGACAAATGTATTTACAAATATAGAAATATAACTTTTATCGAAGAAAAAATACATTCGGTGTGCCAAAAAAAAGAGTCACTTACCACCACCCATGCATGACTATCTCACGTGCATTGCCCATGGTATGCGTGAAAAGACTTTGGGCATGAAGAGAACAACAAATATTTTTCTATGGTGTGTTGACCAAACTATCTGCCCCGGGGCAGTTGTTTAAACACACACACCACTATACATAATGGCCGCTGTGTTCTGGTAAACGACCACACCATCGTACATAGTGTTATTTTTAAACAATTTAAATTTTTTGTGTGGCTGGAAACTCCACGCACCCCACTATTTTATTTTTCTCAATGCGCCTTTTCTTGGTAATACAACGGACCACCCGGTGTGGTTTCCATTAACACCATTCGTGGTGTGGCCTATAAATTTATAGGGAGCACCGCGAACGGTGCGAGCTGAATAGCTCGAACACACCGCACATAATTATTTTTGTTTTTTTTAAATAGTGAATTTTACGTGAATTTAAGAAATTAATATGCTAAAATCTTAGGTTGGTGAAAAACAAGTATATTAATTGCACATTTGCACGTTGAGGAGGAATATTTGCAATGGAATACTAAAAATAAATTTTACCCACCAATTTAGATAATTCGAACTCCGAATAGTGAAAAATGGATGGTAGTGATGCAGACAATGGGAGAATCGATGGCAGGAATCCTCAAAGAAGAAAAAATCACACTAGTGCTACAGAGCTCTAGAGAACTGTAACAAGTAAAAATGAATTTTTTTACGACCGATATTTTTTTTAAATTAACCCTTTTTCAGTGCACTCAACTATTTAATGCACCGACGAGTTGCATCAATGGCACAACATAGTTCTTTACAATTAATTGGATTACAGAGACATATAGGGTCAGTTTATAGAGAGATCACAGTGTCTGGGTGTGCCATTTGATAGTATGCACTCCTGCACTGGATTACTAAGATGCACTATGCTGGTTTGTACGGAGAGCACGGTGTCTCGTTGTGCCATTTGATATTACGAACTGATGCACTTTATATAAAATGAACTTGTGTGTGTTATAATTAGAAATGCAATGCATAAAAAACATCTGCAAAAACTTCCACCTGCCAACCTCCTCTAGTGACCTACATTACAACCAGATATCTGCTTTGTTTTTATAAGGGCTTCCTCAAAAGAATTCATTAGAGGGTATTTTCCTTGTAGTGTTCTATTTTCCTTCAAATTATTTAGTTTTTTTTATTTCGTAATGGTTATAGGTTTGATGCAATTTTTCTAAGTTGAGTATTGGTAGCTTTTGTGTGAGTCCTCTTGATTTTTGGTTCCCATCCCTTAACTAATTAAGGTCAAAAAATTCATTGGGTGAGACACCTTATTCGTCTTGTGTAAGGTGAACATGTCAGTGTTACACTAAACTACAAAAAACCCTTTTTTTCCCTATGCACTTGAACCCAAGGACACTACCCTCCCATCATGTTTCAGAAACAAATGGTTTCATTGTAGGGATATATAACATGATGTCAAAATTTTATAAGAAGGATCCGAAATATTGGTGGCATGAACAAGTATAGCGGTTTACCTTGAAACAAGTGCACATTTATCATTGAAGTCAAGCAGTTAGAGGAATACATTTTGTACCTATATCTTTGCAGCGACCTGTATGAGATATGCTCAAGAAAGTTCCCAAAGGACTTCTATAATTAGTTGTGAAGTCTACAAATAAAAGACAATACTAGCAGTGTAACACCTCCAGTTTAAGGAATTTTTTTTTTTTTTTTTTCCATATATACTGGGGTTCCATCTTGCTTTGACTCCTCTAGTGTCTCTATTAAACTCCAGATCTCTTTTCCACCACATCCTCCTAATAATATTCAATATTTCTTGTGCACATTAAACACCATATAGTATAAGTTTAGACCCTAGGTTCATTCATCTTTCTTTTTTTTTTTATACCTTCATACAAGTCATATCTACATATACCACTTATAGATATAACACATATGTTACTTCTATCTATATATATATATCCTTGATAACATTTCTTGAGTGCACATAGATATATATATATATATATATAAAACCTTTATATATATATATATATATAAGCCACATATAAATATTAATTTGATGCGCATCCATATACATAGCTCATATATATTTATACTATACCCCTTGGTGTTCTTCTTGAGTATTCCCACATATTAGCATGTAATAGGTATATGCATATATATAATATATAACACATGTATACGCTTTTGTATAGTGTTATCGTATACTCCCAACATCCAATTCGCATCGAGGGAATATATAATATAAATATAACACGCATATTAAATAAATTCCAAATTTTATACATAGATCGATATACCGTGTAGGTCAACCACCACCGAGATTTTTCTAACCCTAATCGCAACCGTTTTGGTGTTGCTTTCGTGTTATTACTTGCAGGATTGATCGCGGCTTAGCATTTTGAAATTTTTTCATAATTATTAAATAGCCGCTTAATGAAATGAGGTTCAGGTCTGCGTAATAACTCCAAGGGTATTGCAACGTCCTGCGGTTCATTATTATTGGCATTCCGAGCCAGTACATACCCGTGCTGATTCATACGTGGAGGGCGCAACCGGCGTGCCAGTTCTTGGTCATAATACACGCATCGCACCGTATTCGACTAGTTTTAGCGTGGAAGTGTAGTTTTGTTACCTTCGATGGTGTTGTAGGCTGGGACGGCGCCTCACTCCTGAGGAAAAAGTACCAGCTGTCTGTGTATTTCGTCCCATACCCAGTAAGAGTTTGACGGGTGGTTTCTGGTAGTTGTCAATTCATCTGGCCAAGTACTGTGTGCGTCGTTCGCTGCCGCGGGAATTTATTAAGCTTAGGGTTGTACTCTATCTCTGTGCATACGAGGTGCAGCTTCTTCACATCACCAGGTACCCGCCTATAGACATGGCGGAGCTTCCTAATCAATATAGGGATTTACTGACTTCTGGGGCAGTGTAATTAGGGTTACGGGGCTTCCTTTTATTGAGGCTCTGGGGTCCGATTTCTTCATTCGACCATTCCCATTCATTTCTGAAATAGAGAATCGTGGTCTTTCACCCCTCACTTCGCCTGTGTTGGATGGTCAACTCGAATCAATTTTCGGCTTACTGTTTATATTCTTTCGTTCTTTTTTTTTTCTGCAGGGTTTCTTCACCACTTGCGATCATTTTCTGGATTCCCTCCTGTGTAGTGTCGTGGGGTCTTAGCAGAGGTGTCAGCTACTGCCAAACAGAGAGAAGTTCAGCGTAATATTTCAGCTGTGCTTATTTCCCTTTTCATCCGGAGACTTATTTTATTCCTTTGTTGTTAAAAATTACCGTATCTCCTCAGATTCAGATTGTTTTTCGCATTATTTTCCAGTCGGTGCTCTGGTTCGATTTGTAAACACCGATTTTTTTTTTCTAACCTGCTCTAATAAAAATCCTAAATGGTTGCAGGCTAAATCTCGGTATGTCACGGCCGCTTTCAGCGCGCGTTTTATGTGAAGCAATCTGTCCTTTTATTTTTGTTTCAATTCTTGGAGCAGCTTAGATTTATTTGCATCTTGATTTAGGTAAATAGGCGTTTATATCTCTTGATTTAGATTTATAATTGTCTACTTACAGGTAAACCCTACATTCCTCCATACGGCTGCAGGAGTGATGCATCAACTTGCGGAAGTGTGCTTTCGTTCAGATCTGATATCGCTAGCTATTCGAACTTATATTATGGCTAAATATTTTTTTTTTTTTGTGCTTATTAACTGGCTCACGCTCGGCTATGGTGAAAGGCGCCATGACCATACAGATTCGTTATATGCCAAGTGACTTCGTTTCAAGTTATGGCAACATGACCAGAGTCTCGACTCTCCCTTGGGTAATCTCTGTACGCTAACTGAAATTTAACTTCTGAAATCAGATAGGTTTACTGCTGGTGGCGTTCCTTACGAACGGAGGTCAAATTACGTCCCCTGTGGTGTTTTAACCCTATATATTACTGCATAACAAAGAAGTCCAACTACTTTGCATCGAATTTAATATACAGTGTGATTTATATAGACAGCCCTTTTATCCACTACACGCTGTCTCGTAATAGTTTTTTTTTTAAACTATGAAATCTCCACATGGTCGCGTGGTAGTTAGGGTTAAAACTGCTAATTACACGTCGTATTATCGTTTTATCCGTCACTCTGTTCGTATCATCGAACATTAAACGATCCCTGACGTGCCGTGGTTGAGAACTGTCAGTACAGTCCGAGGGACTCATCTGACACAAGCCAAAGGCATATTATTTTACTCAATCAACGTATATTAATGTAGTTTGCCTATACATTTATTCAATTAGCTGTAGGAATCATATATATATCTCATTTCAACATACTCAATTCGTATTGGCATTTACTTTTTGCACATATATAGTTCATATATATATGATTCGTATTTATAATTACTTTTTGACCTATATGGGTTCATATATATGATTCATATTTATAATTACTTTTTTGACCTATATGCGTTCATATATAGGATTCATATTTGTATCTCCCCTTTTTTTGACATATATGGTTCATAGATATATGTATAGCTCATGTATAGTCTATGTTAAAAGGAGTATTAGTTTTTGGTACTTATTAATATATAGCTATTTTTGTTAAATGCTTATTCATGGATTTAATAGTTCATTTGATGGTATACATTGAGCATAGATTAAATCCATAGCCATAATATTTATTTCAATGTTTAGAGATGAATTCAAAATACAAGATACCATATATTTACTATGAATGCTG